>RQTK01000582.1:158790-183307 GCA_003991915.1 Elysia chlorotica | reverse complement strand
CTNCTACTACTACTACTACTACTACTACTACTACTACTACTACTACTACTACTACTACTACTACTACTACTACTACTACTACTACTACTACTACTACTACTACTACTACTACTACTACTACTACTACTACCACTACTACCACTACCCCTACCACTAACACCACAAATGCTACCACTACCAATACCACCACTGTTTCCACCCGCATGCAGCATTGTAGCTTTATAAGACGCCCATATATGTACCGCTTTATCAGTGTTACCTGTCCCCCCCCACCCCGTACGTTGTCGACCTCTCTTCCGTCTATGACCCTATGACCATTTATTGACCAACAAAGTTTATCTAAATGTACTGCTACATCTTCTTGTCTATGCAACAAATTGACTGAAACATTTGGCAAAGCGAGAGAATCAGATTCACAAAGACAGAGACAGATATACACTCTGTAAAACACGAAAACATTCAATCTTATATCCCAATTAAGTTAAAAAAAATTCCTAATCGTTTAAAGTTGATCCGAAGTTATAGGGCGCTAGTAACAAACTAAGCAGAGTCTAGTCTGGATATTATCGTCTGCTGCAACAACTGTGATAGCAAACAAGAACAGCAACAGCAACAACTGAAAATTGAAGTGATCCCGTGAATCTTGACTTGACTTACTTGCTTTATGCCTGTGGGTCCCTGGAGGAACATAGGGCCAAAGCAACGCCTCTCCATCTGACTCGGTTCTGGGCATCCCTCTTCAGTTCAGTCCATCTCCTGCCAGCACTCCTAATCTCTGCCTCATATTTCTTCGCCATGTCTGTTTAGGTTGTCCAACTTTCCGCTTGCCCTGTGGGTTCCATTCCAGACTCTGCCTCGTGATGTCTGTTGGGCGCTTTCTCAGAGTATGGCCGATCCAACCCCAGACCTTCTGCAAAAAGCGTTGTAGCATGTTAGTGGATGTGTTGATGTCATCTTTCAGAGCTTCAGAGGGGATTCCGTCAGGGCCTGCTGCTTTTCCAGATTTCATGGTCTTTATAGCTTTCCGAATCTCTGCTTTTGTTGGGGGTTTCATGTTCCCCTCCAAGGTTTCACTTGCGTCTGGTGGGCTCAGGGGGTGGTAGTCTAATAGAATCTCCTTCAAGTGCTCCGCCCATCGCTCCCTCTGTTTAGCTGCGCAAGTTATAGTTTTCCGTCTTTGTCTTTTACCGGGCAGGATGTGCTTCTGTCCAATTGCCAAGTCGTTGAAGGAGCAGAACTCTACAAACAATTCCCCATAGAGTAGAACAGACTTGACATTTGCATTGAAAATTCTTGACTTGTTACGAATGGAGAGGGCTGAAGAGTTCCAAATCGGTCTGTTAAATGTAAATCTTGCTTTGTTGGTGCGGCTCTTTATGTCCTCCTCGGTGCCACCATGCTTGTCAACTACGCTGCCCAGATAGGTGAACTTGTCCTTTTCCTTTATGTTCTTTTCTTCTAAGTGGAGAGGGTTCGCTTCTCATTGATCCTCATGGTCTCTGTTTTTTGTATGTTGATCTGTAAGCCAGTCTTTGCTGCTTCTCCTGCTAACCTGGACAGTTTGGCCTGTGCATCCTGGTATTTATGTGAGAGGAGACAGATGTCATCTGCAAAGTCCAAAATCTCCAAATGTCTTGCGAAGTCCATTGTATGCTCGTTTTCGTACCTGTTGTAGAGGCTCGCATCACCAAGTCTATGACTATCAAGAATATTGTTGGGGATAGTAGGCAGCCCTGTCGTACTCCAGTTTCTAGTTTGAAGAGGTCTGTAAGTTGTCCATCATGAATGACCTGACAGGTAGAGTTTTCGTATAGCCTCCGTATGATGTTGATGATTTTGTGTGGAATTCCATAATACTGCAAAAGTATCCAGATCACGTCCCTGTCCACGCTGTCAAACGCCTTCTAAAAATCAACAAAGGTCATGTAAAGTGAGGTCTGCCACTCCAAGGATTGCTCAATTATGATCCTCAAGGCAGCTATTTGGTCTGTGCAGGATTTCCTTTGTCTAAAGCCGGCTTGTTCGTCTCGCAGTTTTTGGTCCAACGTTGTCCTCAATCTTTCCAGTATAATTTTAGACAGGATCTTGCCTGGTATTGACAGCAGGGTAATGCCTCTCCAATTTTCACAGGATGATAGGTCTCCTTTCTTAGGTAGTTTTACAAGGTATTCCTTCTTCCATTCCATTGGCATCTCTTCATTTTCCCAGACCTTAGCAAAAAGCGTTGTAGCATGTCAGTGGATGTGTTGATGTCATCTTTCAGAGCTTCAGAGGGGATTCCGTCAGGGCCTGCTGCTTTTCCAGATTTCATGGTCTTTATAGCTTTCCGAATCTCTGCATTTGTTGGGGGTTTCATGTTCCCCTCCAAGGTTTCACTTGCGTCTGGTGGGCTCAGGGGGTGGTAGTCTAATAGAATCTCCTTGAAGTGCTCCGCCCATCGCTCCCTCTGTTTAGCTGCGCAAGTTATAGCTTTTCCGTCTTTGTCTTTTACCGGGCAGGATGTGCTTCTGTCCAATTGCCAAGTCGTTGAAGGAGCAGAACTCTACAAACAATTCCCCATTCTAATTTCTTGTGCCTACGCCCTGCTTTTCCATGATCAATTCTTTACCTGCATTTTCCATTCCAACTTTTGCATTGATGTCGCCCATCACAATCTTCATATCTCGTCGAGGTGCCTTGTTGAAAGTTGCCTGCAGCTTTTCATAAAATTCCTCCTTTTCCTGGTCCTTTGCTGCATTTGTAGGGGAATAGCATTGAATGATTGTGAACGTTCTACCCTTAGAGGTGAATCTAGCTGTTAGGATCCGTGGTGATACTGGTTCCCATGCAATTGATGCTCCTACTGTATCTGGTGCTATGATCATCCCCACTTCATGCTCATGTACTCGTACATGTCCATCTTCATGGCCTGAGTATATGATGGTCTCTCCACCTACCAATGTTCTCCTGTCAGCTTCAGTCCATCTTGTCTCACACAGTCCCATGATCTTCATACTGTACTCTTTCATTTCTTTACTTACCTGGGCTATTCTGCCCGTTTCGTAAAGGGTCAGGATGTTCCAGGTCCCAATACGGGTTTTGGTTTTGGTCGTTAGGAGCACTGTCGGCAAACTAGCTTCCCGAAGGCTTTCACTAGCCTGCGTCATGGACTCTTCTGAAGAAGAAGTGTCTCCCCCACCCAAATAGATAATAGTAACAGTGCCCAACCTTCCTCCTTTCCCCTGGCTTAGGACAGGCAGGTCACACAGCTTAGCTATGTTCCCTAGCGGAGTTGAACCCGTGAATCAGTAGGTCTCAATTTAGCGCCTTTTTTAACATCAGGTCAGTGATCTTGTTCATTGCTCAGTTGAGTTGGTTTAACGTCCAACATCAGAACTATATAGATCATATTGTGGACGGAACCCTGACAATTTTATGTGCTGCCACACAAGAGACAGGGCGGGGATACCATGACTCCTGTCTCAGCCGATCACATTATACTGACACCGACCCAGCCAGTCGGGAGCGAAACCGCTAGGGCTCCTTCACGGACCTTTTGCGTCGGATCCCGACGTTCTAAACCAGGGCCACCGCGCCCCCCTCATTGCTTAGAAGTTGTCTTGTAGTATGACAGTCTGTTAATAACTCATTTACGTCTCTGTTTTCTCCCCGCCCTCTGTCTCTCTCTCTCTCTCTGTCTGTCTCTGTCTCTGTCTCTCTCACTCTCTCTCTCTGTCTGTCTGTCTCTCTCTTTCTCTGTCTGTCTGCCTGTCTGTCTGTCTGTCTCTCTCTCTCTGTCTCTCTCTCTGTCTCTCTCTCTCTCTCTCTCTCTCTCTCTCACTCACCCTCTCTCTTGTATATAATTTAATATCGAGCTATATCCATCTAAAAACTACCTGTCTTTCTGTAATAGTGTGTATTTTGTTTCTTTCTTTGCCTTTGTCTCTTTGTATAAATAAAACTAATTTTCTTTTCTCCACATGAACACTGTTTTTGTATTTAACATTTTCAAGAGGGATAGAATTTTTTCATAATACAACCTCAATAATGATAAGTAAAATGTTGATTAAGAACCGGAAGTTTAATTTCCTGTCATTAAGTTATGGCCGCATCGACTAATTTAACAGTCTGGTCGATGTATCTTATTATACATAGCTTTTTGTTTTGAGGTTCAAATAACAATGGAGAAAGAGAAATATCTCCGACGTTAAAATCTTAGGCTAAAGTAAAAATGAATTTGAAAAAAAAAACAATAGTTTTGTGTATAGGCATATCTTTTGTCTTCATTACTGTCAGTACAAATAACGAGGAAATGATTAATTTTGTAGTTTTAAAGGCTGTTAAAACACACATTCTGATTTATAGATGCAATAACGTGTGACACCAAACTGTCCTTGCATCACATGGATATTTTCTGTATTGTTTGATTCTGTTTTGTTTGAAGTGAACAAAAATTAGGAAATAAAAACAACAATAGGAGCAGCAGAAAAAGCATCAACACCAATAGAAAAGTACGGGATTAAAAAAAAAGTTTATACAACAGTTTGGAACAAACTATTTTCTAAATGTCTTTATTGACGCAAAATAGTGGAGTTACGGGGGAAAAGATTAACTGCAAAAAACTTTTTTCTGTATATGAATACCAAAATGCATGTTTCAGTGCTGGGTTTCAACAAAGCACACCTTCTATGTACCTATTTAAGAGGCAATACTCGCATTTCTTATATGGGCAGTTATAATGAAAGCACTATTTTTGTTGTTATATTGTTTAAAAAGAATTGCAAATGAAAGAAAAATAGATACGCTTTTCAGTGATACTACATATTATGGTATGTATGAACTGATTAAAAAATTCATATTAGGTTTCGGCTCAGCACTTCATTGGATTGGGATTGGGTTCGTTTCACCTAGATCTAGATCTGGATCTAGGCCATCATCGTCGTCAGACTGCTCACAAGGAAGCTCATTTGATGAAATAAGATAATCATCAGCCTCTTCTAGCTCTTTATCATCTAATTCTATATCACTTTAATCCGTCATTCGTCAACAGGGCTACCCTATTCATTAGCGTTGTTCATTCGAGACGTCAAACTTTGCATGAAATTGAATACCATGTTTAACAAATCTTTTGTCGCTTATTTTTAGGCAAGTACTTTTCGGTAAAAAGTAAAAGATAATTCATCCATTCTATATTTTAAATAGCGCTATCCCGCTATAGTATCGTGTCGCTAAACGTTGCTCCACGGAGATATTTTAGTAGTACTATAACAGCATGCGGCAGCGGGCGATGTTGCACATGGGCCTAAAGAGCGATGTTGATAACAAAATAATGGTTAATTCTAAACAACACAATTAATATGTTTTTCCTCCATTGATGAGTTTTCAACAGTTCTCATTTTTGGTCTATTGGGTTTGTTGGCTGAACGAAAAATTAATACACTCTCATGTTCCCGCTGGCCCCTTTATGCTGAAAAATGAATAGAATAATATTAAACAACTTCTTTCTTAGAGTGAAAAACTTTAATTCGTTCAATTAGGTAATATCATTCTCAATCCACGCTATGGGCTAAGATTTATTGAATTGATTGCGTTGCTGTTGTTGTTTTTGAACTTCTATTTTTTTCTTCTGTTTTTGTTGGTGTTGTTTTAATATTGTTGTTGTTACTGCTGTTGCGGTTCATGTATTTACCCTGCTTATGTTGTTTTTTTATGGTAATAATGATAATAATTATGATGATGATGATGATGATGATGATGATGATGATGATGATGATGATGATGATGATGATGATGATGATGATGATGATGATGATGATGATGATGATGATGATGATGATGATAATGATGATTTTGTTGTTTTTTAAGATGTTATTATTCATATTTTTGTTGTTGGAGTTGATGCCATTGTTTTTGTTGTTGCTGCTGGTGTTGTTGCTGTTGCTGTTGTTGTTTTTGTTTTTTTTGTTTCTTCTGTTGTTGTTGTTGTTGATGATGATGATGTTTGCCTTCAACTCCTTGCACAAAAACTTGATAATTATTGTTTACTTTTCTTGATTGACATTTAGATACATTTAGGTGGCTAACCGAATTTATGGTAACTTAATTATAGCTCTCTAAAAAAGAATTTTTTATTTTATTTTTATCTATTATTCTATTTTTATTTTATCAGAAAGTTTATCATGAAATTTTTTATTTCCTTTTGTCTTATTGATGTTGTTGATTTTGTTACCGTTGTTGTTGCTTTTGTTGTTATTTTTCTTCTACCTTTTGTTTCGTCTTAAAATCTTCAACGTTAACATTTTATTTTACTTGTTTTTCTTTTTTGTCTTTATCTTTATTCTTTCTTTCTTGGTTTTTTGGTTGGTTTATAATATTACGAAACTTACATCACAGGGAAGAAAGCTTACGTTTCGTCGTAACAATATACGAATAAAAAGGCGTGCGACGAGACGTAAGCTACGTTATGTTTGTGCATTTTACCCACATTCGGTATTTTTTTTATTTTCAAAAAATTAATTTCAACTTTCTGCGTATGATTCTTCTTTCATAAAAAATAAACAGGAGCTCCGTCAGTTTCCATTATTATCAGATAACAAATCCACGAAGAAATACAACGTTATACCCGTTGAAATGTCAATATTGATTGGGAACAAACTACTTATATATTTAATTGAATTGACAAAAATATATTCTTCGTCTAAGGCAAACATCAGAAATTGAGAAGCACTGTACTTACAAATATATTAACTGCATGTATTATAAAAAAAACGATGCAGTTATATATCCATCAAAATTAGTTTCAGGAATGGAATTGAGGCGTCTGTGTTTATTCTTCCTTCTAACTACATACTGGCTTAGTCAGCGATGAGCTGAGAGGAAGTTAAAACCAGGTCTCAAATTAGTTCTTCGGACTAAAAAAAACACGACTTGGCCACATTCTTTTCTAAGTCTAAAGAAATCCCACCCTGATTGTTTTGATATAGTGCCTCGTACTGATTGGATCAGTGTCAGTATAATGCGACCTTGTGGAGCTCTCCCCATAATTGTCATTTGTGTGGCACCGCGTGCAATCGTCGGACATTAGTTTTGGGGCCTGTCACAATAAAGCCTATCCAGTGCTTATGTTGGAGGTTAAGTAACATCAAACCAAGCGCTTCTTCAGCACAAGCCATCTGCTCTACCAACTGAGATATCTTACCCATTGCCTTTCCTCCAAAGATCTACATTTTTAATGTTCCAGTAGTCAATCGGTTTAGCTTGAAATGATCTAGATGTGTGATAACGTGAGAATGAACCCAAAACGCCCTGAATACATACCGCGCGCTCTACCATTTCAGCATCTAGACTCCCCCCCCTCCTCCCTCATCCACTTTCACAAAGCTATCAGTCTTGAAGAAATAACATCCAATTTTAGGCTACAGATCAGGTCTTATAACTTGATACGAGCGAACTCGAATCATTTGGGTAACAAGGCGCTGTCATTCCCAACTGAACCTGTCCCCCTCCTCCCTCAACTCAAACTTTAATCGTATGTAACTCAACACGGAATGAATTTTTGTTTGGAGTAAAGGTTTACATCTAGCCTTGTGATTTTGATTTATTAATGGAGTGAACCCGAAGCCTTATTACAAATTTTGCAATTTTGCAATCTACCACCCCGCCTTTTTTTCTTTTAGCCGTACTCATAGATCTCGATCTAGTGTAGTAAGTACAAATGCAGATTTAGAAGCCCACTTACTATAGTATATTTAGTCGGGTGTCTAAGTCACGTTTCTTTTTGTCTGTACCACCCACAGCCCTGTGATATATAGGTCGAGCGATAGTGAATTCTTTCACCTTATTAACGTGTTAGAAACTAATAAGAGAAACTGTTCGATCCGGCATGGCTTCTCTACACGGAATAATTATCTTCCTTGTTTTACGGGATTCCCCCGCCGGCAGGTTGGGAAACTCTGCTGACGTCATTTCCCCAGCAGACCCTCAACATCCGGTCAACTAAAAAGTCTTCTTCCTTCACTAGCTGTTCATACAAGGCCTGTCTGGTCTGGAGCTTAAGTATTCGCAGAAACGAATCGGTTTGTTGCTGTAGCAGTTTAATGGGAGCAGCCGAGCCACAGGCATGGTATCCGCACTGTCTTTGTGTGGTAGCACGTAAACATATCAGACGTTAGTGTTGGGTCACCCACAATATAGCCTTTGACGTTGGATGATAAGCAACAACTTTGTTGGTAAAAGTAATCATTAGAATAAGGAGAAAAACGTCATGGCATATCCGCACTGTCTTTGTGTGGCAGCACGTGAGCTTATTAGACATTAGTCTTGGGGCTCGTCCACAATATAGACTATAATAGCGCTGGTGTTGAACGTTGGGCAACAACACGTAGCGCTATGGAAATCATAACAAACGCGAAGAGTGCTAAACTAACTCGACGCATAAAGGTATATAAATATCCTGAGAAGTGATTGTCCCTGGGAAAACGGCGACAATTGTATGGCAAAAAATTACGTCGGTAGACTTGTGAAGTTTTGAGCCATAAAGGTTGTACATACAAAAAAAAAGATATTATGGTCACAAACGTCGACTGTAGTAAAAGCTTTGACAAAGCTCTCTTTTCATTCACAACGTTTGGTGGTTTCCTAGCGTCCAGCGCCAGCAACTAGAATAGTCTGTTTCCTGGATGGTTCTAATACTAAAGTCTGACAATTTAACACTACCACACAGATACGGAGCGTAGACACCAGGGATTTTGTTTTTTGAAGTTTAATTCAAATCACGGTTGTCAAGAAGGATACCTTTACATGGGGATTACTCGACAACCGGCCATAAAATCCTTCACTGTTCTTTTACAAAACCGGATGTACTATATGACAGTTCCGGCTGCCGATGACAGACTAATATGTTAGCTCAATGTGGAGATGTAGCTATACGTTACTTCTACTACGTTTGAGCGCTTTATGTACTGCTACATAATTCCTCAAAAGCCGAAAGTGGGCCGACCAAAACATACTCAGCGAAGAAGCTTTCAAGAGGAGTTAGCGGCTATTGGAATGAATTGCTCCGCACAGAAGAGCACTTGCGAACACCGTCACCATCCGTGAAGTACACGCACTAGAGGATATGCGATCAACACGACATTAACGGATGACATAATCGGGCCGCTTGGGAATGGGGTTTTCCGATGTCTCAGAGGAACTTTAAAGTCTTGGATAGAGCTATGATTGTGAGTCAGTGCATCCTTATCTAGCGTCTTCGTCTTGTTTATCAGCGTAATCACAAGACCTCTCTTTTTCTTTTCATGTGTTCCACAACGAATCAAGAGGCGTAGGGTAATCAAGGCTTTTACATAATATAGGCCGTGTTGTGACGGGACAAGAGCGAAAACGAAGTTGATAAGAGAAGCAATCCGCACCGGCGTCGAACCAAAGATCTAGATTAGACCCAGGGAGCCAGTGCGACAAAAACAAAGCAACCTATATCTAAGTAGTTAGGTTATGCGCGATTCTTCATTTTAAAACATCCATGTTATGCTATAACAACCATAGTGCTAGCATTCAGATGTACCGATTCTATCATAAACTATACTAGTCAAACATGGTCCCTCACAAAGCTACTTTTTCAAAGACTTAGAACCGCACCAGGAGCTTTGAAAAGTATTGTTTCGCAGATGGGATAGTATTGTTCAGTAGATGGGATAGTATTGTTCAGGAGATGGGATAGTATTGTTCAGGAGATGGGATGGTATTGTTCAGGAGATGGGATGGTATTGTTTAGCAGATGGGATGGTATTGTTCAGGAGATGGGATGGTATTGTTTAGCAGATGGGATGGTATTGTTCAGGAGATGGGATGGTATTGTTTAGCAGATGGGATGATATTGTTTAGCAGATGGGATGGTATTGTTTAGCAGATGGGATGATATTGCTTAGCAGATGGGATGACATTGTTCAGGATATGGGATGATATTGCTTAGCAGATGGGATGACATTGTTCAGGATATGGGATGATATTGTTTAGCAGATGGGATGGTATTGTTTAGCAGATGGGATGGTATTGTTTAGCAGATGGGATGGTATTGTTCAGGAGATGGGATAGTATTGTTCAGGAGATGGGATGGTATTGTTTAGCAGATGGGATGGTATTGTTTAACAGATGGGATGATATTGTTTAGGAGATGGGATGGTGTTGTTCAGGAGATGGGATGGTATTGTTTAGTAGATGGGATGGTGTTGTTCAGGAGATGGGATGCTATTGATCAGGAGATGGGATGATATTGTTCAGGAGATGACATGATATTGTTCAGGAGATGGGATGGTATTGTTCAGGAGATGGGATGGTATTGTTCAGGAGATGGGATGGTATTGTTCAGGAGATGGGATGGTATTGTTCAGGAGATGGGATGGTATTGTTCAGGAGATGAGATGGTTTTGTTCAGCAGATGGGATGGTATTGTTTAGCAGATGGGATGGTATTGTTTAACAGATGGCATGATATTGTTTAGGAGATGGGATGGTGTTGTTCAGGAGATGGGATGGTATTGTTTAGCAGATGGGATGGTATTGTTCAGGAGATGGGATGGTATTGTTTAGCAGATGGGATGGTATTGTTTAGCAGATGGGATGGTATTGTTTAGCAGATGGGATGGTATTGTTCAGGAGATGGGATGGTATTGTTCAGGAGATGGGATGGTATTGTTCAGGAGATGGGATGGTATTGTTTAGCAGATGGGATGGTATTGTTTAGCAGATGGGATGGTATTGTTTAGCAGATGGGATGGTATTGTTTAGCAGATGGGATGGTATTGTTCAGGAGATGGGATGGTATTGTTTAGGAGATGGGATGATATTGTTCAGGAGATGGGATGGTTTTGTTTAACAGATGAGATGATATTGTTTAGCAGATGGGATGGTATTGTTTAGCAGATGGGATGGTATTGTTTAGCAGATGGGATTGTATTGTTTAGCAGATGGGATGGTATTGTTCAGGAAATGGGATGCTGTTGTTCAGGAGATGGGATGGTTTTGTTTAGCAGATGGGATGGTATTGTTCAGGAGATGGGATGGTATTGTTTAGGAGATGGGGTGGTATTGTTTAACAGATGAGATGGTATTGTTCAGGAAATGGGATGGTTTTGTTTGGCAGATGGGATGATATTGTTTAGCTGATGGGATGGTATTGTTTAACAGATGGGATGGTATTGTTTAGCAGATGGGATGGTATTGCTTAGCAGATGGGATGGTATTGTTCAGGAGATGGGATGGTATTGTTTAGCAGATGGGATTGTATTGTTCAGGAGATGGGATGGTATTTTTTAACAGATGGGATGGTATTGTTTAGCAGATGGGATGGTATTGTTCAGGAGATGGGATGATATTGTTTGGCAGATGGGATGGTATTGTCTAGCAGATGGGATGATATTTTTTAGCAGATGGGTTTATTAGTGAGCAGAAAAGCACAAAACAAACATGAGAACTAGATACCTGATGGAGAGGGCTCAAGTCTTGAAAATAATAAAAGGCAGTGTCACAGAAATAAACAAAAACCTGCAATAAGAGTGAATCTGAGTTAAAGATTTTGCTTTTGAATAGCTTCGCATTGCGATGCGCACCAATGTTTCAAACCAATAAATAAATATATATTATGTTCATTCCTTTCGATTTAATAGACATCTTTAAACATATATATATATATATATTAAAGTTGGCTTGTAGGCCAAACAAAATATGCGATCATACAACTCTCTGCCCTATCTATGCTAAAATTAATACAAATATATAATTTTGATCCTTGGTGGGAAACAATCAGTTTACTCAATTCGTTGACGTTGTCATCTACTTTTTTAATATAAGGAAGGCTACCTTCTGTAGAGGATGGACATAGAATATTGTAGGAACTGTAGGTACCAATCTTCATTTAATACTATTTTTTTTCTTTAGCCAAAATTACGTAGCTCTAAAAAATAAGTGGAAACCGTAAATTCAATTGATGGACAGTCTTGTAAGAACTATAGCTCGGAACAATCAGATAAAGCATCTTGTTATCTTTTAGTCAAAAATAGTTAAAAATATTGTTCACCGTTTAACTCTCACTTCACAACAAATCAAACCACAACATTCCTGGACATACATAGAAAGACAGATTATATCCAAAAAGCGGTAAGCGAGTAAACAAGACTGTTGTTTTAATCCGTTCTAACCAGAGACTCTGTAAACAACTTCATCCCTTTGAATCTTTCCGGAAGATTAACTTCCAGGGTACATGTACAATCACTGTGGTTGCCCAGCCGTTTTCTGATATTTGGAGTCTGGCACATACTGCATGTGTCTTGATAGAGTTAACACGCTTTGATTAGGATAACTAATACCCCAATTAGTACCACAGTTGGTAGAACAATGGAAAAAACAGTCTTTCAGCTCAGGCCGGAAAAAATCAATCAGGGGGATCGGACACCGATGAAAACAAGCTAAGCCGTTCAAAAGGAAGTCTGTAGTAGAACCGGAGGCCCAGTACATTGTTGGGGGAGGAGGGCGGTATCCTGGGGTAGAACAGCAGTTTTCGACGCAGGAGGTGCGTGGTTCGAGCCCCGCTCTGACGATTTCATCCCCTACTGGTTGGGTCGATGTCACTTTCATGTGACTGAATGCTGCATGAGACAGAGGCATTGCATCCCTGTAAGGTTTCTGTGGGGCAACAAGTAAACTTGTCAGACGTTAGTCTCAGGACCCGTCACCATAAAACGATATAGTACACACGTTGGCTACTAAGCACAATTTTTCAGTCCATTATTTATCTGGACAGAGACTGGGGTCTTGCCTGTTTGAATCTTATCTGGCATCAAACACTTTTTAACCTAGGGGATATTAAGATAAAATAATTATTACTTTTTACCGTTTAATACTCAATTAACATTGGTATAAATTTGACCATCGTAGCTTACTATGTGTATCTGGTATGCTATTCTATTCCTTTTAATGTGACCATTCTATTCTAATGAATATCTCTTTTTTTATTGAAAACTAAATGTCCGATTCAACCAAACCTGTGACATAATAAGAAATATTACATCAAAAGATTACAATCTAGTCACCGACTAATACGCGTATTTGCCAAAAGGACATTATCTCTTTTTGTATAACGAGATCAACATTGATAAATAATTGCTATTATGCAATTCTGTGGGATTTCAGCATTGAACAGATTTTGTGAGCATTGTTTTTCAGACCTCCTCAGCTTACACGACTGACTCCATAGACTATCCTCACGTTTTATCTCTCTGCAACTATGAAAAGTCTTTTGCCGATTTCAGTGGCTTTGAGTCGTAAAGTACAACGTAGCGGGAGTTGACATCTCTTCGTAAGACTTCTTATGACAAAGGCTTACCGCCACGTTGTACATACGACCTGTTACCTTCACTTTATTTGTAGGCGTTGGTTATTGACCAACATTTACAAAAACTAAAAACTCTCTCGTTTTACGTGTGAATTTTACTGTGCTTCGTTTCGATCTTGTATTGTTAGGGTGGCGATAAAAGTTATTAGAGTTCTCTAGAGCGGAATCTGTCCATTAATATGGAGTTTGATTTTTTTTTCGACTGTGTAATTTCATGCTGCCAACAACAACAACAACAACAACAACAACAACAACAACAACAACAACAACAACAACAACAACAACAACAACAACAACAACAACAACAACAACAACAACAACAACAACGACAACAACATCAACAACAACAACAACAAGAAACTATCCCTTTTACCACAAACCGTGGACAAATCGTCAGCTTAGAATTGTGTTCTTTAGCCAATTGAAATATTATATCTGATATAGAGATAGAGAGAGAGGGAAGGTATGAGTGAGAGAGGGAGAGGGAGAGACAAACAGACAGACAGACAGACAGGCAGACAGACAGACAAACTGACAGACAGAAGGACATAGACAATGAACCATAGACAGAAACACAGGGCGATATGAGAGTCAATGTTGGCTATTGCGTTGTCGTAAAATGACAACTTGTTTATAAATTCCACATGTCACCACTATTCTCTGCTCAATCGATTTCCTAAAATTAATACTGTGCTTAGTGATGATAGCTGGATGTGCTCTACTGGTGGGTACGGATTGTTGAGAAAATCAGAGGTTGGTAGAAAGAGAAATATTAAGTTGTGGCTGTGACAGATACAGATACAGGTTTATCGAGGAGGAAAAAATGGTTATAGGGAGAGGGACATGCATGGGATATTTTACAAAACAATTCCGGAGAGATGCGATACTTATTATTTCACGGTTATAAAAGCAGACAAGACCTGGCAAGCTGAACTACTTTCATGACCTCACAATTGAACCACGTGTAATTATTTTTCAAAGGTAGAGATCAGTTATTTCACAGTGTTTAAAAAAGTTCAGATCTGGGGAATTGACACTTAGTGAGACAACCAGCTATGACGCTTGCATTTGTCTTGATTTTATATGTTTGTTGCAATAAGAATTTCACAAAAAGGGTAGAATTATCTATTCACAGTGACCCTCTGTTTATACTTACCTACTTACTAATTCCTAGACCTATGTTCCAGACCTGACACTCGGGAAGAAGATTACTCGAACTAAATACAATATAATAAAATGCTTATGTCAGTGTTTTGTGTGATTTATTAATAACTTCACAAAAACATTATATCGAGGCTATTTGAAAAGGAAAACGAATTGAGTGCACTTGAATGAAGTGAATGTATGCGTGCATGTTATTATTATGATGATATTTCCTGCATTCTGCCCTTATACGTAGATCTATGCATACCTTTCATTGGGAAAACAAACAGGTTTGTTTGCTGTTTCATTTTATGATTTTATTTCTTCGTTTTTCCCTCTGTTTTTTGCTTTGTTTTGTTTCTGCTTCGTCTTTTTTTTGGAGTGAAGGACTACTTTTGATTGTGTTTGTAGTTGCTAAAGGATTCGCCGGTTTAAGTAGGGCAGCTAGGGTTTTTGAAATGCTCATCAAAACAGGCAATTTAGTTGCTGGGAAGTTTAAACAATCTCAAGATTTAACCTACACTTTCCTTGTACGGAGCAACACAAGTTGGTTGAATTATGCTGTTTCACCTCTCTCTCTATTTATCTATCTCTCACTCTGTCTCTCTCCCCCTCTCTCTATTTCTATCTCGCAATTTATCTTTCTCTCTCTCTTTCTCTGCTTTCTCTCTTTCTCTCTCTCTCTCTCTTTTTTTTTCTCCAGAAAATAACTATATCTCTTCTTTTCTATGTATATTGTTTGAATTTACCTTTCTAACTATCTATCCTCCTCTACCTTTCTCTATGTCTCAATTTTCCTATATCTATCTTTTTTGTGCCTTCCTTTCCACCAAGACTGTTCTCCCTGCCAATCTCTCAAGCAATTTCTGTCTCTTTTTGCTTTTTTTTACTCTCGCTCCCTCTCACTCCTGAACCCCCGCCCCCATTCACACACACACACACACACACACACACAAACAATACTTATATACATGTACGCGTCTTTCTTTCATTTCTGGTATCACCTCTTTAGTTTTCTTTATAATTATTCTTTGTCATCCTCCCTTGTTGGCTTTCTCTATTCCTCAACGTTTTATTCCACCCGTTTCACAAATTGGGCCGTCCTTTATGACGTTATATCATGTTGCCGTCACCAAACAACTATGTTGACGAATGCCAGTTCGCCATTACTAATAATGTAAATTCATCTCACTATATCGTTTAAATTTGGGTCGTTGAACCTGTAAACATCATGATTACAACATGGGCTGAAATTGATCAACATTTTACTCTTTGTTTTCTTGAGTATTAAATCCATTTTAAAACGGTTCCATCCCTCCTCTCTGTCTCTCTCTATCTGTTTTATCTAACTGTTCTTCTCTCTTTTGTATCCCATCTATCGCTATAAATCTATCTATCTGTGTCTTATCTGTTTCCACCTCTTCCTTCCCTCTGTCCCCCTCCTACCCTGACTACTTCGATCTCGATGATTGTTCTTTCTTAATTTCTCTTTTTTTGTCTATGCCTCTCTCCGTTCCCGTCTCTCTCACTTTCTCTCCCCCTCTTGCTCTCTTTCGCTCTCTCTCCCTCTCTCTCTCTCTCTCTCTCTCTCTCTCTCTCTCTCTCTCTCTCACAGAGTTACTTAAGAGAAAATAATTCACTTGATCCGAATCTGTATAGATCTAGAGCTGTAAGTACCACGACTCGGTAGCTTACAACTCGGCGTAATTCTACTTATTCGAATATTGTTACGAAGTGTCGTAAGCTACGACGACATTATACCATTAGGATGTTATGTGACTATTTCTACACTCCGACACTTTATTGAAGTAAGTTAAGTCATCAAGAGCTATGGTGATGAGCATTCCAAAAACACTAGCCTGCTCTACCTAAACCGGTGAATCCTTTAGCAACTACAAACAAAATCAACAAAGAGTTGTTCTACTTTATGTGATAAGATTTCTTAATTTCTCTTTTTTTTAACAGACAGAAACGCTTACACAATGACATTACAACATTACTTGTAGTTCGAAATTAAACTGTAAATATTTCCAAGCAAAGCCTTATTCCTTCATCACATTTTTATAAGTATTATTAGCTTGGAATTTCCGTTTAACACGGTCCACTGTTGGGTGATATTGCTTAATAGGATAATTAATGCCTCAGTAGGAAATTTCGTAACCACTTAACTCTCTGTTGCATCACCTTTTCTATACGTGGAAATGGTAATAAAAGAAGTCTCTATCTCTCTCACCCTCTCTCACTCTCTCTCTCTCACTATCTCTCTCACGCACTATCAATATATCTATTTATCACTCTATTTATCACTATATCTATCTAACTGTTTATCTATAGGGGGCGAATTGATGCTATTGGTAGAGCGTTGATTTCCAAATTGAAACGCAAGATGGATCAGAAAATTAATAAACCCGATTCCGTGACCAACTGGTTGGGTGTGTGTCGGGTTAATGTTGAGACAGGGGCCATGATATCCCCGCATTGTCTCTGTGTCGCAATACGAAACATTGTCAGACATTAGTCTTGAGACCCATCCATAAATAAGCCAATATAATGCTAGCGTTGGACGCTAAGCAACAAACTCAAACTCAAACTCGAGGCTTAGAACCAAGAATCTCAGTCTAGACGCCCCTTTGCTCTACCGACTTGACCACAGCACCGTCGTTCAAGAGTGCTTTTTCCTCCATGGGACCAGGGAGTTTGACACAGTGAGCGATTTCATGGGGAGGATTTTCAGTATTTGGCCTGAGATAACTAAGGCGGTTGCGTCTTTCTTTAAACCTTGGTACAAATCTCAATCTGAACATTTTCAACCACGTTAATTTCAACTCAGAAATAGAGTGAGCATGGGTCACGCTAAATCCCTTCAGCAATTGCACTGTGACCTATTTTTGTGCATATGTAGTCTCTGGTGTAACTATGACAACTGTCTGACAGGTGCTGTGGTATGAGGTCAGACTTCCTGGTGTCTCCGCTACGATGTGTCTATGTGGGGCTTCCTCCCTTAAATGAAAGTACATGACTGGAGTAATTAACACGCCTCCAAAGTGACCTGATTCCACTTTTGACTCCTGTTATATGGGTCGATGCAAGGCAGGGCACCTATGACGTCAGTCCGTAGACTTAGCATCGGGTCTTCGCGAAACGCGAAACAAGGCCAAGCGCAGTAAATAGCGGCTTCACCCAGGGCAGAGAGACTACTGAGATTGGCTTTTAACACTTTTCGCGCTTGATTTTGCTGATTTTTGTTCACACAAACAAATGCTCTAATGAAAATGGGAAGAGAGATGTTAATTCTACGCGCATAGAGAGAGAGACAGACAGAGAGAGAGAGAGAGAGAGAGAGAGAGAGCCCTGTGTTTACCGCGCCCCATATTTCGTTCCCGCTATTCGCCTTCGTTTCCTGTCTTGATTAATTTCTACTGTCTTTGGGGCGGGACTTGAAACAAATAAAGGGTGGATGAGTTGGTTTCATTTGCAAAGCCATATCCCAGAATAGTCCGAAGACAATTATTATATGCGTGTCGCCATACAAAGAAACTGCGGAGATACAAAGACTCCTGTTCAGTTGGTCAAAAAATACTTGCACTGGTTCAGCCTGTAGCAGAGTTATGAGTTAAGTTAGTTAAATCAACGTCAGCACTATATAGAGTATATTGTGGACGAGCATAAAGACTGACGTCTGACCATTTTACGTGCCGCCACACAATGACAGTGCGGGGATACCATGGCCCCTGTTTCAGCTGGTCACAAGCTTGTTGGGGATGAAAACGGACAATGTGACTGGTCATGGGTTTTACCTACCAACTTTGAACGCTCTACGACTTGCGACATCTCTCCGCCCCTTCCCGTGTGCTGAACTATCTAGATATCCCTTTGAAAAGTATTTGCTCAGTAAGAACAGCATAAAACTTGGAATATTTTGGTTTGCTGTAGTCTTTAAAAGATGGAACGCCTGAAACTAGGCTATTTTGAGAACGGGTCCTTACACTTAAGTGTGACAATATTCGGTGTTGCCACACAGAAAGAGAGGGGAGTAGTAGCAGCGTCGCATGGTAGTTTACGACTTGTCGTAAAATAAAAAAAGCGAATAAGAAGTCTTACGTCAGGGCGCAAGCTAACCGACCTTGTCCTCACGGCCCGGAGTCGTTAAACCAAGTTTCTGACACGTTTTACTCAATGGTAAACAAGGTGGTTCAATTTGCAATGAGAGGTCGCAGGCTTTACCATAGTACCACCAAACCTCACCCCCTGCTTATTTGAGTACACAGAATTTGTATTTCGTTCAATCCATCAACATACTAACATTGTAATGTGTCCCTTCTATAAATGGTTAATGGTACAACCTCTCTTTGCCTTTTTAAAAAGCCTTATAGTTGAGATAAGCTAGGATAGTTCTTTATCAATTCCTTGAGAGTAATGAAAAAAGGCACAATAACACTTATGCAGTTTACACTTAAACATAGTAATAATAAAACTTTTTATGATTATTACAGAAAGACATAATTATGAAAGAAAAAAGTGATATGGTGTAGACTTATCATGACTTTAAATAGAAATAACTTATCTTCATTCATAATAAGAATTGAAATCAATGTTTTCCCCGTATGGAGATGACTGGCATGTTATTTTGGTACCCCCCCCCCCAAACCCCCACGCAGCCTTGTTTTTGGTCTCTGTGGTATACACACAAATAAAATAATTAAATCTAAAATTATCTGACTTCACAAGTAATATAAGCGTTACCGATTTTTTTTCAAAAAATGTCGAAATTTATCGAAATTGACATTAAAAAAAGAGTTTCCAACGACTCTCTCTGTACTATGATTTCTATGACTTTGCCCGCGGCTAGACGATTTTAGTCAACAAGACATAGTTTAGGTGGACAATTACCAAATTAGACGGCAAAGTTACTGAAGAAGAGACAAATTACCATGTGCTTGCTTTTCTTAATAAAAGGTTAAACAGTCGCATGATGATATAGCAACGTAGTTTATACCACGGACGGACAGAAAGACGGAGAGACAAAAAGAGAGATTAATATAAGGACAGACAGACAGTAAGACATACGGATAGATAGACAAATACACACCAAGAAACGCAAACAGGCAGAAGTGCAGACAGACAGACACACACACACACAGCATGCAGAAAGGCGAGAGACAGGCAGACAGGCACACAGAGAGATAGACAGGCACATAGAGATATAGACAGGTGCACATAGAGATAGACAGCATACAGAGAGAAAGGCAGACCGAAAGGCAAACATGCAGAAAAGCAATGGGACAGACAGGCAGGTACACAAACACACAGACATAAAGTTACAAAGAAAGGCAAACATACAGAAAGAGAGATCGACAAGCAGAGAGACAGATAGAAAGTCAAAGGGACAGGTAGGCAAATGTACGAGCAACTTTTAATTGGTTGTTGTTGTTTTTTTAACGTATTTCATCACAAACGAGCCTTCATCACGGATAAACAGAGAAACTAACAGAGAGACAGATAGACTAACGAACAAGAGTGTGGGCGGGAAATTAAGTTAATAAGGTTTAATCTAACATTATATAAACTTCTCAGGTAAAAAGGAAAGTGCCTGTGTAATTGTTTATCAATAATAATTTATTATAAACCAGCCCGCCTCAAGTAAAGCAATTTAAACAAATCAATCTCAAATGACCAATTCGTTCTTGAGCACTATACGTTTTTGTTTAAGTAATGACCTTTATCTTTAATTTCCACAAACAGTTATACTAAATGTAGACAACGTTTTTCAAAATGATTTATCTATTTTACGATTATGAGCTCTTAGAAAGTCGTATTCAATTATTCGAATTAAGTGGTTTGTGGTCAGCTCTCTCTCTCTCTCTCTCTCTCTCTCTCTCTCTCTCTCTCTCTCTCTCTCTCTCTATCTCTCTGTCTCATTTTCTCCCTCTCCCTTCCTTCCTCTTCCATGACAAATCATATTTACTTTTTCGAACAACTGAAACACTCGAGGCAAAGCAGTTGGAAATAATTTTCAAAATAAATGTATCCCTAGTTATTTCTATCTGCGCCATAATAGTCAAACCATTTACTCCAATAAAATTAATGCGCATTATTTCTACACGCTTTTCATGAGTTCACGTCTTTTCATGCTAGCTGAAATTTCCTATTCTTAACTCAGAAAACTGAATTACTTAAAGAAACAGTTATTGCTGGTGGTTTTGAGTTCAAAACGGCCATTCAAGAATATAACAATATTGAAACTGACCACAAACCACTTAATTCGAAAGAGAGAGAGAGAGAGAATGAGCGAGAAAGTCATAGAAACAGAGGGAGGGATAGAAAGAGAGAGACAGAAAAAAGAAAGAGACAGAGACATAAAGAGAGGTACAGAGAGAGATCGTGGGACAGAGAGAAATACTAATCAGACATGCGATAGAAAGAGAAACAGAAAGGCAGTGAGAGACAGAGGGAGAGACAGAGATAGAGAGAGGAATACAACAAGCAAGAAAACCAGTAACAACAGAACAACACTTATGACAGCAATATAAAACAATATATCAATATCAATAATACAAAACAACAGCATTACTGCAAGACAGCAGCAACATTACAAAAAAAAACAGCACCAATAAAGTCAGCAGCAATATAAAACAACAGAAAACAACAACAACAACTAGCAACAACAACAACAACAACAACAACAACAACAACAACAACAACAACAACAACAACAACAACAGTTATAATGTGTAGCAGCAAAATTGCGCAAGTATGATGCTGGCACTAAGAAAGATTTCTCAGTGTCAAAAAAATTAAGCTGTCCTTCGATAGATTTTTTAATTACTTGTATTTCTGCTTAACAGTGAAGCTGTTACACAACTCTTCGGAAGTAATCTATAAAACCCTAGGTTTTGTAAGGTCAGGACGAATCGACTGAATTTGTGTTTGGGATGCTCGTTTGTCTGGTCCGTGCCTGGAAACCTGTGAAGTTTTTGAGTGGTATGTCTTGTTTATTTTTTATTTTTTTTTATTTCTTGTGACGCGTTGTCAGCAAGTAAAGGTAATAATGATCTATCTGGCAGCCGAAACTACACCTCTGTCTGTTTGTCTGGCTGTCTCTCCATGTTTGAATGTGTGTCTCTCTACCTCTCTCTTTCTCTCTAAAATCCTCTCTTTCTATCTTTCTGTGTGCCTCTGTCACTCTTGTTCTCTCTCCCTCCCTCCCTATCTTTTCTTTCTCTCTCTATCTCTCCTTCTCTGTCTCTCTTTCTTTATTTCTTGCACTCCCCTTCTCTGTCTACCTATATAACAATCTATCTAATTATGTATCAATCTTTTTAAAAACAATTATTTGATCCTAACCAGTATTTCTCCATTTTTTCCATCCTACCTCATCGCTGTACTTTCTGTTTTTCTGTCCCTCTACGCCGTTAATTTCTGTGTACAGGTAGGTAGCCTTTTTCATTTTGCATTAGTGATATTCCTGGTTATAGGTTATGTTAGTGATATTCCTATAACTCAATGAATATACTGTTTTCCAATATTAACACTATATAGTCTATTTTGTGGACGAGCCCCACACGAGACAGGGCGTGGATAGCATGAATTAAATTGTTCACTAGCTGCGTGTAGAACATTGGTCTCCGACGTACGCGATTCGTGGTTCAAGCCTTGAAGATTTCGTCCCCTACTGGTTGGGTCGGTGTTAGTTTAATGAGAGCGAATGAGACAGGGGCCATGCTATCCACGCCCTGTCTCGTGTGGGGCTCGTCCACAAAATAGACTATATAGTGTTAATATTGGAAAACAGTATATTCATTGAGTTATAGGAATATCACTAACATAACCTATAACCAGGAATATCACTAATGCAAAATGAAAAAGGCTACCTACCTGTACACAGAAATTAACGGCGTAGAGGGACAGAAAAAAGGAGGAGGGATATTTCATTTGTGGGGGGGGGGGGGGTGTAGGAATATCTTTATCTAAATGAAGAGGGAGGAAAGAGTAGGACTATTATGTGTGAGTTAGTGTGTTTATTAAGAACATTGGTTTTAAGACTCCCCAAAAGTTCAAAGCTTGGCCCATGGAATCGGTACAGTTACGTGGTTCTGTATGTCTGTCTGTTATATTCTGACCTTCTGTGTGTGTTTCTGTCTGTCTGACCAGTTTCCGTCTCAGGGACTTTCAATATACATTCTGCGTATTAATTTACAGTGTTACCCACTGTATGGATATCATTTTCCCCGTCGCATTTGTCTTACCAATGCTCAATCGTAAATTATATATGTGTGGAAAGAGAAAGAGAAATAGAGAGAGCGAGAGAGAGAGAGAGAGAGAGCGAGAGAGAGAGAAAGAGAGAGAGAGGGTGAAGGGGAAAAGGAGGAGAGAGAGACAAGGGGAGAAAGAATTGATGTAAAAATATTTTAAAAAAATACTTCGACATTATAAATATCACAGCATGCCATATTTTCGAGTTGCAACGTGCATTTTTCTAAATATTACCTTTTTAGGCATTAAATTGAATCCTAAACGTACACGATGCTGTGTGATTAAAGCGAAACCTAAGAGAGCAGCTGAGAATCGAAATTCGGACCTCCCATTCATAAAGCGAGATCTAGAACGACTCTTAAATATCTCGCCTTTGTGATTTCCAGTGTATATTTTCATAACAAACCATCGCACTAATAAGTAATAGGTTAACTAGGTTAATGGGAGTTTTACATCCCCCCCCCCAAAAAAAAAACAAAAAAAAACAAAAAAACAATACCCTTTTCACCTTCCGTAGTTCGAACAAAAATATACGAACCTGACCTCTCTTCACTTCTTTTCTGGATATGAGAATCTTATTATATATTTTGTGAACTGCTGAAATTATTATCGTCTTCTCCGCCATAACTACTCAAGGTACAAACTTGAAATTTAGGTATATTGGTACCTTGGAATTTTCTCAATGCCTTAGGCTGGTTCGTTTATTTTTCACGATGACGCATAAAACATTAATTAGATTTTAGGAATTGAAATTGATTCGCCGATCAAGCAGCCATTGCTGTTTTTAATTTCAATTAGCTAATGGTAAATGAAAACGGGCTAGGTTCAAATAGGTGAGGGCTCTGCCAGGGTTATAATATTTCAATAGTTGAGATTTCTTGCCGTAATTATTATTGTTTTCTTAAACCTATTTAATATCAACACTACCACTTATAGATCTACATAATTTTTTTTTTCTTTCCGTTCGATATGTTTACGTGTGGGCTCTGCTCGGGTTATAATACTGAATTCCAGATCTATCGAATGGGGATTTCGGGGTTTAAAAACATTAAATTTGAGCGCAGTTTAAATTCTATCTGGATCTACCTCGACTATCATCGAAAAGAGGATAAACATGGATCTAAAAGCTAAATCAAATAACTAGATCTAGACTTAGAATACTACTGTTAGAATACTAACAGCATAATATCGGTGTATTTTTACGATTCCGGCGTTTCCAGAAACTATCGATAAGGTATTTAACAAAAAAGTCGATAAAATACAGGTTTTTAACTAAATTATGGTATATATACCTAAATTTATTTCTTTTACTTTTTTTTTCTCTTTTTTCTTATATTGCCGAGTTTGTGTGGATGAGTCGAGTGGGGGAAAACAAATTTGCAGAATTTTTCTTGGCGATTCGACAGCTATACCCTTTGTAGGGTAAGTTCAATTTTTAAATTGTGTCCAACGGTGGCAAAAAGGTTAAGTCACTACTGTCATATATTGCGGTATTACAACGTGTAGGGTATAATGTACTTGGAATCTAGATCTAGATTATAGGCCTAGGTTTAAAGGCCTATGGGTAGCAGATCCATATTTAACCTAGATCTAGATCTAGATTTAGCCGCATGTTTAATACTTAGGTTAATATTTATATGTAAATCTAGATGCGAAGATTTTAATCATATCGATATCTAACTAGGCCTACTCTCTTCCTGAGCCGCTGAAAATTATTATTAGTAATCGATACCACTCAAATGACAGTACTTGAATA
>RQTK01000582.1:113375-140710 GCA_003991915.1 Elysia chlorotica | reverse complement strand
AGAGAGAGAGAGAGAGAGAGAGAGACAGACAGACAGTGAGAAAGACAGAGAGACAGAGACACACAGAGAGAGACAGAGATCTGAATTCATGTCTCAGCCGGTCGAGATAGAGAGATGGGTAGACAGACAGACAGAAAGAAAGACAGACAGACAGACAGACAGACAGACAGACAGACAGACAGACAGACAGACAGATAGATAGATAGACAGATCGTGATACAGAGGAGAAGAAGAAAGAATGTATGGAACCCATAAAATGACAACCTACGGAGAAAGTGGTTCAGATAAAAAACAACTGCCAAAGATAAAAGAGAAATCAACCCCATTACATGAGTCGCGTGTCAAAGAGAACCCACCTTCCACCACCCCTCGCCTATACCCCTTGGCTCAGATAGTCTGATTACGTTTCTAATTCATCTTTTATGCATTTACCAACTTTCCTCCCCCTCTCCAAACCCCAACTCCCAGTCTGAATGTACTAGATTTATAGAAATATTTCCAGATCTCCCCCGCGGCCCCGCCCCCCTCACACACACACACACATCCTTTTCAAACATCGTCGGTATTTCTGTATGAAAACAATGCACTATTTACATTGAGTTTCCTCGCAGGAGCTACATGGTTCAATCCACAGGATATGCAGTTTCGCAGAAGCACAACAGCCCTTTAGAAGTGTACAATCGTGAACGCCTTTTTAGTTTTTTGTCATGGAAAGGGAAAGGTTGTTTTGTCTTGAACGCGTACATTGTGCTACGGCGAAACTTCATAACCTGTGGTTCAGTCCAACATCCTTTTCTTTCAAGGTGTATTACATAAAGTGACATTTAAAACGTTCCATCTACACTTAAGCATTGGAGAAAAATGCAATCAAAAGAACGGACTATTACAGATTTCTGACTAGAATCTAGGCCATTAGTTCTAATATTTCTTTTAATTTACAGCCCGTTCTATACAGTTTTATTTTAGTGATTCTTTTGTACGGATAGAATCCAATCATGCTGTTATCTCCAATCCTACCCAAACCGTACACAGAACCTTTTCAGTTCTACTTCACTTTTAGTCAACAATAAGCCTTTCTTTTCAACAATCAACGGATACATAGAAAAAAGATCGTTTTTTCTTGGCTTTTAACCGTGGGAAATCCAGCACTGTACAAACAGGCACCCGATATCATGTCTTTATTGTGTTTTTAACGAAGGAAGTTTTACTTTCATCAGGCAGGCTTCAAAGTCTTTGTCGAAAGATTGCAGGCCTCAGTTTGTGTACATTTCCCCCACTTTGTTTAAAGTTTCATAGGTTCTCTATCATTTTGGCTAAAATCTCGTAGGTTTTCCAAATCTTCCTTTGTTTAATATCTCCTAGTTTACCCAGTTTTAACATTGTTAATGTCTCCTAGATAACCCAGTTGTAACTTCGTTTAAAGTCTCTCTTAGAATTCCCAGTCTTAATTTTGTTTAATGTCTCCTAGGCAACCCAGTTTTATCTTGGTTTAATGTCTCCTAGGTAACCCAGTTCTAACGTTGTATAAAGTTTCCTAGGTAACCCAGTTCTAAGGTTGTATGACTATGCCAAAATAAGGGGTTTACCAAAGATAATTGAAGGAAAGATATTCTACTCGTGAAATTAGATGAAGATTTCTAAGAGTGATGTCCCTTGGTAAATTACGGGTCAATCCGCAGCAACCGATGTAAACAACGTTGGAAAATGTCGACGAAAAGGCAATGTTCGGGTGATTTTTGTGGTGCAATAAACTGCACTAATAGTCGAAACAAGCCTCATTGCAAAGAAAAAAAGCTTTCGTATTATAAATTCCCACAAGACGAAGAAAGGTAAGATTATGTGCTCCTTATTTTACATCTAGTTTCCCGTTTCATTAGCTAGATCTACGGTAGCGTAGATTGATAAGCTTAGAGCCAAATCATGGCAAATGACATTAATTTTATTGTCTGTAGTTTATAAAACAGATTCTGTCTCCCATTTTAAATTTAAAAGAATGTAAATATTTTAGACCTGCTTATATAGGAGTGTACTTTATGGCATTTGATGCTGGGTAAATTTTTACTCTAATGCAGCATTGCAGTGTAGGGTGGTTTAGTTTCTAGTTGATTTTCAACGTGTGTGTTTAGATTTTCACGTTTTGATGCCATTGAATCATGAAATTAAAAAATAAGTTGTTATAGTTTTATTTACTTCTTATTTCTTATAGTAGCAAATTTTGACAGAAGATATGTTTATTCCATTAGGTGCAAGGTCTGGATCCAAAATTCCAGACGGCAAGATCTGATGGGGCTATCTGTCACAAATAAGTGTCATAGCATCACATTTGTAGCCTGACAATGTTGCAACCGTTAAGGATATTCTTGTTTTGAAATGTACTATCGCTTCAGTTATTATACTGCTACACTGTGTTACATTTGATAATTTTAAATTGTACAGATGATTTGTATGTCACATAAATATCATCTTTGAAGACATTGACTTTAATTGAGAATGGTATGCATATTTTTTATTGTTGTTTTTATGATGATCTAACAATTAACTTTACTATTAATGTTCATTGCATTTGCTATTTATTCAACTTTAGGGACTATCAATGTGATCAATATCTCATGATCTCTTACTGATGACTTAGAAAGAAAAATACAGTTAAAACGTGTCTTGTTATAGCGAAAAGAGAGAGAGAGAGAGAGAGAGAGAGAGAGAGAGAGAGAGCGTTGCCTGGCCTAGCTACTCTCTCAATACATCACACATGTTGATTAATATAAAAAGAAGCAATTGAATTTGTATTGAAATGTTATGTGTTGTTAATTATTTTAACACATGTTTATAAATTAAAACCCGTTAAAATGACGATAATTTGAGTAATAATCAAATAAACTTATTTTGTTTCCACTCAAAAGCGTTTATCCTTTGTTTTTCTTTATTATTGTATCGTAAATTACCCGTCGGCACCAAGGGGCAATAATCGAAAAAATGATCCTCACTCTGTAAATAGGAAAAAACTCCAAGTCGTTTATCTTTCTTTCTACATCTTTGGTTGGTAACTCGAATATGGCTCGAATTACCCAGTCTTAATTTTGTTTAATGTCTCCTAGGCAACCCAGTTTTATCTTGGTTTAATGTCTCCTAGGTAACCCAGTTCTAACGTTGTATAAAGTTTCCTAGGTAACCCAGTTCTAACGTTGTTTAATGTCTCCTAGGGCAATCTTATACGACAACAGTATGTTGCCGTTATAGTCTTTGAAACTGAACTGACTTTGTACTATACGGGATTTGTACGCGAAACTTGTTTGTTGTTCTATGTTTGTTGGTGTAGTTCATTTCCAAGATCACAGACAAAATCTTTGTAAAGCAGATTACAGCACTAAACTCGATAGACCTTAAATAGAATGAGGCTATGTTCAAGAGGATCGAATTAAAGCATAAACGTCGAACTTTGTTTACTGATCATAAACTTGACTGACTTGTCGGAAATAGAAGCTGTCACATTGTTTAAAATCCTCTAGTTTACCAAGGGGGATACTATACGACCACCGGTACCAAGACTAAAGTCTGACAATTGTACTTGGTGCTAAAGAGGGTTGAAGCCTGGAAGACACCGGTACTTGTGTCTTAGCCGAGCAAATAACACTGCTACATGCATCTCAAGACACTAGTGTGGCGAACTAGCACAGAATGGTTAACCGTTGATCTCCCAATTCAAGTCCCTGGTTCAAAACGTACCATCTAAAAAAATATGTTCCGATTTCATACCGTACTAGTTGGATAAGTGTCATTATTATTAAAGAGGCGAGAGGGGAGGCTAAGTATCTTTTGAATTAAACTTCGGTGAATTATTTTATGAAAGTGGCAGGGTCAAAAATTATTTAAATGAAAATGGACGGTCATTCATTATTCACGGTAATGGACATATAAAATGTTTATTATTGCCTCTAATATAGCAGTGTAATTCGACCCATACGCACTCAAGTGGTTAACTGATACTGCTGCTGTTTCTTGTTGTCTTGTCCCCTGAACACAACCACTACCCTAGATCTAACATACGATTAATTTTGTGTTATCCTACACACCGAGATTTTTCTTCTTCCAGTAAGAGGTATGCCTTCCTCAAAATTAAATTTCTCAACACATCACTACCCTATATCTAACATGCAATTAATTGTCACTTTTGTGTCATTCTTCACACCGAGGTTTTTTTCCTTACAGTAAAAGGTAGGATTTTATCAAATGACTGGCTGTTCTATCTACTCGACTTTAACTTTAATTTCATTCACAAAACGTCGTCGGTGTTCTTGCCCAACTCAAATTTGAGTTCATCGTAAATTACAAACCTTTTAAAGTAAATAAAGTAAAGCTTAACCTGCAATTATTTTACAACCCGCCGATGTCTTTGAAATTTAACTAAACATCCATTTTAAGAAATTAAACAATGATATCTACCAGATGTACTAAAGTTCAAAACGACATTGTGCTTTTAAATAATTATTTTTGTAAAAAAAAGAAAACGTGGGGATTTTAAAAGCCTACGAAATCACACAAAATACAACGAGACAGAATGTGGAACAATAAGGTTACAGCCAACCTTTTCCCGTCAATTGAAAAGCCATCAAGGAGAAATGTTGCTCTCATATAAATCAATTTTTAATTTGTAAGAACGTGTGAAATCGACAGCACAAAGATGTGAAGTCAGATGGTGATTAATTTCACGTTATCATCGGAAAAAAACAAAGCATAAGCTATAGATCTACCAGTACTGACGTGTGAGTTGGAAGGAAGTGTTGCTGACATACGCACCGACATGCGTAGAGAGCAAGAATCAATCAAATATGGCGTTCTTAAATGGCGTTTGGTGTGTTTTTAATTGCTTTTTTTTTTTGCAAAATGAGAACAGTAGAAAGACACATTTTTCGTACGTAACGGAGACTCGTACAATATGGAAGCACATTATAGATTAGTATTTTGCTCTCTCAAAAGTCCAAAGAAAAACTTATTAAGTATGATGAATTCATAGCAATAATTGTTTTTAAGCTCTCCTTTACTAACTGCCATTGGGTGAAAATCCAGCTGTTACATTGGTTAAGCTACTATGCATACAAGTGGTGAGCTGCATTACCTAAATCATCTCTTTGGAGGGAGCGGGCTTAGAATCTCGTAAACTCTAGAATATTCTCGAAAGTTGATTAGGCATAGAAAAAGGATAATTGTTATTTTGATGACTATGTAAGCTGGGGCCTGGAGTGTTCTCGGATGTTCTCGAATTGTTAGAAGGCCTAGAGATTTCTAGATGTGTGTCTTGTGTACATTTGTGTATATAAGGTCAGAGCGCTATAGAGGCGTATTGGTTGATGCTTTTGTAGAGATAGAAAGTAGTGGTTATACGCTGTGCTTATGCTCGTGTTGTAACATCCTGCCGCAGTGAACGCTGTTATTTTGCAGGTTGTTTTTTTTAGATCCATTATAGACGTAGGCACATTGACAAGAGAAATTTGTATTTGTATCCTTAACAGTCGGACATGGTATTTGTAGGAAAAGTTAAATTGGTTGTCTAAAAAGGATTTCTACTACTAATTATTTTGTTAATATTGACAAGATAGTGTGTCCGAGTCATCGCGAAAAATATTCAACAAATTGCCCTAAAACAGGGCCCCACGTCACCCCAACCAAAGACAAAAAGATGGAAAAATCCCTCACTTTTGTTATTTAATTCAATAAAAGATTCATTATTCAAGCACCTTTAACATTTGTTTAAAAAAAAGTTCCGCCTTTGAAGCAAGACGCAGCTAATCTATTTATTTATTGTAAATTTAAGATGTTCGGTTCAATAAATAGTTAAGAATCAAAACACACTGCTAGAGTTCAACTTGATACGGCATAATTAGTCGGTAAGGTTTTGAACTGGCGAGCAAAAGATTCTGACTTCAAATCTCAAAGGATTAGACCCTGTCAATCCAAGATGGTGTTCTGTTATAGGCAGCCTGAACTCTATCATAATAATCCCCCATCAAGGGTTTTGCAAAGCAGGGAAGGTTTATATGCTTAGTTATCTTAGGACTTCTATTATATCAAGTATATGCGGGTGATTTCCTGAGTTGCCATGTATGAATGATTGTGTTTGTCCATGGCTAGTTCGCGATCTGTTTGTTATGACCCAGTGTTTGATTTTCGTGTGTCTGTATGAGATTTTTTTGTGAATCTTTGCGGATGTGGATTTTATCAAAGTTTTCTCCTACATTAGTTCGCCAATTTGGGACCCAACCACAAGATAAATTACTTGCTTGAGATTTTTTTTAGCATCGTGCAGTAAAAAATATGATTTAATAGTTTAATCGACTTTCCTATCCCTTGTATGTAGCATATGTGTTGATATATTCATTTTGTACGACTAGTATGACACGAAATTAAAATTTTCGCGCTTTACAAAAATGCAATATTTATTGTGGGTGAACTTGTTGAACAGGAGAAAACCCCGAGTCTAGATTTAGACTTTATAGTGTTGTTTTTTTTAGATTTGTGAATGCATTTATAATATAATTTTTTGGTTGAAGTAGGACATGAAAAGAATTAAATCAAGTAATTTACTGTACAGGCTTTAAGAGCACTTTCACTGATTTAAATGCTCAGTATGCCGACAAAATAGTAAACACATGGCCTTGAAAACTCTATTTAACTATCTACTTAACTAACAAAGAAACGGCGACCGTAAGTTAGCCTGTTTTGAAACATCAAAGCGTTTTTAAGTGATGTTAAAAAAAAAAATTTGTGTGGATTCGCAGGTAATCCATGTTACAAAATATTTTTTTCGATATAGGTAATGTTTCTTCTATAGCCGATAACTAGGCTCGGGCAACGGGAATCTACTTTTTATTGACATTATTTTGTAGTTAAGGTATGTGGGCAAGTTGGTAACTAACCTTTCCAGCACCACAGGCTCTTCTTTGATTGGGTGTTCTTGAGAAAATACGTAAGATACTGTTTTAATATTACCATGACTCCTGTGTATATACGAGAAAAAAGGATTGTATGTGTAAGATTAAAATATGAAAGTTTCTATTCCCGCGGGCAGTCATAAGATTTGTTTCCTACGGACGATTTTTACAATCCCTTTTTTTTTATTTTTTCATACCCCTAGACAAGACATTTTCACAAATTTGTCAAACAGTTTAAATAAGGAACTTCACCATCTCATAGTTTTATAAACTGGATGTGTATGTATCTTTGTCAAGCACACTCAAACAGAGAGAAAACATATTCTAAAACATGCAGTTTATTGTAATTTATTTTACTGATATGTTTAATAATACAGTGAAACTCAGAAATAGGTAAATCTCTGAAAATGACCAATGGTTTCAGTCCATCCCAAGTAATTGTTGTTCCAGAGACAGGGTGGGGATACCATGGCTCCTATCGAGTCGATCACAATAAATTGACACCGAGTCAACCAGTAGGGAACGAAATCGCTAGAGCGGGACGCATCTCTGTGATCTCTAACAGACTTTTGCAGTAGGTGATGTCACCACCCTTTGACCCACTTTTGCTAAATTTAGACGTGTGTTCCCCGAAACTATAATATTGCGTGTGTCCACAATGGCAACCACCTGTGCCTCTACAATGGGAGAGCAAAATGTGTATTTTTCGACATACAACCGCGCTGAACTACAAATTTAATGCCATTTCATCATTTCTTATATTGAAAACCTCACACAGATTCTATCATTACCGTTTAAACCTCGAATTTAGATTAGATATAATCTAGATAGAGCCTCCGCACTCTAGATCTAGATAGATCTTACAAAGAGATTCAGCAAGTCCCAGGAGTAGAAATGAAGTGCTTTCTAGTTCTCCGACAATAGATAAAGTACAACAGAATTAAGTTAAATACTTCGATAAGATGTACCAGTTTAAAATATTTTTTTCTATCCCATAGACTTTCGTTTTACGCTAAAAAAATAAGAGATTTTATCGGCTCTTAATGAACCAAAACAACGAGACTGCCGCAACATTGGATGGACGAGTTTATTTTTTAACGGATGGAGACAGCTTTTAAAAAACAAAACACAAAAAACAAGCCTTTTTAATTTTTTAACAAAACATTTGCCTATAATTTATACTATGTTTATAAAGAGGGTAGTTATTTTAAATTGATATTTAATACACATTTAACTATGTTTTATGGGTGGCACAGTGCAAAGATTTATTATGACTCAGGGCTGCCAACCCTAGTCCCGATGTTGACTCGCCTCGATTATTTTCTAAAGGCGAAACTGCTATTGGGTGGCGTTTCCGTCGAAGAGAAAGGCATGCTTTCCATGCACGATGGTATCTTCTCTTATTTTTTATGTTTTAAAATTAGACATTTTGATTCTTTTTGCCCCCCTTGAGAAAAAGTGTAAAAAACGAATTTGTTCGGACTTTGAGTGAATAAAAATATCTTTTTAGAAGCTTCACAATCACAGATTGCAATTAATAAACATCACAGTAAGACTAGAGTAGGAACAAACCTACAAAGTACTGAATAGGATAGGAGCCACGTCCCTTTATTATTAATAATAGGGCGGGCATGACTTAGGTGTCTATTTTTGGAAGCTAAGGGGTCATCCCTGCAAAAGTCTGTTAGAGATCACAGAGATGCTAGCGGACTCGAACCATGGACGTCCTGAGTCGGAACTCGATGGTCTACGCCAGTATAATACCGCGCCCTCCGATTCCAAGCAGAATAAACTTTATACCCTCTAGTCTTCCGTAAAGTTCGCATACCTACTACCACCCCTTTTTCCAAAGTTGTGACACACAACATGTTTATCTTTCCTCCCCAGATCCCACACAGATAACTAAGATGCTTCCAAACATGCAGGGCACGGGATACAGGCAGGTGAGTGGGTAGAGCTATATATAAGGCTGGTTAAGAATATATTTTTCTATCCCATAGACTTTCGTTTTACGCTAAAAAATAAGAGATTTTATCGGCACTTATTGAACCAAAACAACGAGACTGCCGCAACATTGGATGGACGAGTTTATTTTTTTAACGGATGGAGACAGCTTTAAAAAACAAAACAAAAAAAACAAGCTTTTTAATTTTTTAACAAAACATTTACTTATAATTTATGCTATGTTTATAAAGAGTGTAGTTATTTTAAATTGATATTTAATACACATTTAACTATGTTTTATGGGTGGCACAGTGCAAAGGTTTATTATGGCTCAGGGCTGCCAACCCTAGTCCCGATGTTGACTCGCCTCGATTATTTTCTAAAGGCGAAACTGCTATTGGGTGGCGTTTCCGTCGAAGAGAAAGGCATGCTTTCCATGCACGATGGTATCTTCTCTTATTTTTTATGTTTTAAAATTAGACATTTTGCCTCTTTTTGTCCCCCTTGAGAAAAAGTGTAAAAAACGAATTTGTTCGGACTTTGAGTGGATAAAAATACCTTTTTAGAAGCTTCACAATCACAGATTGCAATTAATATCACAATAAGACTAGAGTAGGAACGAACCTGCAAAGTACTGCATAGGAGTCACGTCCCTTTATTATTAATAATAGGGTGGGCATGACATAGGTGTCTATTTTTGGAAGCTAAGGGGTCACCCCTGCAAAAGTCTGTTAGAAATCACAGAGATGCTAGCGGACTCGAACCATGGACGTCCTGAGTCGGAAGTCGATGGTCTACGCCAGTATATACCGTGCCCTCCGATTCCAAGCAGAATAAACTTTATACCCTCTAGTCTTCCGTAAAGTTCGCATACATATCTCCCACCTCCTTTTTTCATAGTTGTGACACACAACATGTTTATCTTTCCTCCCCAGATCTCACACAGATAACTAAGATGCTTCCAAACATGCAGGGCACGGGATACAGGCAGGTGAGTGGGTAGAGCTATATATAAGGCTGGTTAAGTTAGAAAGAAATGAACCTTCAGCCTTATGTGGTCTTTTGTTGTTAGCTCTTTATGACACTCTATCTCCCTCTATCTGTGTTGCTGTCACTATCTGTCTCTCTATCAGTCTCTTTCTCTCCCATCTCTCTCTCTTTCTCTCTCTCTTCTCTCCTCTCTCTCTCTCTCTCTCTCTCTCTCTCTCTCTCTCTCTCTCTCTTCTGTCACTGTTTGTCTCTCTGTCAGCCCTTTTCTCTCTCAGTCTCTCTCACACTCTCTTTTAGTTTCTTTCCGAATCTCTTTCCGAGTCACTTTCTCTCTCAGTCTCTTTGTCTCTATCGGCCTCTCTCTCTCTCGTCTCTGTCAGTCTCTCTTAGTCTCTATCTCTCTCTCATTCGCCCCTCAGTCGCTCTCAGGCTCTACCTTTGCCTTTCTAAGTCTCACTCTGTCTCTCTGTCTCTACCTCTGCCCCTCCTAGTCTCTCTATGACTCTTTCTCAACCTCAATCGATCTCTCTCAGTCTCTCTCGGTCTCTCTCGGTCTCTTAGTCCCCATCTCTTGCTCTATCTCGCTCAGTCTCTCTCACACTGTCCCAATCTAGTAGAAGAGAGCGGAGCTCTCTCACAATCTAACGTCTTCTATATCTTTAGAGATTTCCTACACGGTGACAGGACCCCGGAGTAGAATACCCCTGACTTGGCCGTTTTGGAAGTCCGCGGCTCGAATCCCACAATCGGTCAAAAATGTAATTGTCCAATTTTGTGCCCTGTAGCAGGTTTAGTGTCAGTATAAAGTGTCTTGCTAAGACAAGAGCCCAGGTCTTTCCGCCTTGTCTCGTGTGTGGCAGCACATCAAATTGTCAGACGTCAACCTTTAGGCTGTCAAAACTTTAATAGTTGCTGAACGGAGAAGTCTCGTCTTCCGACTAAGTGACACAATTCGTTGTGAAAGAGATTCTTGCAGACTTGATTAAAAAGATGTGATTAAATGTAATTCAGTTGATAGTTTGCAACATGAACCTGACATATCTCACGTATCACTCAGATCTGATGAAGGTTCTCGCTGCAGTTTCTTGAGGGAATTGAAGAATAATTGTTCAGCATTTTGGTTTCTGGAGATGCTAGGATGCTCTCTCTCTCTCTCTCTCTCTCTCTCTCTCTCTCTCTCTCTCTCTCTCTCTCTCTCTCTCTCTCTCTCTCTCTGGCCTTGTCTTTGCCTGTATCTGCCTTTGTGTTTATGGCTGTTTGTAAGCCTGTTTGTCGGTGTCTCGCTGACTTTCTCTTTCTCTGTTTCTCACTCTCTCTAGCTCTCTTTGAATCTTTTTCTGAAGTACTCTTTTTCTTACTCTCTCTCTCTCTCTCTCTCTCTCTCTCTCTCTTTCTCTCTCTCTCTCTCTCTCTCTCTCTCTCTTTCTCTCTTTTACCCAACACATGCCAGTTGGTTGATTTTAATTTTAAAATAAACTCAATGACCTTTTCCTCAAGCCTTTGATCTACCCTGTTACCGTAAAACACACAGGAAATCTAGTAAACAGATTGTATAATTATGTGGAAAAAATGTATTTGTGGTTTGATCTGTAATATTCAGAAAAAAAATCTAACAACACGAAATTAAGAGTCCCACTACGAAAAGGCATCCCATAAAAATGTTTACTAAATAGGGTATTCAGTATTATATAACTTTTTTTTAAATTTAGGTTTTGACTTCAGTTCATTAAGGTTAAACATAATTAAGTGTATTTTTATTAAATAAAGCAAAAAGACATAACTATTTCATAGGATAACGGTTTATTTTTCTGAAAATGAATGTCAAACTTTTTCATAAGTTTTTCTAAGTCAGACCAATTTTATCCCTTCAGAGAAGGGGGGGGGGGGGGGTCAGTATTATATGATTGGCTGACATAGGTCCGCTCTATGTCTCTCTATGTCTTACTGTCCGGCCTTAAAATTGTCAGAGTGAAGTCTTGGGACTCCTCCTATTTGCTTTCAAAGGACTTTGGTAAACCAATGGACCACCCAACTAACATCGAATAACATAAAGGTAATAGCCAATAATTGGAAGACGTAAAATAAAGTAAATTATCTGACATTGAACTTAACATAGATCCAAAATAAAATTGAACATGGCATAAATAGCACTCTAGATAACACTGACAACATCACAGAACACTGAAAACATCACAGAACACTGAAAACATCACAGAGCTAAGTTAACACTCAAGACAACATACAGCCAAAATAACATTGAAAACAACATAAAGCCTACATAGAACTGAGAAAAACAAAGAGACAATTTAACATAGAGCCAACATAACATTGAAGGTAACCCAGGGCTCATATGAAATTGAACACAACATAGAACCTGAATTAATGACATTGAACATATCATAAAGAAAATTATCTAACACTGAACATAACATTGAACATGACATAGAGCAGTCATAACATTGAACATGACATAGAAAGTAATACGTAACACTGAGCCAAGATGACATTGAAAATAGCATAGAGCCAACATAACATTGAACATAAAAAAATCCATATAACATTGAACATAACATAGAGCCAACATAACATTGAACGTAACAGAGCCAATAAAATATTGAACATAACATGGAGACAACATAACATTGAACACAACATGCAGCCAATATAACATTAAACATACATGGAGCCAAAATAACATTGAACATAACATAGAGCCAATATGACATTGAACATAAAAAAGAGTCCATATAACATTGAACATAACAATGGTGGCAACATAACATTGAACATAACATAGAGCTAATATAACATTGAATATAAATAAGAGTCCATATAACATTGAACATAACATGGATCCAACATACCATTGAACATAAAGTAGAGCTAACATAGCATTGTACATAACATAGAGCCAATATAACATTGAACATAAAAACAAGTCCATATAATATTGAACATAACATGGAGCCAACATAACATTGAACACAACATGGAGCCAACATAACATTGAACATAACATAGAGCCAATATAACGTTAAACATAACATGCAGCCAACATAACATTGAACATAACATAGGGCCAACCATATGAAATTAAACATAACATAGAGCCAATATAACATTAAACATAACATGGAGCCACCATAACATTGAACATTACATAGAGCCAATATAACATTAAACATAACATGGAGCCAACATAACATTGAACATAACATAGAGCCAGCATGACATTGAACATAACATAGAGCCAATATAACATTAAACATAACATGGAGCCAACATAACATTAAACATAACATGGAGCCAACATAACATTGAACATAACATAGAGCCAATATAACATTAAACATAACATAGAGCCAACATAACATTAAACATAACATGGAGCCAACATAACATTGAACATAACATAGAGCCAACATGACATTGAACATAACATAGAGCCAATATAACATTGAACATAACATAGAGCCACCATAACATTGAACATAACATAGAGCCAATATAACATTGAACATAACATAGAGCCAATATAACATTAAACATTAACATGGAGCCAACATAACATTGAACATAACATAGAGCCAACCATATGAAATTAAACATAACATAGAGCCAACATAACATTGAAAAAAAACATGAAGCCAGCATAACATTGAACACAACATAGAGCCAACATAACATTGAACATAACATAGAGCCAATATAACATTGAACATAAAAAAGAGTCCATATAACATTGACATAACATAAAGCCAACATAACGTTGAACACAAAATGGAGCCAACATAACATTGAAAATAACATGGAGCCAGCATAACATTGAACACAACATAGAGCCAACATAACATTTAACATAACATAGAGTCAACATAACATTGAACATAACATGGAGCCACCATAATATTGAACATAACATTGAACATAACATGGAGCCAACATAACATTGAACATAACATAGAGCCAACATAACATTGAAAACAACATGGAGCCAACATAACATTGAACATAACATAGAGCCAACATAACATTGAACATTAAATAGAGCCAACATAACATTGAAATAACAAATAGCCAATATAACATTGAACCTAAAAAAGACTCCATATAATATTGACAATAACATGGGGCCAACATAACATTAAACATAACATAGAGCCAACATAACATTGAACATAACATAGAGTCAACATAACATTGAACATAACATAGAACCAACATAAGATTGAACATAACATAGAGTCAACATAGCATTGACCATAAAAAAAAGTCCAAATAACATTGAACGTAACATGGAACCAACCAACATAACATTGACCATAACATTGAAAATAACATGACACAAACATAACATCGGGCATAACATAGAGCCAACATAAAATTGAATACAACATATCGCCAACATAAGATTGAACATAACATGGAGCCAACATAACATTGAACATAAAAAAGAGTCCATATAACATTGAACATCACATTTAAAATAGCATGGAGCAAACATAAAATTGATCATAACATTGTGCCAACATAAGATTGAGCATAACATAGAGTCAACACAACAATGAACATAACATGGAACCTACACAACATTGAAGATAACATAGAGTCAACATATGATTGACCATAAAAAGAGTCTATATAACATTGAACGTAACATGGGGCCAACATAACATTGAAAATAACATGAAACAAACATAACATTGGGCATAACATAGAGCCAACATAACATTGAACAAAACATATCGCCAACATAACATTGAAGATAACATGGAGCCAACATAACATTGAACATTAAATAGAGCCAACATAATACATGTATTGAACATAAAAAAGAGTCCATATAACATTGAACATAACATGGAGCCAATATAACATTGAACACAAGATGGAGCCAACATGACATTTGAACATAACATTGAACATCAACATAACATTGAAAATAACATATCGCCAACATAACGTTGAAAATAACATGGAGCCAACATAACATTGAATATAACATGGTGCCTAACTAACATTGAACATTACATAGATCCAACATAACATTGAACATAACATAGAGCCAATATACCATTGAACATAACAGAGTCCATATAACATTGAACATAACATGGATCCAACATAACATTGAACACAAGATGGAGCCAACATGACATTGAACATAACATTGAACATAACAAAGAGTCAACATAACATTGAACATAGCATCGAGCCAACTTAACATTGAACATAACATAGAGGCCACATAACATTGAACATAACAAAGAGTCAACATAACATTGAACATAGCATCGAGCCAACATAACATTGAACATAACTTAGAACTAACATTATATTGAAAATAACAGAGTCAACATAACATTCAATATAACATACAGCCAACATAGCATGAAACAGTACATATACCCGACATTGATCATAACGTAGCGAAAACATAACATTGAAAATAACATAGATCCAACATAAATTCGAGCTATTACATAAAGTCAACTTTAAAAATAAATTTCAAAAAATATACCATGAAATGAAATCAACACATTACCCACAAACCAAAACGCCGTATTCTGTTTACACTCTAACTTCTCGCTGGAGAGTTGAGTTCTTACTAGCGCTGCTATTTTTAGCTCAAAACGGGAAAGATTACCCCATTTTCACCTTCGGAGGCCAAACACACATAATTTTAAACTGCATTTACAGGTTTACAGTGTGGCGATAAAATACATTTCTTAAAGGACAAAATTTTTAATGTGATAATGGCGCTAGTGTTTGCTAACGTATTGTATTTATTCTATAGTCGTTTTATTAGTAGATTCCAAAAAATAATATGAGATAAATAAGTTCAAGAACTTCACAATTTCTTTGAAGGAAATCAAACGTCTGGTATATGTTTATGACTTATTAAGCCGATGGCAATTTTGAAATTGTTTTTATTCGATTTTTCTTGTTATCTCTCGATATGAAATGGCGACTTGTCGTACTGATTCAAAGTACAACGACAGCTGTCGGATTAAAAACTAAGATTTTTCCCAATGGACGTTTTGAGCTTGTGTTGTATTGTCTTTGTTTTGTTTCGTGTAAAAAGATTTGTGAAACAGTGTTATGCATTTTTAAAAAGATTTGTGAATCAGTGTTATGCATTTTAACAGCAGTGGACCCGAGAAATTGTTCGAGTATCTGACAAAATGTCATAATAGATTGTCTGTCACAGAAGATCTATAAACTCCTGGGGTAGTAGTATCTTTTTGAATAAACAAACATTTTAATTATTGGTATCCCAATTATAAGCATCTGTTTATCTGCACGTGTGTACGTGTTTCTCTTTTTTTCTGTTCTTCTTCTATCTAATATTGGCTTTTACTCTACTCTATATCAATGTCTCTATTTACCTCTTTAACACTTTATAAGGGTAATAATAGTTTCCGATAATTTGCTGTCATAGCGACAAATTTTTGTAGTCCATTGTGAGCTTGAGCTGAATCGTGTTGATTTTATTATTCATGTTGAAAAGGGTAAATAATTCAAGCCTCTTGGTATGATTTCACATAAAGAGAAAGTGACAAATAAAATAGAGATAGATAGAGAGAGAAATAAAAAAAATACAAAGAGTATGCAGAAAGATAGACTGAAAGACAAGAGAGAGAGGGAGAGAGAGAGAGAGAGTGAAAGAGAGAGAGTAACAGAGAAGGACAGACATGCAGACAGAGACTGGTAAGGGGGAGGGGGGGGGTGAGGAAGAAGGAGACGGAGACGGAGAAAGACAGAGGGAGAGAGAGAGAGAGAAAGAGAGGCATATAGAGAGAGAGGCAGAGAGGCAGAGAGACACAGAGAGAAAGAGAGAGAGAGTGAGAAAGAGATATGAAGAGAGATTAAGAAGTTAAAATAAAATTCAATGAAGTTTTGTTCCGCTTTTTTCCTGTTTCAGATTTACACTGTGCTCTACGTCACCATTTTATGCTGCTGTGTGTCCTTGAACGTGCAGGCGCGAGCTGTGGGCAGTTTGGAGGTCAGTGACAAAATCGATTTTTTTAAAAACTTAACAGAATGTTCCTCATCCACCATTGAATTTATAGAAGTGTATGTGACTGCAGGGTTAGGAATTCTGGCCATCAAAATGTCATTCACTTTAGCTGCACTATCATTGTGTGGGTCAAACAAAATCGCACGTTGCATAACCCAGTCTCTATTAAGAAATGTTGTGTTTAAATTTGGATAGATGTGATTACAAAGTGATTTTAAGTCAGCACACTGTTTTCCAAAACGATGAATGGGTGTGTAGTCAGAGGCAGCTTCTATCTCCTAAAGATCATTTTCAATGCACAGTAGATCGTCTAATAAAGTTTGCACACCTTTATCTGCATTCAGCAAAAGATCTATCAGTCTCTTTCTATGGTATTTTTGGCTAGGAGTTAACCCTCCTATTGTCTTTTACAATTTAGATCTACCTAGATCTAGATTCTTTGCTAATAGTTTTCAACAGCATCAATCGTTCGAAAGGGTTTGTCCATCAGCTGTATTTTGGCCACAAATTGCACGGTTTGAGACATCGAAAAGTGTGTGAATCGACGTTCAGTATGCCGTGCATAGTAGACTTCCGTTTGGCTTTAAAAAGTTTGACTATGGCGTTTGTAGGCCGATAAAGGGTATTCAAATGAGGAAACAATAAAATTTCAAACAAACAAACAAAAAACTACAGAGACTTAACACTTCTTTTTGAAGATGTGCATCTTACCACTATAGATTAGGTATCCTGCATCTTACCACTATAGATTAGGTATCCTTCAAAAATGGATTTCATTTGGTTGAGTGGTTCAGAAGCCTTTTGCGTCAAAAATGAAAAAAGCCACAAATATACATAGTATAGATATTTCGCAAAATTTATTTTTAAGCAAAGTTGAGTAACTTTTTTTGGAAATCTCATTCCGTATTTTATGCGTAGATCTACCATTTAGGTGATATTTCGGCATAACATTGGAAATTTTGTTATCAATCGGCAAACAGCTTAAAGTGAGAGAAAGAAACTGGTAGGGGGGAGGGTGGAAAAAAAGTAAACGAGACAGTCTGACAGATAAAGCAAGAGATAGAGAGTGATATAGATACAGAGACAGTGTCAAAGTAATGAAAAAGAGAGTGGTTTTACCCCAAAATTCTTGATTATTGGAACCAAGAAATTGAAGTCACACCGCACTATTATATTCCTGCCCCCCCCCCCTACCTTTTGTCCCTCCTCTCCCTCATCAGTATTCCTTTTGAGAACATTGACAAGATCTGCTATAGAATCTGATGTTGGTAATAACCTAGACCTAAAACAGTTCAATTGAATTGCAGTGTCGAAACACGTTCGCCTTGAGGTCCATCAATCTGGGATAGCCCGGTGTAACACGCAATAATGTAACTCAGAGTCTGTCTGGCAGTCGCCAAACAGACTCTAGAGTCTGTCTGGCGGGTGCCAAAACACGCTGACCACGCGAAAACTGATGTTTTAATGATACAGCTGCAGTCTCTTGTAAAATAATCAAAACATTTAAAGTCAATCCTCCATTCAGTTTTAATCTTTGCTGTATAACTCTCAGACATCTATTAATTATTGACGGTGGACAATTTTTCTGCCACGCATCACGGGCAAACTACACCATCTAGAACCCTGACATTTGGTATGTTGGGGGAATTCGGTACGATGTTGTCGACGGTAATAATGTTTTTAGGATTTATTTTAGCAATAAAATGGCAAAATGTTTATTTCATTACTCTGCAAAAAAAAATATCTACATGCGAATGATTTCCGGTACGAGAAATGCCGGTTACGCCTAAATCCAAAGTGAAATCGGAGGTGAAGCGTCTAACGGTCTGTAGTCTAAACTCTAAAGTCGTGTTTCCAGAAAGCTTCGTGCTCTTTTCTGATATTAACAGAGAAATTTCAAATAATTTAAAAAAAAAATCTAGATTAGGCCTACATCTAGACTAAAGATCTCGATCTAGTCAGAGGTAGATTAGATTTAGCCTATAGATTCTAGAGCTAGACAAAGAAATAATACACACCGTCTTTAAATCGAGCTTATAGGTATCTAGATTTAGATCTAGACCCTAGATTATGATTCTAATATATTCAAGCCAGAGAAAGACAACCCCGCTGTCAGTGTTGTTTATCCCGAGATCTTGACAAAGTAAGGTAAGGTGAATTTTTCAATCCCGTTCGTAGAACGGTACCTCTACTGGTTTTTATAATGTTTCTAAATTGTTAGCAATGCTATTGTTCATAGATCACACATCAGTATCGTGAAGCAGTTGTTAACATGATTTCAATGTGGTGGATGGATCTTAATCAATAATAATAATTTCAGAAAGAAATGGAATTTCTGTGTCTTGAACTAGATCTGGATTCTAGATCTATAAGGATTAGATTGTGACCCTACGTTGTATCAGCAAAAAAACAAAAAACAAACAAACAAAGTCGTGTTAGCGTAGAGAGAGTCTGCCTGGCAGCAGCCAAATGTTGTCTAGAGTGTTTTGGAGGCCGCCAGATATACTCTAGAGTCTGTTTGGAGTCGCCACATGGGCTATGGGTTATACTGACGGGTGAGTCATTACGGAGTGTTACACCCGCCTTATTGGCCCCTCGATGCATATTCCTCTCCAAAATTTTATTCAGTGTAACTTTGTAATGGCGTCCTTTTGTCCCTGGCGATTTCCTGCTATGCACTTTGCTCTCGTCAAGAATACCCTACGGAGTGTTTAGCAAACGGCAAAGGGTAGTTAAGCAAGCGGGCTTCATTTATAATTCATATCAGCTAAGCTTGCTTATCGAACTTCAAACCATCATGGCGGCCATTTTCACACCGCGTCAGCCTCGCTCTCGCTGCAAGGCATCACAACTAGATCTAAATCTAATCTCCGTGGTGGTGCATTCAATAAGCAGACTAAACGTTCTGGGCTGATAATTAGAGGAAACACAGACCAAAGTTTTTAGATTTTACTGTAAACAATGGCATTGTTTCAACTTATGATTAGACTAATAGTGTCAAAATCTGAGGTAGTCAATTTTGTTAAGTCCACTTCATTCCTTAAGGGTTAGATGTTTAGACAAATCTCCTTTCTTCAGCATAACATTGATTATGTACTTGTATCCACAAAGTCACTGAACAGTACAAACTTTGTCGTGGGCTCACTCCTACCATTCCCTTATTGTTCCCTGACATTTTCAGTTGCTCCACCATAAGGAAGACACACACAAAAATCCAAATTTAACTTTAAGTGTTTTAACTCAAAGATGGGTCCTATTATTGACGGTTTCATGCCAATTGCATTTTAATGTATTACGCATGTTACTTCACAACGAGTTATCGAACGTAATTAGAAGACATAGACTCCAATTTAGTTTCAAGCTAGCTCAACAACAAGATGAGAATGACGACGCTTCTGCTTCTTATACATTTTTCAGGTTTCTCAACAAAGTGTAATAACTTATTGCGTAATCGCATTCCCTAAATGGCGTGTAATTTTGCGCTCCGAGAACTTAAGATCCATCTTATGGTTTTCATTTTGGTTTGGTTCATTTGTTTAGGCTAACGGGTAAAAATCCATTGCGTTTGTTTACATGTCTTCTTAATGTATTTAAGAAAAGGAAGAGGCCGGGGTTGTTTAGTCAGTAGATGCTGCTTTTTATGATTTGAAAGTCTTAGGTTCAAATCCGAATAACGCTTCCTTTTGTCCAACTGGTTCAGAAGCTATCGACAGACTCAGAAGTCTTGTTCTCTCCCGATATATCTCTCTCCCTCTCTCTTTCGCTCGCTCCCTCTTTCCCTCTCCCTCCCCTCTCTCTCCCTCACTCTTCATCTCTTTCCCTCTCTCTCTTTATCTCTATCTACATGTATCTATTTCTCCCTCCGCTCACTATCTGTCTCTCTTCGCCCCCTCACTTTTCTCTCTCTCTTTATCTCTCTATGCTAATACAATATCCTTTGGCGTTAGTCATTATAAAAACCAACTGGGCAATGTGTCATACTTCGAATTCTGTATTAACGTGGCAACAATCAAACTGGTCACTTCTAGTATTCCCATGACGCAGTACAATAAAGCTTTGAAGAAAGAGAATTTAAAATAAATATTGTAATATGCTCTCGCAATGTGACGCGAAAATTAATGTGCCAAAAAGACGCCCATATGTTCTAACTCACCATACTTTCACAATTGTTGACATAATCGTGTTAATTTGGTTGTCGTGGCTAACCGAGTCAGATAAGGCGCAATTGAGAAACCAAAAGCTAATTAATGTTCAGCTTAAAAACTCTTTCAAACGTGTGTCAAACAGTGTAAAAATCTTAACATGACAACGTCTTTGACTTTGTCCTGTCGAACCCGTCTGAGCACCAACAGAAAGTAGACGAAATGATTGTTGCAAATAGAAGAGTGAAACAAAGAGACATTGCAAATGCGCTTGACATTTCAAAAAGAACGAGTTCATCACATTATCACGTGTGTCACACAGTGTAAAAATCTTAACATTAGTGCTACGCTGATTACGACGGTGCACAGATGTTAACCATGTGTGTAACCCTCACGATCGCTTTAACGCTGTAAATGGCAAAACAGTGAGAAAACTTAGTTAGTCTTTGGACAGGCAGAGTAAATCTCGCCCCGTATCAGTTCTCCTAAGTACCAAATAAGATCCTTCACGGCGATGAGACCCTAGAGAAGATAATCAGGACTTGACCGGTAATAATTATTATAGTAACACTGACTAAACTGTAACGGAAATGTCGCAGCGACTAGAACGAGACTCTAACCCTTACGGTTACGGGTAGAAAGTGCGCGTTTTACCTTCAAACTGTGTGAAAGTGTACACATCACATAACATTGAACCATATCACATCTTATAAAAATGTAAAGGTATTCAAAGTATTAAAATGTCCATTCTAGAATTATTAAATTGGATGTGTGAAAAGGTTTAGACTCCGCACTAATTCATAAGATAAAGAAAAGATAGGGTAAACAATATTTATTAATCTTATTGCATTAAATATAGATAATAAAATAATTGTCACACAGTTACAGTGGTAAATAAAATATCATGAAAAGATATCAAAATGTATTCATTATTTTACCTCAACCATTAACGAATCATACGTTTTTTTACGTACCATACAGTCATGTGGAATGAAGGCTGTAGAATTATAAATAACTTTCAAATGTGCGAACAACAAGACACACAATATGAAAGAAAAAAGATTATGATTTACATTTAATGATTATACTAAGAAAATTGAAAAAAGGCAACCAATATAATTATCCTCACTTCAGTGGTAAAATAGCGTTTTAGTAATGCAGTTGTCCATTTTTATAAAAGGAGGAAATTATTTTGACTTACTAACTTTGAAAATGGATTATGAGTTTATTAATACACAAGAGCCCAACGGTTTGATGGCACGGTGTGATAGTTTTTAGACCAATTGGATAATAACTAAAGCAGACCAATTCGTAATTACCTCAGGGGTTTAAAGAAAAAAAACACCAGAAATATTATTATAAAACACATTCGCACGCAAGAAAAATTATGTCTGTCCGTCCGGTTTGGTCGGTATGGCTGTAAACAAAACGTGTTAAGGATGATAAATACTTCTAATCTTTCCGATGAGTTACGGGCAAGATTTATGCGTTATGCTAAAATGCAAGAAAAATGTCCATAGTTTTTTTTTTCTCTTGGGTATCGTAAATAATTGTTTTTAACGGCACGAGATTGGGGTGTGGTCCAAAAGAAATTACACAGTGTTGGGAAGTCATCGGGTGTTTTTAATAATTATTCGGAGATTATGGTATTGCGTCAGGTATCGAATGTTCTCGTGAGGAAATACGTTAGAGGGTGTTTTACCAGTTTGGTGATTCCGTGCTCTCTGGGTAGCAAGGGTTCTATCTGCTCTTTATATCTGTATTATAACAGAACGTTTTGCTCTAAGGTCGTTAGCGGTTGATTTTTTGGTTACATAGATCTATGTGTCAGGGAAAGAATGTAATAATAATAATAATAATAATGGGTAGGGGAGCTGTGTTGTAAAAATATACACCAGTGGGTTGTGTCGCTGTTGAGGTAGGGAATTGGGAGGGGGGGCGGTAGGGGATTTATTGTTGTTGTTGTTGTTCTTCTTCTTCTTCTTCTTCTATTGTTTTAGAGGCTTTTGTGATACTGGAAGGAGGAAGAAACGCGGGTTATTGTTATGTTATTACGAAATCCTGTGAGATCTTTCAATACTTTTAGAGCCGTGGAAATACTTTCCTTGCGATTCATAACATTTTTACGGATAGCATAATTGCGCACTTTAGAAAAAGATTTTTCTTACTTAGATTACAGTAGATGCCGGTAGATTCTAAATTTTGCTTTTTTTTTTTTAAGTTAATTGTTGATTGGCCGTGTATCGGGAGGTCCCTGATGCGATCGGTCAAAACGTATTTGGTCGATTTTAGCCCCTACTGGTATGGTAGGTGTCAGTATAACGTGACTTATTAAAACAGGAGTCATGGTATTCCGCAGTCTCCATGAAGCAACGCGTAGAATTGTGAGACTTTAGTATTGGGGCCCGTCCACGATATAGTCTGTATGGCGCAGACGGTGGATAATAAACAACAAACTAAATAGGATAGAGTTTTGTGATTCTGTTTAGTTACACTACTACAATCATGATTGTTTCTAATTTCTTGCGATGTTCCCTTCAGCTTCGTCACCAATTTCATCCACATAAAGTACTAAGGATGCGGTTACTCTATGTGACCGCATATCCGTAAAAGTGTATGTGTGTGTGTGTGTGAGTGTGTATAAGAAGAGAGAAGATACAAAAGCCAAAAGAGAAAAAGAGAGAGAGACAGGACAGAGAGAAAGAGATAGACAGATAGTAAGAGAGAAGAGAGAGAAATGAGATAATAATATTTCTATTAAGGAAAAGATGTAAATCCTTTTTATAAGAATGAAGGATGCACGTTCGGTTTTGACAACTTTGCTTTATTAGTGTTGTTTTCCTTGTTAAAGAATATGGGTATGTACAACCAAAAAGTACTGGTCATAAAATGTGGTTGAGTGGAAATGTTAGCACGATAAAAGCTATATTGTGGACAGCCCCAAGACTAAAGTCTGAGAATTCTATGTGCTGCCACACAGAGACAGTGTGGTGTTACTACGACTTCTGTCCCAGCCGTTCTATTGACACAGACCTAACCAGTAGGGGAAGAAATTGCACAAACAGTTGAACCTTTTGAAGCTTGAGACTCTTGATTGGAAAACTAACGCTCTACCACTAGCGCCAGACCGCCAAGAAGTTGCTGTAAAAGGGCGGTAACCCATGTTCTTTGAACCAGTAGCTACCTTAAGTTTGGGCCCAGGGCGTGTGGGCCCCTGAGATATGTGTCGTCAAACTCGCAGCCATCTGGTGTGACACCTGACAGAGATGCTGAGAGGATGTTGGGAGGCTAAGTAACCATTTGTCTGGTCCTGGCTTAATCCTTTGAAAAGCCTGGGGTATTATGGCTCCGGACCACAGAGAGAGAGAGAGAGAAGGGGAAAGAGAGAGATTGAGATATATTTAGAGATCAGGATGGGCACGGCTTAGAGAAAGTGAGAGAAAAGAGAGAGAGAGAGAGAGTGAGAGAGAGAGAGAGAGAAAAAGAGGGAGAGAAAGACAGGCAGACAGAGGTAGAGACACACAGAGAGAGCAATATGAGGCACGACTGAGAGAGATGGAGACATAGAGAGAGAGCAATATGTGGTACGATTGAGGGTGAGAGAGAGAGAGAGCGGGGGGACATAGAAAGATGGAGCATAGAGGAAGAGCAAACATTATGTGGTACTATTGAGAGTGACAAAGAGGGATAGAGAGATGGAGATATGATTGTAGCTAGAGAGAGAAAATTAGGCCCAAGCTTCACCGATCCCCAAGACCTTTAACTCTGCCCAGTCAAATTTGCGGGCTGGACTTGAACCGGAAGCAGTTTGCCGCAGCATGTAATGATATTAGCTCAAGTCTTTTTACGCGATACTGCTCCCCCCTCGTTACTTTTTGCTTTCGTCATTTTTTTCGTCCTGTAACAATATCAGTGTTATAAGGGTCTTGAAGCAAGAGGAAAACCAACCAAGCAAGTAACATAATTTGGTTTCCTTTAGTCAAGGGCTGTTCTCTTCGCTTTATATTTTTCCTCTCTCTCTCTCTCTCTCTCTCTCTCTCTCTCTCTCTCTCTCTCTCTCTCTCTCTCTCTCTCTCTCTCTCTTTCTCTTTCTCTCTTTCTCTCTCTTTCTGCCTTTATTCTACTGGTTGATTCCGTGTTAGTTGAGTGCCTGTGATTCGCAGTCTCGAATATCCCACTCTTGGGGCCCGTCGCAGTATAATATCTTTCTCGAAACAAAGGAAACGTTAAAAACTATGATATTGTCTGCGGTTTTGCAACTTTTGCTGTATTTTTTTTAATTCTTTTTTTTTGTGTACCTTTTTTTAGATAGAAAGTCGATTGTTAGTTGAAACAGGTCAGCGATCTTTTTACCATCTCGGTTCCAAAGTATGCAACAACCATCCCAAAAACATTAGGGAAGCACCTTCCTTGGACATTTTCAAACACGTGCTTAAGTTCTACCTTTTTGACGATTGAAATTGAAACGCTGAAAGTTGTAAATACCTATAACGATTGCTTGTGGCTTTTGGGTGTAATATTGTATTGTGTCAACATTATATGATTATTCTTCTTTTGTACATGTGATAACGGAAATTGTTGAGCGCATTGAGCATGATTGTTCATGGAAGTGCGCTATATAAATGCAATATAATATTATTTATTATTTATAATGATTGTGTACATAAATAATTTCAATATGGTAATACTTAAAAAGACATAGTCATTACATTTTGCCAATGCAACGTATGCATTTAAAAAGATATACAACCTAAAGCCATTGACAGTACCATTTATCCTTATGGTTTGTCGCGCCGACCCACACATAACCAAGTGTAAAGATTCCTTTACAGATCTCTTCAAGATCGGTTGTCTTTGTTTTATTTATCTTTTTAGTGTATTTTTTGTTTTTGGTTTTTCTTTCTTTCAGAAGGGTTGATGTGGGTGGATGTTTGTTCTTATTTTGAGTTTTTCTTTTGTTGTTGTCCTTTGTAAATCCCGTCGATCTACCATTGCGATCTTGATTTTGAGGACAAATTAGTCTGGCTACGTCACCCCATTCTCCACCCCACCAACTCAATAATTATTAGCGCAATCCTTCTTCTTGGCTTTGAAAGTTGCGCAAGCGCAGAAGCGGCTTAGGACTATACGCCACCTGTCGGTGACCGGATTTACTCCTCTGCTTATGACGGAAGTGGCCCACTGGTCGCCGCCCATTAGTTCCCGATGTTCCGTTTGCCAGAAACCAACACTCGCCTGTCCGCCGCCATGATGGATGTTCGTATTGTATTGTGTCTAGCCTATCGTTTAGCTAATCTATGATTTATGTACATGGGGTGGGGATAGGGTGCAGCTTGTAGACAAGGGGCGTAGGTGCAATGTCACGGTAGCTTACAACTCGTCGTAAGCTGGCTTATATTTATTCGTATTTTTGTTACGTCCATTCGTAAGCTACAGTGATATTGTACTTACAACCCTCAGTTATTTGTGCCCTTGTAAAAAACAGGAGCTTCGGAGTTTGAATCTCGGCTGATGGCTCCGTATGATAGCGCTCTAAGCAGACTAGTTGAATGTCAGAGGTACGAATCTAGACTGATCTACCTATGTGTGAATAGTTCATGAGAGTGTGAGAAATAATTCAGATAGTGTACTATATTGAATTACAGGAGGTCGGAGGTTCAAATACCACATGGTTATCAAGTCTTTGTGTAGGATTCTTAAGGAAAACATCTAAACTGATCAGGGATTGCCTGGTTGTAGTAAATGTTGTTCAAGCGTCGTTCTTGCAAAACACTCTATCCGCCTCTCTCTGTGCCTCTCTATCTCTCTCTCCTCTCTCACTCCTCTCTCTCTCTCTCTCTCTCTCTCTCTCTCTCTCTCTCTCTCTCTCTCTCTCTCTCTCTCTCTCTCTCTCTCTCTCTCTCTCTCTTTCACTTTCTCTTTCTCTCGTGCTGACTCTTTCGCTCTTTCGCTTCTGCTGTTCGTCTTTCAGTGTATATGTCTCTCTTTTTCTGTCTCTCCGTCCATGTCTATTTGTATATGTCTGTTTGTCGGTCTTTTTCTCTCTCTCTCTCTCTCTTTCTCTCTGTTTCGAGCTGACTCTTTCAATGCTTGACTCTTCTTTGTTCGTCTTTCTATCTGTCTGTCTCGTTTTCTCTGTCTCTCAGTCTCTTTCTCTCTGAATTTGTCTGTCTATCTTTCCATCTCTCTGTCTCTATTTTTTTCTCTGTCTATCTTTCCATCTCTCTGTCTCTATTTTTTTCTCTGTCTATCTCTTCTCTCTCTCAATCTCTCTCTCTTTCTCTCACTCTCTCTCTCTCTCTCTCTCTCTCT
>RQTK01000582.1:110333-112717 GCA_003991915.1 Elysia chlorotica | reverse complement strand
TTATTATTATTATTAATATTATTATTATTATTATTATTATTATTATTATTATTATTATTATTATTATTATTATTATGATTAATATTATTATTATCATTGCTGTTATTATTTTTATTATTATCATCATAATCATGATCCGTTACATTATTGTATCCCCAGGGCTCAGTAGTAGCAGCGTCTCCGAGTCGCCGGGTCCAGAGATCCATAACTGACCTGCAGAACATTCTGGCATCTTTGGAGCAGAACCGGAAGTCCTACGAAGAGTCCATGCTCGCCCTGGACGGTCCGCGTTTCATGAACGACAGGGAGTCTGACCTTGACCTTGCCCTGCCATCCCAGGCAAAGTCCTCGACAGATGTCTTAAGCCGGGGATACCCGGCCCAGGTCGTGGAACGGCGAACGCCCAGACGGTGTTATTGGAACGTTGTCTCCTGTTACTGAAGACCGGGCCATCCTGTCACATGACCAGGGTCGCCTGCCTAGCCTGGATATCATCGTGCAAGTCTGGGGTAGTTAGTTCGACCGCGGGCTATATATAGTTTATAAGTTGTACTAACCGAGGCTTTTTTAAATAACAGATCCAAAGTAAGCTTTAACTATTATACAAATTTTATTTTAGGCACAGAAGGAAGACATTGTTATTGGATAATTGTAAAAGAAATGTTGGACTAAGAAGTCTAAGAAGCATTGCTCGCTTAAAATGGAAATTGATGCTGATATTCAATGAAATTCGTAACGTTAAACGGTGATTTTTTTTAAATACAGATTGTGGTTAGCAGTACCCCCAGCTCTAAACGGTGCTCAGTTTTTGTTTGTTTCATTTTACTTGTTCAGTCTTAATGTGGCTGTTTTTGCTGGTTTGTTTTTACATGTTCAATGTTCACATTTTGTAATTACCTGCTTCTTGTTATTTAGTCTACTCTTTAAGATAATCTTTTAGATAACAATGAAGATAATGATATGACGATGGGGATGATGATGATGATGATGATGATGATGATGATGATGATGATGATGATGATGATGATGATGATGATGATGATGATGATGATGATGATGATGATGATCATGGTGATGATGATCATGGTTATGACGACGGTGGTGATCACAATAATAATTATAAAGATAATAGTGATGATGATTATGATATTGATGATAATCATGATGATGATGATGATGATGATGATGATGATGATGATGATGATAATAATAATGTTGGTGATTATGATTATGATGGCATAATACTACATTGAAGTTTAGCTCCTTAGGTTGATTTTTTTAGTAAAGTAAATAATACACTAAATAGTTTTGAAAATCCTTACCAAGGGCGTAAAAATGTTCTATTTCTGATTATGAGTACCAGCTTAGCGCTGGCTGATAAGGAAAGCCGAGAATATTATTTTTGATTTACACTTTAGTTGCCTATCTTTACATTTATATTTGTCTTTAACCCCCTCTCTTTCACTCTATAGCTCTTCCTTTCTCGCTCGCTCTCTATCTCTCTCTCTCTCTCTCTCTCTCTCTCTCTCTCTCTCTCTCTCTCTGGCTCGCTCACTCGCTATTTGTCAATCTGTCTGTGTCTGCCTATTTATCTATCTGTATGTCTGTGTATCTCTATATTTTTGTCTCTCTCTCCCTCCCTCTTTTGATCTTCTTATGTCTGTATCCCACCCTTTTCTCTTCTTTCTCAATCCCATACTCTCTCTTTCCCTCTGTTAGCCTCTCTCTCTATCTGAACTAAATTAATTAAGGAGAAGTCATACATGTGGTTGCTTTGAGGCTGCAAAGCCAAAACTTCGTAGGTTCTGCTAATTTGGGAAAATGTTGTTACTTGGTCTGCCCTGGCAAGATAAAATTGTATCATTGGAACTTTCGTACTAAGGCCGCAGATATACTGATCCCGGTTTGAAGACTACACGCGGTGGTAAAAAAAAAATATGAACATTCCATAAATACAGTCACAATGAAGAGATGACGGGTGGTGTATTTTTAAAAAAAAAGTATCCAGCTTGAAGTCAACAATGCTCAGGACAGTGAGATTGAAGTTCTGCATGCGGCTGCTCCAAAGGACTGATGAGGCCAATGCACTGATAATTATTGTCTCGTACTGAGACCTGTTTGAAAACAACACACGGTGCCAAAAACCTGAGCATCACATAAATACAAATAAAAATTGAGATTTTCCGGATGTACTGAATCCGGCTTGGAGTCCGAGAACAGCCAGGCTGAGTGCTGCATGCAGCTGTGTCAAGTGAGGCCATTGTCCTGTAATAGCCGCAGATAATAGCGAGCCCTGCTTGAAGACAGCACGAGGAGCCAAAAACAAAACCAACAACCGATCAACCATTAAATACATTTAAAACAGAGATATGGCTGATGTTGAT
>RQTK01000582.1:67833-105333 GCA_003991915.1 Elysia chlorotica | reverse complement strand
ACCGCTGCGTGTGGAAAACATAAACTCCTGGTTTAGTGGATGGTCGATATATTTGGTTACATCTAGACAAGGATATCAAGTGTCGAATTAATAAAGCAAGGCAGGCTTTCATCACACTGAGACAAATTTGGAAATCGAAAACACTGTCAATTCACAACAAACTCAGAATCTTTAACACTAATGTAAAATCTGTCCTACTTTATGGCTCAGAAACATGGAGAGTAACAAAAACGAACTCTAAAAAGATTCAAGGATTTACCAACAGATGCCTCAGAAACATTCTTGGAATACACTGGCCGGAAGTCATCTCAAATGAGGAATTATGGGAAAAAACAAGACAGACTCCAGTTGAGACCGAAATCATGAAGCGTAAGTGGGGATGGATCGGGCACACTCTCCGAAAGCCTGCATCAAACATCACTAGGCAAGCCCTTGACTGGAACCCACAAGGAAAGAGGAAAGTAGGTCGTCCCAAACAATCCTGGAGAAGGAGTGTTGAAGAAGAAGTGAAGGCGTCAGGAACAACATGGGCAGAGCTAAGAAGGACCTGCCAAAATCGAGTCCGTTGGCGGAGCTTTGTTGAGGCCCTATGTTCCTCAAGGAATCAAGAGGCCTAAGTCAAGTCAGACATTTTTTCAAAAGTGGCCTCTTATAAAGATCAGCGAAAAGTGGTAGGTCCAGTTTAATTATTTTACCCGCTCTTTTGATCAAACTATCTATTCTATTCTTATCTTTTGAAAGAACTGAAGGGCTCGCAATGAATTTTAAGTTTTCAAGGTTCAGATCAAGTAGATTTGACAACATATTTGACAATGCATCGGCAATTATTTTCCATCGTGAGCACATTAAAAAGTTTTCTAGATATCCTTTTTGGAAAAGTCATGAACATGGTCAGTGCTTTAGATAGGTTCAATCGTATATTTTCACCTCACCATATTGGAGGCTTATGAACAGTTAGATCACTCATGACCAATTCCCTGCAGTTGTACAGAGACTTGAAGCTTTTATTATAATCTGGTGTAATTCCTGAATATGCAGACCAACTTCTCTAACCCTGTCACCCCAATGAAAGTACACGATTTTATCAAACATTCAGTAGTTTGTGCTCAAGAGCCCTTTTTGTATTTGAACGTCAGCTTTGTGACTTTGTAGGTGATGGTGTTTTTGCTGACAGCATCCCTGGTGCTACACTTCAGGTCCTTAAGACCTGCCCATTAACAAACCTCACAGGGGAGCGTCTCTTTCGGGACTTTGACAAGTCGAAGAGAAGGCGAGCACCACTCTTCCTGCGTTCATCCATAAATAATAATTTTATGTGGACACGCAACAAGGCAGGACAGTGGATGATCAAGAAAGAAAAAAAGCTAGAAGCGTCTTTTGACACTTGCCAGACGCCAAAGACAAGAGTCTAGGAGAGGCAGCAGAGAAAATGGAAAAGAAGTAAAAAGGCAACTGAGAGAGATCATGGGAGTACATTATCGACGGAAGCAAGAAAAATAAGTTGTTGACAGAGGAAGACTTTTTAAAATAGTAACAGATGTTTTGGCTCAAGGAGGTTTGTGTACAACTGAAAAAAGTATGGATAATCTGATGGCGGAGAAGAATAAAATGGAAATTGTAAAGGCCCAAATAAGATACAGAAAAGTTATTCTGAATGAAAAAAAATCTTTAAGTGGAAATTGTAGACCAATAAGAAAAAAGTGATTAAAGCTATACTTTTTTGTTGGTGCCATGATGACATAACCACTAATTACAGTTCTACAGTTTAATAAATGATAAAGCTAGTACACTCTTGCTTGTACTGGCTCTTTGTGAACAAATGGCGCTAATATGGAAAAATAATTTAAGTCCAATAATTTTTTACCACCACAAATTTTATTTGCATTTTTAGTCTCAATATTTGGGACAAGCTGGATGAGTAAGCTTTTTTTTTTGTTTCTCAACATTCTTCGTCAGTAGCAAGGCTATATATAATTTGGAAGGATCCCAAGAAAAGTTTAGTGCTGCCACACATAGACTCGCCCCATGGGGTCAAACAAAACAAAACAAAACAAAACTACCCAAAAACAAAAACAAAAAAAAACAAGAGAACACAAAGCAAAATAAACGATGAAATATAGAGATCAAGATATAAATTCAAGATCTTAATATAACGCACACAATTTCATATATTAAATTGAAAACCAGTGAAGAAACTCGCAAGTATTTAATTGATTATACCTGCATCTGTACATGTATTGACCAATATTCAAAATTTTTTTTAAAGTTATTGCTTTTCACTTAGACCTTCTTGAGTTGAGGCCGTTACGTTGATATGTCAGATCCCTCTTCCTGGACTGATCTGTAAGTTGTTGCAGCCAACTGTTCTAATCTTTGTTTTTTATCTTTGTGTTTTGTTTTGGCGTTTTTTGTTTTTGCTTTTGTGTTTGGGTGTTTTTTTCGTCGACCATTTCGAGTGTCTTCCGATAGGATTGGAGCGGTTGTCAGGTACTCGAGAAGTACAGTGAGCACACTAAAGACCTGTATGCAGTGTTCATGTAACCGACCAGGGCGTTTGACACCGTCAACAGAGAAGCGATGTGGGTGATCCTCCAGAGATCTGGCTGCTCCAGGAAACTCGCACGCCTAATCCGCCAGTTCCTTACAGCAACATGACTTGTGCGGTACTCTCCTGGGGAAGACTTCAGAACCTTTGACATTTCCAAGGGAGTGAAGCAGCCCCGTGCTCTTCAACGTCTTCTTCACTTGCGCTCCAAACCATGCCGTCTGAGGTGTCAAAGGCGAGCTACTCCTGGATAAGGTACAGCATAGGTGGATCTCTCTTTGATCTGCGTCGCCTCAACGCCAAAACGAAGATGATTGAAATGATCACCGTTGAGGTCATTTTTGCAGACGACTGCGCCCTCATGGCGCACACGATCTGCAAGGCAAACCGGACCCTAGGCACGCACCGAACGCGCGTCTTGGAGCAGCAGAACACCCAGCATCGGTCATAAAAACTCACATCGCCTACCAATGTTTGCTTTAGGGTACGAGATTAGAAGAAACCTGAAAGAGAAATGAATCGAAGAGAAAAGAAATATAGGAGATCGCACAGGGGTTTAAAAAGGAAAAAGAGAGATCATGACATCATAAATCTTCTTTGTGACTAAGAATAAGAATAATGTAACAAAACAAAACAAAAATCAGGGGAAATGAGACACACGTCGCTGATAGGGTCTACATGATTTGAGCTAGAGCCCTCTAAAGATAGAGAAACTACTCTATAATAAACTGTTTCATTTTCAAATAAAAAGAATTATCTTTGATTCGAGACGTTATAGAGATATTGTTACACTCTTAAAGTGCATTCCATTAATTCGCAACACACTATTTAATCAACCCGTAGAGTCAAAAGTCCGATTTTTGCCTGGTTCAACCTGGTTGCTTCATAAACTATATGCTAATTCACGTAACAGCAGATCATTCCATCTAACAAACTTAACATTTCAAGTCCAATAGGTTAAAGGTATAAAATTCAATTCGTTTTTAATTCCAATGACATTGGCGGCTCTGTGATGGGTAATATTAATAATAATTTAGGAACAATGAACAACTACATCTAAAAAAGAATTAGAGCAGAAGATTGAACAAAAGAAATGTTCGGGGATGTTACAATGAGGAAAAAAATAACGTAACTATGATCAATAATAATTATGGTAAGAGCAGAACGGTAACCTCTAATAAGTTAACCAACTAGCAATTTTTTTAACGACCAATGGTAGGAATGCAACCGTTATACAAAACGAAAGAGAAACAGCCTACGGATGTTATGACTATTTCCGGTACTAATCAAGAAAACATCAAGCATCATGGCTGTCACCGGGTCGATTTTCTTTGCAACTTTTGTTGGTTGTTCCTATGCCTTATTTGCAGACCAAGCTGGACTGTTTGATTGGTAATTTTCTAAATTCAAGCAAAATATTGATCTTCTTTCAATTAAACCAGTAGATCTATATGTTATAGAGTTATTGGCCGAGTTCTAAACCTAGATCTAAATCTGGAATCTAGACTCTAGATTTGTGGTGAAATTGTGTCATGAGTATGTTGTGAGTTATGTTAGGCTTGCCTAGATGCCTTAGCCTAGAGACGTGTGATGTGAGTTGTTTCAGGGGCTGTAGATTTAGTCAGTCTTGGAGTGTCTTTTGTCTTGAGTGGATCAACATCTACCTTGGGATACGGGATTGCCTTGGCTGCTCGTAGAGCATAGATCTAGACCTTTAGTTTTCCTACTACTTCTGCTGCTACTTCTAGTGCTCTCGGCGCCTGAACACAACAGATTTATGATCATAGGCCTGAGGATTTGCACTTCCAGTCCTTTAATTGTATCGGCACTATAAAACATTTGTGGTCTCTAGCCTGTGGGCGATCAAACGATGAAATAGGTGGGTGGACGATATTGGGCGAGTGGGTGGGATTCGATTACAAATTTATACAAATACGGTGAATTTAATCAGAATACACTGATCTCCGCCTAAGAATTCGTCCTTTGGGAAAAAAGAAAAGCGATTCTAATAAAAGGAGAAGAAAATGAGCATCAGAGTTGGCCAACAAGTGATCAGTCCTCAACCATTGGAGAGAGCGAGTGTGAGGGAGAATCAGAAAGAGATCTATAGAGCTAGTGTTATGTGGGCTATTTTTTGGACAGGCCCCAAGACAATTTTATGGGAACTAATTACCTAAGTGCCGTACCATCACTTTTGGTTACATGGCTGCGATTTAGATTTATACGGTAGTGTCGGAGGTACGTCATAATGGCACAAGAGTTGTATGAGTAAGAAGTGAATGGATATACCGATTTATAATTATAATAAATAATGTTGAGTATTCTATTTTTGCTCTAATAAAAATTTGTAACAAAAAACCGTTTAACAAAAAAGGGGTATAGATGTATGTAGTCATGTCATGTATTAAGTATTCTACTTCTAAAGATGTTTTTGTCAAAATATGAAACTGTCACTGAAAAAAAGGACTTAGAATCGATGTATAATTGTACTAACTTTTGCCTCTAAATTACCTCTATAGTGTTGAATACTACTGCGATTTTGGGTACCTAAATTCAGTGAATATTAAAATCTATCTTGTCCTACAATGTAACAATTCTTTATCATTATGATATCAAGTGACTAGAAGTAGAAACTTGTCAGACGTGTGGCTGTGCAGATTTTGGCTATTTGAAATAGTTTTTTTTCCTACAAAATTTTTTTACTTTACTTTAGCATTCAAGGTAAAAAAAACTCTTTTTTTACAAAATCTCAGATCTCTAAAAAAAAGGAACTAAATCAAAATTCAAAAATAGCCTAGATATTAAATTGTTACATCAAGCACCAACACCATACGATTGTTCAAAGCAATTGGTCAATTGGTGTTAGCGGAGATAGATTTTTAGTGTGAAACAAAATGTAACTTTTGAGAAAATTGCATTTGAAATAAGTGCGTAGCCTCATAAAAATCTAAAAAATTGCCCCGAATTCGATCCTAAGCCATTCCAGCACTTAAAGTAGTAGTCCAGCTTAAAAATAGTAAAAATAGCCAGAAATTGTGCTAGCTGAAACGATTCGAATCTGTGAGCTGATGTATGAAATAACACCCGTATGCTTTGGCCACATAACCTACCACTGATATCAAAGCGTCTCAGCTACCCAAGGCGCTGAGCCAGGCTGTCTGATGGTGTAGCCATGCCTCATAATGGAGCTTTCTTGTTTACAAACTGAATGCAGGTCAAACAGACGCATATCCATAACGGGGTATCTTCCATGAATGGAAACTGCTAGACATGGAGTGCCAATGGCCTGGTGATTCTTTCTATATGATCCTTTAGAGCAACGGCACAAATCAAATACAAAAATCAGTAAAATAGTTGGAAGAACCGATCTGACAAGGACTTTTCTTAGATGTTTTCTCACAATTTTTGCACTCAAAACAGTGACTGGATTTCCATAAATCAGAATTTATACTGGGGAAAAAAAACCCATCAAAGCTCTAATTGTGTTTCATATGTTTACAAGTAAACGTAAATCAGGAAGCCTATTATCGGACACCTTACAGGCCATTTCAGGACCAGTCCCTTCCCTTAGTGATGTTTTAATGCTTTAAACATATTTATTAATGTTAACAAGCATGCAATCTTGAAATTAAGATCGTTTATTAGAAATAATTTTATTTATGTTGTTTTTTTAATAACACATTTTAATGATATGCTACGACACTGCACTTACCATTATAAAATCCAGTACTAAAATTCAAATTTTGCAAGAAGTAAACATTTGTAGCTAAAGTTAAAGTACAGTGAAATGATCAGCTTCTCATAAACTCTAATTTAATAATGTAATTATATGCTGGACTTTTTTCCCAATCTAAAACTGAGATATCACCAAGTTAGTTTTGTGAACCTGCCTAAAATCAAAATTTAAACAAATAAAAAAGGTTAGGCTAACCACAATAAAATATTCGGAAGAGCAATACACAGTTGTACAGAACTGACCCTTTAAGTGGACTGATTTACAAGAAGTACAAGATTTAATTTTGAGGGCGTCTACACTTCTTGTTTGTTGCATTTGAGGATAGATATGAATGCAAGTCAAAAGGCATTATAAGGAAATAAATTAATTTTGGCAGGATCCCACTAAAATCTTTTTGCCAGTCTCTAATTTTTTATGTTGAATTCTGGAACGTTTATTTGAAATTCTTTTTTTTTTTTGTCTTTTTCCAGGAAACAAGATTATGTTGGGAAAATCAAATTTCTGCATTGGGAACAGTTACCCTCGGCTGGGAAAAAAGTGCTCTTGGCATCTGAGAAAAATGTCATCGCCTCAATTAATGCACATGATGGTTCAATAGGTATGGCATCAAAAGAAATGGACACGCTTGATTTTTTATATTTTAGATGAAATTCTCATGGGAGAGAATTTATTATAAATGCGATATAAATTTCCCGTAAATTTACAGATTTTTTTTTTTTTTTTTTCAGTTGGCAGGTCAGAGTTCAGTAAAGGCTTGTTAATTAATAAAATATTGTTAGAAATGCCATTTCAGTTGATCAAGATCGTTTACATGGTTGTAGTCTTCTAAGTTTTTACTATTATAGAAATTTTAATTTAAAATGAAATTTTTACAGTATCAATGTACATTTATTTTTAGTATTATTTGTTCTCCTGTATAAGAAAATTGTGCTGCATATTGTTTTTAAGTTTTGCAGTGTTGTGAGGACATGGTGCTGATAAATCTTTTTTTTTTTTTTGTCATGGCCGGTTTGGTAGAAAACATTCACTAGTTTGTATTTTTTTTTTTTTTATCTCAAACAATTCAAATGTTTTTTCCTTCCAGTGTGGAGGAAAATATTTGAGTCAGACAAAAGGGGTCGGATCGATGCATTTCTACACCATGGCAATGGTAATTTTTTTTATTTTTTTTTAATGAATTCTGGTACTTTTGTTACAAGGTTATTTTAGAGCAATCTGGAGTGAACATTTCCGATTAGAAAATTTTAAGAGAAACTATTATTTTGGCAAATTATGTGAACAATATTTAAAATATGTTTACAGTATATTTTTTTATGGATCTAATGTACTATGACATATTTTCATGTCACTTAGCCTTCTTTGAAAAGTAGTTTTAAAATATCCTGTTCCAAAAATGTAATGTTAAAAGTGAAATTGCTGCATTGCATTTTTTTTTTTAATTCTTAAATCAATTAATTTTTGTTATCCATAGCAATAAAACTTTATCTTTATTTAATGCATACAACATGTGAAAACATAGAGCCACAAGCATCTTTATTTATTGCTGTAATTTTAACAATTTTTGTCTTGTCTTTTTCAGCGGTTATTAGTGTGCACGCTGGTGGGCAGTTTGTGCGTAGCTGGCATGCTGGGTCAGGAAGCCTCAACTGGGAAAAAAGCCTCACCACTGACTCTGCAAGCTTGTAGGTTATACAAGTTTAAGTAGCATCTCACAAAATGATTCAAGTTGTGTATCACACTGAACCACCAAAAAAATACATGTACATCGATGTCAAGAAAAATAATAAGAATCGTAATTGCGCCTTTAAAAAATTAACTTAACATTTTATAACTACCATCATTACCTCAAAAAACTGAGTGAAGGGGGGATCTGACTTTGATGGTACAGCATTCAACTTAAAATCAGGCAACCTGACTTGTGTCACACAGATGAGGCATTATTAAGTATTTTTCAGTTTTTGTTCCCTACTGTTTGTGTGGGTTACGGTACAATGTGATCAGATTTAAAGAAGTCCTGATAACCTGCAGTCTTTACATAGCACATCTAATTATATTGTCAGTCTGTGATAAAGCCTAACTGCTGGCAATGGATGATAAAAGACCAACAAACATAAAACTTTCATCGACTGTGATCAACCCATATTCAAATCAACACTTTAGCTGCAATAGTATGTCGGGTATAAATAAAAAGTGCCCCATGGGTTTTTAAGATTTTATGTATTCCTCCTTTCAAATTGTATCCTCAAGAAAATATCTGGTTTGACTGTTTCAAAAGTGAGGGTCCACAGAGAACACCTGCCAAAAAGAAAAGGTTTTTAAAAAATGATGTACAATTAGGGTTAAAATGTGTCCTAATATAACAATTAACTGATATTGATTTATCTCTTCAGAAACCGAATCTGGTTATTTATTAAAACAAAAAAGATTTAAACTTAGTTTAGGAACTGATTTTCATATTTTTTCCCCCCTTGTAACAGGGCATCTGCATTTCTGCTTGAAAGAGAGGGAAAGCGTAAGTTGCTTTTTTTTTATATACACTTAAGTATTTATTGGAGTAGTTATATAGTTCTGGTTAATGAATAATCACAAGAAAAAGTTTTTCCTAAAAACTTGAGTTTAAGTTAAGATTTTTATATTCTTTATGACTGAAATAAGCCCTGTGAACTAAATATGGTGATTTATTTATCTTTTTGAGTGTGCGGGGCAGGATCTCTTGAGTCCCTGAGACTTTGATCCATTTTATTTATTTTTTAATACGCCAGAATTGGTTTTCTATTTTGTTTCTTACAAAATCTAATCAGACTGAAAGCAGCTGCAAGTCATAACATTCTTGAGTACTCTTCTTTTGAAAATTATTTGGTGTCTTCAGTTTTCAACTAAACACATAATGATAGATGTGTACCTTCACAGTGTTTTTAGGATTTTTCTGGTTTTCAGGGGACAGCATTGTTGTGACAACCTCCAGCTCAATGCATTGTCTGAAACTGTCAGATGGATTGGAGGAATGGCGAGCAGAACTACCTAATAGGTTTGAACTTGTTTCACATCATTTAAAATAACATAACTTGCTGATACTCATTATTTGGAAGGAAAGTTTTGTAACAGCAGATTTTTCTCTTTGACATGTTTAATAGTGAAACCTCCTTTATTTTTTTTTCCCCTTGAAAGATAAATTATAATGAAAAAAAAACTTGAATTGGTTATAATAAAACCAGTTCTAATAACTAAATTCCTGTGTTTTTCATGGAGAAATTTCAGCCAAACAAAATTATATTAGATTTACTCTATACTAATTCTCAACTTTTCAAGTGTTTTGTGTGGCTCACTTTGGTATAATGTTTCGATGGGTTAAATTTTTTTTTTTTTTTTTTAATTTTAGTGTAATATATGATGTTTAATTATTTGAGATTTTATGATAGACCCAACAACAATAACAACAGCACAATTCTTTTTTGCTCTCTCCTCAGTGAGACTGTTGACCACTGGTTTGTCCAAGGGCAAGGCGAAGGTTTCGTAGCGGTGGGAGTGACCCCTAATCAGAGGGTCACAGTTGTATCTGTTGGAGCAGAGGGGAAAGTCAAGCAGCCCAAGAATGTGCCGGCCCCATGGATTGCACAGGACACGAGGTGAGTTAAACAACCAGAGACGAGCGAAAAGTTTTTTGGAAAAGTGAGAAGACATAGATCCCATCCTGTGCTTAAAGTTTTGTTGTATCCCTCTAATATTGAAAGGAGTGTTGTTTTTTTTAAGTGCCAAATTTTTTGAAATTCTGATTTTTTTTTTTAAAGAATTTCCGGAATTTGTAGACATATTACTGTAATTCTTAATATTTTTATCATTCATATCAGTATTATTAGCAGCTGCATTAGCACTTCAAACAGTAGTGGTAGTGGTTTTAGAAGTTCAGGAGTCTATGACCGGGGGGGGGGGGGGGGGGGGGGCGCCGGGCGGCGGGTCGCGCCGGGGGGGGGGGGGGGTTGACACGCTAAACAGGGTGTAGCTATATCATATTATACTGCTAGTAATATTAGTACCAATGGCAGTGGTACCAGCTGTATATTAATGGCAGGAAAACCGCAAATATAGAAGTAATAGTGTTGTAGTTATTATCAATGGCAGTGAAGAAATGAGCATCTTTTATCAATGTTTCTGTCCTGCAGCTGCGTAATCATGGAGGACAGCAAACATTTTGTGTGCTATTCGGACCAGACCAGCTCTCTCCAGCTCCTGTCCTTGGAGACTGTCAGTGTCTTCATCCCTACTGACTTGAAAGTATGTGTATCTCATCTTTTCTCAATTATTTGTCAATTTTTGACAAGACAAGTATGGTTGCTTACTATTTATATTGTCTTGGTTTATAGGTTAGTTTCACTTTCATGCTTTTTTTGTCTTTTGTTTTTTAACCGGTCAAGCTTAAGCTAAGAGCTTTGAGATAGTTAATGAGTTTTTTCGTTGGTCTTTTTTCACACTTCCAAAACTTCTCTTGTGGCTTCATAATTAGTCAATAATAGGCATAACCGTTTTAAGTTCTCCGTCACAAACTGAATAAGAAAGAAAAGCTGTAGTTTACAGGTCAGAATTTCACACTGCACCTTGGATTTTAAAAAAAAATCGATTGGAGTTAGCTTTGCTGTTGAAACTTTCACAGGTGTTTTACATTCACCTTTTAATTGATAAAGATTATTATCGAGACTACTGGTCGTATTGTTGTACAAACTTTGATCTGCACAATGCAAATATGTCTTTGCAAGAGTTGAAATTAAGTGCGTTGCATTCTTTAAAAGCGTATCTTTAAATTGAATGTAGATCCAAGATTTTTGAGTGCCAAAACAAAGAAAAGGTTATTAATATTGAGATAACGCGCAGTGCACAGTCATGTCCGGACACACACCTGACAATTGATTGATCCCAATACCTGCGAGAGGCTCAGGCAAGCACTGGAGGCAAACAGTTGCCGCTCTTTGGGCCGTATAAACAACCATTATCTTCGGCTTTTTATATCCTATGTAAGAAGATTTTGTCCTAAGTTGCATGGAATCTAGAGCTCTTAATTTTTTTTACTGTTAGCCAGTCTGGAATTGTGTCTGCCTATGACAACTATAATCGTCTATTCCTGTCTCACCATCTATGATCCTGTTCCTTCAGTCTAGAATTGTGAGTTTCCCTGTCTGTCTAACCATCCCTAATGATGTCCTTCTGTGTATCCAGGCGCTGGGTGTGGTCACCTCTGATGTTTCCCAGATAGAGGCCACTGTGCCAGAGCTTGGCTCCACCGTCATGTTCCGCTCCCTGGAGAATCAGCTGGTGCTCATGTCGCTCACCTCTCAGCAGGCATTCAGCGTGTACAAAGTCCTCGATAAGGTGGGCCTTCATTTTCTTGTAGGTGGGGTAGGGCCTTTGGTCGCAGCATTTTAAACTTGCTAAATGTAAAGATGCTCAGTTTCCAAATTTTTTAAAATGAAATCACTGATAAACTTGTATAGTTGGAAGAGTTAAGGCCTACTTTATACCTGTAGTGATCACAGAAATAGAGTGAGATTTTGTTAAATTACATTTTAGATACAACAAAATTGTTGTAGTTTTTAATAATAATTCATATATTATATATATTTCAATTGGATGGTTTTGGAATATGTAAGAACCTGGAAATGTTCATTCAGTTTTATTTTGCTAACTGATGTAAGAATATGATTTCACAGACTTTCACTGCTCAAGTTACAAAGCATGGAGAGAAATACATCCTGCTGACTCTGACACAGGCTGGGGCTGAGGTAAGGGTACTACCTCTAGCAAAAACTCATTCATTAACCATGACAATTTAGGTTTACCACATCTGAAAATATTTAACACCTGACGCATTACAAACAATCCAGGATTGACAATCTTCAATGTCATCCTTGCCCGTAGACAAAGCCTCAGAAAACGATGTCTCATAGTGATCAAAATCATTGTGAAAACCATAGTCTGCATCCGTTGTAGCTAAGCTTCTAAGATCATAACAAAGTGAAAGGAGAAAGTTATCTCTCTCATGAAAGCAACAAACACAGAACTTGCCAGAGTTAGGTCAATGTCACAATAAAATATCAAAAGGCCTTCAAATAACGGACAAATTCATCATCATCGCAGTGATCAAGGACCAATTGTACCCCATCGCAGTCTGGTTAAATTTCTATTAGCTAATTTTGAATATCATGTATTTCTCTGCATAGTGCTCACAGTGCATACTAACCCAAAGTAATTTTATTTCTAACAGATTACTCTATACCTATTGCTGTTGATTTATAAAGTATGAAGTAAGCATCATTTTTTATATGGATTACAAGATGAGTATCCTGGGTACCAAGATTATTAGTTGTTCCTTTCAAGAACTAATTTCAGGTTTATCATAACTATTTTGAAACAGAGTGTGAAACTCACAGGCGTTGATTTCACTGCTGGGACTGAGATTGAAGACCTGTCTCAGACATTCCCCTTCGCCCACTACCACGGTCACCCCATAAAGGTGAGTTCACTTTTTTAGGGATGGAATCAGTTCTTTATTTTATTTTTTTATTTTTACAAAGAATAAAAAATAACTCCTGATATATGGAAAAGTCAACCGAATTAATATTAATGATTTAGATAACCCTACTATCCACCAAATGTGCAGTTACCTCAGACTCAATGAACTAGCACATTTATTTTCAATAGTTTGTTGGGTGCATGTTTCACTGAAGCCATGTGTTGCTCTGTAGTGCCTCCATAGACCCACATTACATGATTGTGCCTAGATGGTTTTAAGCCAATGACATACCCAGCTTCTACCTACAACTTTCCCATTACGTCTTCTTTCCTACACCTACATACACACAGACATCCCATGTTATTACTGACAACCTTTTTCTTTGATCATGCTTGACAGCCGTCCATTGGCTGCCACTCCTCTCCCTCCACCCCTGCTCATCATTTATATTCTTTTATCGCATACCACACTTCATGATGTCACCAACGGCTTACGGGAGAGTGTGTTATTCTTTGGTTGTCTAATTTTAAACTAGTTTTAGAGTGTCTGGTATGCAACTTTGTTAGCCTGCTTACCCCTCTGGTTAGTTGGATCCGCAGATGGTAGCTTAACAAAGAGAAAGAAGAAGAGCAATCAGGGATTTGTACATGTTCATTGAATATTAGGTGTTCTTTGAGTCCAAGTTCCTTGTATTCAAGTTCTACTGTATAATGTGTACATATGTTTTCTCCAGATGTATCCATTTTTATTTACAAAAAAGAAGGATTCCAGCAACAAGCCAGCTTGCAAGCTGATTTTCGCAAGTCAAGATTATTCTCTCCATTTTGTGCAAAAGAGTAAGTTCAAGCTAGTCATTTCAGTAATAAGAACATCATGTGAGAACATATAAAAAGCTTATGCTGATCTCTTTTAATAATATATATGTTAGTTTTTCCAAAAACATTGCAGGTGAACATCTTTCCTGAATATGTATTCTTGTTTTATGGAAATGGTTGGTTTAATTTTTGGATTTTAAAAAGGGTGTATTGTCTTATTTTCTTAAAGACACCACCTTTTTTGTTTTTAAAGTACACTTAGCAATATTGACCTTACCTACAAAGTAAATCTAGGTGGTGATGATGAGTAAAATTCATTTTAATTTTAAGTCCAAATCCTTACTTGAGGTGAGATTATTTTTTTTCCCATATCTTCGAAATTCTGAAAACTATGGATTAAATAAAAATAATGAAGAATTGGAGTTCTTGGTAATAAGGATTAAGAAAGAAGAATTTTTCTTCTTACATGTTCGTGTGTGTGGAAAGGGGGAGGAGGGGGGGGCAGGCCCAGTTGAAAGGAGCAAGGGACTTATCGTGATTATCCGAGTTCAAGTCTTGAGGTCTGACCACGATATAGCCTAGTTGCTGGATTTGGAAGAAAAGTAACTAACAATCATTGGATTCTTGCTGGATTCAATTTTCATGATTGAAAAGACTTTGGTGGTTTGTTTTTTTATTTTTTGCCATCATATTTTTGTTCCCCATACAGATAAGCCTCAGTGGAGAAGGGAAGAATCATTGTCGTACATCCTCACAGTCCAGATGGTGGATCTGCCTGTCTCTGAAAACCAGGCAAAATTTGAGGATGAGTTTGGAACTAAAGAAGGTAAGTTTTAAATGTTATACATGTTTTTTATAGATCATGTTTGTGTACTTATAACATCTTAAACACTAAGCTTTATTAGCTTTGATGAATTTTGAATCGATTGGGTGTCATGGTAAATCATAACATGCCTGTAAACATATATACTTTGTCATGCTACAATTTATTGCTTCGGCAGGAAATAGATTTGAAATTGTTTGTTGTTTTGTGTGTGTGTTTTTTTTTGTTTTTATTTTTTCAAATAAATCAGCTATATCCCATACTTACTACCTAACATCTTTGGTCTTCAATAGAGAAAAAGGATGATTAATGAATTTTATTATTTATGTACGTAACTATCTATGTAAAGCTCAGAAATACAAAGTGAAAGTTATGCAATGAGTACACACCATGGAGAAATCTAAAGGATGGAAGAATTTATATCAGTGCATGCATAAAAGTACTTAAGAAAGAGTGAAATTTCAACTCAACCCAAATATTTGGCATTTGTTTGTAACTCACCTGAATAGTGTAAAGTGTTGTTCTTTTTTTTTAGCTGTGTGCATAGCATCTTCTTTAATTCTAGCAAAGCTAGAAGTGTTTTTGCATCAATATTTCCCTGCTCTCTTCCCTCAGAGGACATATTTGCTATGTTTATCAAAAGACTTAAGGCCCAGTTTTCTCAACTGAAGGTTAGTCTTTGAGCAATTTTCTTCTTTTTATAACTTTCCGCACTAACAAATTTTAATATACAATACATACCTGGTATGATCTACACCATGCATCTTGTTTGTCTTGCTTTAAAGGAAGTAATCAGAAATGGTGATTCAGTTCGTGAACAGATCGTACAAAAATGAAAAGGAGTGAAAATTCAGATGCAAGTATCAAAGAGATTTACAAATGTGAAACTATGTCTTAAACATTAAATAAGAAATCCATACCAGTTTTAATCTTTATGTTTAAAGATGTTAAATGTATGCCAGTTACAAGTTTTAAACTGTCTTTATTGACCCATACAAAATCTTTACCATGAATTTGTTGTTGCTGTTGATGTTTGTCTTGAAAAATAAAAAAACCTGAAACCAATGTCTAGTTAGTTTTTGGCTGTCCTGATTTTCCCATTGTAAAATGCACCCAACCAGGTATTCTCCGTGGCGCTGATGGATCGAGTGATGGGCCACACCCACCACTACACTGTGTCTAGCGATGCCATCGAGGAGGAGGAGCCTGAGGAGGAAGATCTTGTGAGAGACGACTTTAACCTCCACAAGATTATCGTGGTTGCTACAGCCTCCGGAAAGGTAGGGCCTTTTTTCCCTTATCTTTCCTTTACAAAAGGTAACAGCACCCACAGTCCCACCTTCTAGGTACTACTCAAATAACTGTCAACTGGCTGATACTACTATAAGGTATTTTGTTGAAAAATGGTATTATTATTTTGTATATCCTTTCACATGTTAGAGGGTTATGCAAGTAGGTAATATGTGCTAATTAGAAGTTTTAGGGTATTATGTTAAAATATATTCATACATTGTTGGTAACAGAAAGCTTAAGTGATTACCTCTGCGACTAAATTTTTCTCTCAACTCATTATAATATTAATGTTAAGGAGACAATGTATGATCGTACAAAGGTCATAATATGTACAGTCTAAACCACAACCCCTTCATTCCATTGGGTGTTTAGAAGGTACACATAAAAACTTAATATGTCAAAACGTGAAACAAAACTATCGTCATTTTAAGAAGCTTGTGTGCTTAATATTTTTGTCGCTGGTAAAAATGTGCTAAAACTTCAGAAAAATACATTTGAAGCGTCTAGTACAACTAATTAGTTTGGTTTAGCAACACCTTTTGAACCTTTGTAGACCTATTGTGTTTTCAATGCATCAACAATATTTCAAACCAAAAAATGTTCATAAAAATATTTATTTTCCCAATGATTTTCAAATATGAGAAAGCAAAATTGATAATGTTCCCAAACAAAAAAAATATGCAATCAAATTTAATATCACATAACACATATAAAAAATCACTTTCTTCACCTAGTCAAAATTCAAATTTCCAATAGGGAGGGAACTAAACTCCTTTATAAGTTGGAGAAAAAAATATATGAGTCACTAACATCAGTCATATTGGGTTCATTTAATAAAATATTGATGCCTAAATGTTACTTCTAGTAAGCTAAATATAGTTAAATCTTTTGATGTTTAAGGCATCTTCAACCAACAGTAGGAGGGCTAGCTAATGCGAAAATGTTTGTCAACTTTGAGTATTAGTGCAAGGCATCAATATTATTTCCCAATAAAAAATGAATTAAATAATTGTCATGAAAACAGTGATGCCAATTTCCCGTAAATTTACGGATTTTTAGTAAAAACAAAATCAGCAGGTTATGGTTCAGAAAAAGTCTGCTAAGCGGTTATGTTAAATATGCTATAGCACTTTGCACTGGATTTTCAGTAAAGAAATAATGATCCAGTTGCTGTAACTGTTATAATATCTTTAAACTATGAATGACAGTGGTATAGGTAAATCATATTTTTTTTTGCAACATGACAAAATGAACAAATTATAATGGTTTAAACAATTATAAACACAGATATACATAAACCAATTAGATTTAACCGTTAAATCTAATTGGTTTATGTACGAGGGCAGGCTGATAAATAAGGGACGTTTTTGAATAACTTTTTTATTTGAAGGACTACAGAAGCAAATTACACATCAAATGAAAGCTTAGAGTCTCCCCTATCCGATGAACTATCATTTTTCAACATAGTCACCATCGCGTTCAATACAGAGGCGCCAGCGTTGTACAAGTTTTCGCACTTTTTTAGTAAAAACAAAATCAGCAGGTTATGGTTCAGAAAAAGTCTGCTAAGCGGTTATGTTAAATATGCTATAGCACTTTGCACTGGATTTTCAGTAAAGAAATAATGATCCAGTTGCTGTCACTGTTATAATATCTTTAAACTATGAATGACAGTAAACCATTTTTTTTTTTTTGCAACATGACAAAATGAACAAATTATAATGGTTTAAACAATTATAAACACAGATATACATAAACCAATTAGATTTAACCGTTAAATCTAATTGTTTTATGTACGAGGGCAGGCTGATATATCTGTGTTTATATTGGTTTTCATCTCAAAATAAGAAAACTCATGGTTCAGACAAATTAAGTTATGTATGTCTGTTTTAATGATTATTACTTTCCCCATCACAATCTGAGTCATTATAGTCTATAACTGGTTTGATCAAAACAACCCTATTTGCATATTGATCAAGACCAGTCAATTCAATTTATTCCTCTATCTCCTCAAGATTTACGGCATCCGCAGCCACACAGGCAAAATCGCGTGGCAGCAGTTTGTCCCAGACCTGGTCCCCTTCCAGCGCCGCGGCCAGCTCAGGCTGCTGCTCATGGTACAGAGAACCACGGCACACTTCCCTCATGCCCCGCAGTGCACTGTGCTTGGAGTCAGCAAGGTGAGGGCTGGATGAAGTTTAGAGCACAAACCTTTTTCCACCAGTTTTGGATGAATATCAGTACCCAAACCTTTTAACAATTAATAAATAAATTTTTGAACATTGACCTCTTTTCATCAAAGTTTTGGGTGAATTTTAGCACAAACCTTGTATCCCTGTTCTGCCTATGTGTGGCAGCATTTAAAATTGTTCTGCATGTGTCTTCTACCAAACTTGTATGGTAAAGTAGGTTCTTGATAAATTTCAGGACATAAACCATCAGAGCTTTAGCTTACTTTCAGCACCTTAAACAACAGAGCTTTAGCTACGTTTAAGTATATAAACCTGTATCCAACAGTTTTGGGTGAGTTTCAATATTCAAACCCTGTTTTGACAGAGTTGAGGGTGAATTGCAGCTTTTAAACATTTTCCATTTGACAATTTCAGCACATAAAGTGTTTTCAGCAGAAAATTTATGTGGACAATTAAATCCCTTAGTTCTTAAACATATCGCCTCAGTGTCACATTCCCAAGCAGTCTAATTTTTTTCAAGCATCAAATGTTTTAAACCAGTACTTCTTCATGCGCCCGAATGTGTCTGCCAACATTCCTTCCTGATTATGTTCATGCGAGAGAGAAAACAAGAATTAGATCTCACTGGCAGTAAAATGAAGGCAACCAACAGTCACTAACAAGTGGACTGAGACTTTAGACAATGCAAATGTCGAAGAATTTTCATCATTGACTAAGACTGTCATAGACTTTGACACTGTTTCAAGTCCTTTACAAGTTTTTGATTATTACTTGCCCCCATCCCTTTTTGAGCTGATCAAACTAATGTTTATGCTTGGCAAAGCCAAACCAGTTCAGGCCGTACAGACCCAAAGAACCCCCCCCCCCCCCCCACAGCAACAGAACCCCAGAAATTGTTTATGGGTGCACAGCTTGTAATTAATATAAACTTCACACTTGTAGGAAGCAAATATATCTTACCTTTTTCAGTAAATGGTTTACTACAAGTTAAAGTCATGAACAAGGTGTGTTTTGGTTGAATTTTTTGCATTGTTGTTTTGTTTGTTTTTTATAATTATTGTACTTGTTGTAAGCATGTATATCATATAACAAATGAACAAGAATTAATAATTATGTCTACTTAAACATTTTTTAAATAATATTTGGAAGAAAGGGTGGGAGTGGGATTTATTTTTGGGAAGTAAGTTCTTTTTTCAGCTGGCTCACTGGCTCATTGTGAGAAGCACCAGATTTAGTCAATACTATATTTATATCTATACACGTTTTTATCTTCCTCTCATACTATTTTCTATGTCCAAAATTTTTGCCAGAAATTGTTTTCTTTTTAACATGATGAAAAAGCTGATATAATTTTGCCACATCACATTAAGCTGTTCAGATCAAAAGTTCTGATGTCTACTTGACAAATTATTTTTTTCAATTGTTCACATCTAGATGTCATCATATGGCTTGGAAGTTGTTATATTTATGTTGAGGCCACAAAGGGAAAATTGGGCAGTTTCTAATGATTTTAAGGCAAATTTGTTTACCTTAACGATTAACTTGTGAAACTTTAGGTTATTATAATGAACAATAAATGTTTGTTTATTCATCGGAATTCCCTGGTTCAATCCCCCATTAGACCAATTTATTTCCGACACGTTGGGTTGATATCAGTATAATGTGACCAGTTGAAACAAAAGTCCTGGTAGGGGAGTGAACTGAGGCAAGTGGTAGTGACTAAGTGTGTAAGGCTGCCGATTGGGAAATACCCGCTTTGAAACTCCCTATCAAGCTTAATTCATTTGTTCCATTCGTTCCCTACTTCTTGGACCTCTTACAATACAGCATAATTGCTTATGTTGGCCTTTAAGAAACCAATAAATCAACCAACCCTCTTTAGTAAGCCAATGTGAACAATGCCTTTTGCATACTGTCCACAGCAAACAGGCAACGGTCTCCTGATATCTTTCAATCCAGTGACTGGAGCCTTACTGTCAAATCGGCAGGGCAAAGGGCATGATCTTGGGTTCAAGGTTGTCCAGGCGGAGATGCTTGCTGAGATGGACGCAGAATTTCTCAAGGGCCTTATTCTTATTGATGATCACAACAAGGTATGGGTGTGCCTATTTTTTTTTAACTATTCTAAAAAATTGTCTCCCGCCTAAATGTGTACAAAAGTAAGCTATGTTTTATTACTTTTGGAGGGCGGAAGTTTTTTGAGTTTTTTGTTTTCTTTTCTGAATACATCATTGGCAGTTGAACCTTAAATGTTTCTAAATAGATATAGAATCCTTTTTTTCAACTCATTTTTATGATGTGTGCATTTTGCTAGTACATGTTCCTGAAAAAAATTTTTATGAAAGGGTAACACACACTTAGCTTTATCTCTGATATAGGTAAAGATGATTAAGGATTCAATCAAAATTTCTAGATCTTGTTGAGGATACAAAATTAAGACTAGACACTGTGGCACGGCAAGCACTGAAATATTCATTTGCGTATCATTCATACTTACGTATTTTATGCGAAGCTGTACTGTTTTTTAGCATGGTGCCAGCTTTATAAACAATTGGTCTGAGAATTAGATATTATTTTCTATATGTACATACTTACAATGACCAGTATGAACTTGGTCTCCCAAATTGCTTTGAATTGAAACTTAGAGCGTGATTGATCCACTCTCCTATTTTTGTATATATTTTTTCAGCCTCACATATACCCTGAGTCAAGCCAATCAGTGTTTAAAGCTTTAACTATGCAGCTATTTTTCCACCTCCTGAACGCTGACACTGGAATTATGACTGGCTACAAGTAAGTCCCTGCAGCAAATCTATGCTTCAATGGATTCAATTTGCTACTGGGGGTGGCCTTTTAACTCTATAAACCTGAGCGGCTGCAGTGTTCTACTGGTAAAATCACAAAATATGACGGAAAACTAAAAAAAATATACTCTTAACATCTGTCGACACATGGAATTGGCATGCAGGCTTAAAGAGTTAATGAAAGTCAACTGTGATTTCATGATAGGAACTTCTCAATATTAAAAGCAAATTTTTTTTTCTATGATCTGAATACTTGTAAAGCAGCATATACCAAGTAACCAGCAAAAATCGATTGTATAACTGTCATGGCAAAAAAATAAAAATTGTGAGCAATATTCGTTATTAATTTGTCATTTATCGAAAAGGAAACCTATTTTTTGCCAAACCATAGATGATGGATTTATAAAGTAATATTCTCAAATCAAGAGACTTTAACCCTGCGCATGCAATTTTTCATTAATCAGATGTCTCTACAATTCCAGACTGACACCCTCAGCCTCCGAACTCTCCCTTGATGAGGTTTGGACTTTGGACCTGCAGAAGTCACAGCAGACCATTACTGGCGTCTATGGCAAAAGAGCTCTCGGTAGACTTTTGCTTGACTTCTATTTAAGGGGGAACATTATTAGTATTTAAAAAAACTTTAAATCATTTCTGCACTGTAGCTGTTCAAAAAGTTGCTAGTCATTTACTAAGATGTGATTTTAGCTAGAGTTTCAAGTGATTTTTAAGGAGAGTTGTTGATTTATGAAGCTATGACAATTTTGTGTCGTGGTGCAAAATGAACTTTTTAAATTTAAACATTAATGATTTTTTATTTTATGACAAAACAAGGCACCATCTTTAACACCGCTAAAGATAAAGGATGTACAAATTGAAGTTGTTGACACATACAAATATCTTTGCCTCGCCATTGGTTGTAGACTTTTCTTTTATCACTCATATTTAAATCCTGGTTAAAAAGGCTAATCAAAGACTTTACTTTTTAAGGAAAATAAGGTCTTTTAACGTGAACTGCAATATTATGAAAATTTTGTATGACTCCTGTATCCAAAGTTTAATATCTTTTGAAATCACATGTTTTGGAGGAAACCTATCAAAAAGCCACTCTCTAAGAGTAGACAAAATAAGGATTAAAGCTTTCCAAATTATTGGCTGTGACCTGACATCACAAAGCAGTAACAGATTAGTATCAAAAATGGTCAGAACAAACAGATATCAAAACTCGTTTATACCAGCCTCCATCAGATTGCTGAAAAATTGCCATACGTAGAGGATTTGTGTTTGTAGGGTTATGTGTATTCTTGTATATATGCCGTGCGTAAAAAGATGTGTGTTTCTTAATAATAATTATGTATGTCTGGCAGTGTATAATTTCAACAATTTTACATGTGAATGTAAAATGCTCATTTTTTTTTTAATTCTAGAATTTTGTTTATTTTTTTTATTTTACAAATGTGCAGCTGATGTTGTGATATTAAATCAAATGTATTATTGTACAACAGAGAAAAATGTTCCTATGGGATATTAAAGGCTTTTCTTATCTTATCTTTTTTATCCTCTCAAAAACAAGAATGCATAGCATTATCCAATTTGGTTTCAGATCTTGTCCACTCTCAGGGGCGTGTGCTGGGGGACCGCAGTGTCCTTTACAAATATCTCAACCCCAATCTGGTGGCTGTCGTGGCCGAAGGGGAGGAGATTCTCACGTCTTCAAACAATAAAGGTCAGCTCTGAGTTAGAAACACAAACAGGCATTTTGAATCCTCCCTGTTGGAGTCCTTTTTTTTTCTTCAAATTAATTACATAACATTTTTATTTCTCCTCACAATTTTTATTATGAAACATATTTCAGACTTTCAAAAGAGAACTGTTTTGTATCAAACAAATCCCAGAAAAATGTAAAATATTAACGGCTCACTAGATATTAGAAAAAAAAATCTTGCTTAAGCATTTAACCTAGATGTATCATCTAGCAGTGTAAAAAAAAAAACTCAAGAGAAGACCAATACATTCAGAGTATTTGCTTGTGTCCTGTGCCAGGTCCCTCAGCTTTTTTCTCCCTGTACCTGATTGATGGTGTGACCGGCCACATAGTCCACCACCAGACACACAAGCGAGCCAGGGGGCCTGTCAAAGTTATCCACTCTGAGAACTGGGTGGTTGTAAGTGCTCCACCACTTTGATAATTTTTTTTGTCTTATTTTTTTTTTTTTTCTAATACCTCTATAATGTGTTGTTGTTTGTTTTTTCTTATTCCCTGTTTTTATTTACTTCTCTTGATTATTTAAATGCAGTTAAAAAAAAAATCTTTTGTCTCCACTTAATATTTTGAATGAAATGAAAAGTCGCAGGTTTTAATCTGCTATCTGCCATACAAACATCATTAGCATCAAAGCCTCACAGGAAATATTTTCAACATATATGTCTTGTCTAAAAAATGTCTTCATTGGCGCTGAAATTTGAAATTAAGAGGTAAAAAAGTAAAACAAAGAAGGAAAGGTGACATTTAAACTTACTAAGCTTTCGTTCCTCGTTTCAGTATACTTACTTCAACGAAAAACATCGCCGTAATGAGGTTGGAGTTCTGGAGCTGTATGAAGGGAGGCAACAAAGCAATTCCACTGCTTTCTCTTCATTCTCACCTCCACCACCTCCTCTGGTCATGAGACAAGCCTACATATTCCCAGAGCCAATCTACGCCATGGCTTCAACTGTTACGGAAAAAGGAATAACAAGCAAAAGTATTATTTGTGAGTATTCAGCAGAGTTTTCTCTGTATTTAAGTTTTACTTTTTTTTTTTTTAATGTTTTTATCGTTATTTTGTTTGAAATAGGATTTTCTGGTAAACAGAAGAACAAAATTGTAGCTTAATTAAGCAAATCCAAGGTTTGGATTCTGCCGATCAAGATTGCATATAGTATCAAGAAGGGCAAAGGCGTATTGGTGTAAGTTAACCCACAAGGCTTGACCCGCCAAAATAACTGCCTAGTTGTGAGAAAACTACAGGCCCTGCGCTCGGCTGCTTCACTGACTTAGCACTTCTGGACTGGGCACTGCAGAGTGCCGAGTAACTGACATTGGTTGTGGCCCTTCATTCATCCTTTACTCCACCTTTGCCAAGTATTCGAAAAACTTGTGAGTGAACACGCTCTTAAAATATCAACCAATGAAATCAATAAATAGTTTGGCGGATTCTTTGCCTCCCCGTCAAATTATGAAGGTTATATCACTGATCTTATCCTGAATCTCTAAGAAAGGAAAGGGCTGAGGAAGGAGTAAAATGCCCCCGGTACAGATCTTGGGTAACCTGGCAGTGTTATGTCTGGTGTATAATGACGGGTGGACCATTGATGTAGGGAAAGATGGTGATGAAAGCCATCAGGGGTGGAACTGTTTCGGTTGGTGTTTTTTTTTCGGATCTCCCTTTTTTAGAAGGAGCAGACATTTTCGGCCTTTCAAAGCTGTGAAGCAAAATTCTCCCGTAAAAGATGTGATAGAAATTTGGTGATTTATAAGGAATAGGTAATTTGCCTAGTTGGAAACACACAAAAAAACATCTGACATTTTGTGAATACATGTATAAGTATTGTATGTTTCTCCGAAATTTTTCCATATTTTTGGTAAAAGTTCTAGAAAACCTGAAAACCCTATGGCTAGATAGACCTAGACAATGCCAGGGGCACTATTATTGGCTTGTACTTATAGCATTCTTTTACATCTTTTTCTCTCTTTCTCTCAAAGATAGTTTGCTGAAGACAAAGAAGAAGAAATAAGCAGTGATTTTATTGCTGTTCATTAAGTGTAGGGTGTTCTATGGGTCCATGTTCATTGTATTTGAGTTGTTCAATAATTATTTTCTTACATGTGATCTATGAGTAAAGACAATAATGATCATGACAATTTTTTTTTCTCAGTGGCACTTAAAATTGGAGGGATCCTGTCTCTTCCAAAAGCTCTGCTGGATCCACGCAGGCCTGTGATGCCCACACCGGAGACAATGTATGCAGCAAGATCTCTGTAGCTCAAGTCATTCTGATTCGTGTATATTTGTTTAAAATTATACTTCTCATACCTCGATCCCATGACTCTTAGTCTAAGTTGTAACAACTTAAAAGCTTCTTTCTTGATAAATAATCTTAAGAGCTTGTAATGTTTACATGAAGTCCCATAGGCTCTATAATTTTAAAACTGAAATGTCGCCTTCTTGGAAAACATTAGTTTTTAATGGTTACATAAACTCTCAGTACGTCTAAAACTTAAGTTCCAATCATAGATCATATTCTTGATAAACAACTAGACAATTAGGTAGATTGGAAAGTCATGTTAAAGATAATCAATAAAGCTTGTAATGATTACATAAAGCTAAATCTTCTTTAAAAAGTCTTATAGATCTTATTGCTGTGATTTTGTTGTATTGCCAGGGAGGAGGGCACTATTCCATACGTCCCCGAGATTCCTCTCAGCACCGAGGCTCTGGTCAACTACAACCGCAGTCTTTTCAATGTTGACGGAGTGTTCACATCACCAGCCGGTCTTGAGTCGACGTCTCTTGTGTTTGTACACGGCATTGGTAGGTGGTGCTTCACATTTTCAGCATGTCATGTGATTTGAATGGATTGACTACAATTATGATGATTAAAATTGTTTCTCAAATCTGGTATCATCTGAACCGACTCAGTGAAATTTTTTTTTTTGTTCTTTTTAAAATAAGGATTTAACTTAACAACTTGTCTGGTTGGCATGTTAGATCCTCTAGGCAACTAAAAGGTGAACAAATAGATAAAGTTCAAAACAGACTGCATCCTCACATATAAACTTTATTTTCAAAACCTAATCAGAAACTGTATTTTGATAGAAGACTACTGTGTATTCGCAAAATTGAAAATATAAAAGACACAAAACATCATCTCTCTAATGAAATATCTTATTTAAGATCAGGAAAACTTAGACAAACAGAGAAAGGTGCAAAAATTATTTTTTTTGCCCTACTCAACACGCCTTTGTGATAAATATTATAGCATGTACATTTTTAGAGTAGGCCCCTACATTGCAATTTTAGCACAGTGCTTGTTCTGTATTTACTTTTTCCTTTTATGTTATTACAATGTATTTTATATTATTTATATAAATGCTCAGAACCACAGGGAAAAAAATTGGCATTTTTATGATATTAAAGTTTTCTTTTGAATTGATAAAAAGCACTTAGAGATGCTACTTTTACCTATGCTCTATTTAAACATGCCTATTATCTCTGTGCGTTATTCCAGATATATTCTACACGCGGGTTATGCCGTCACGCATGTTTGATGTTCTGAAGGAGGATTTTGACTACCTTTTTATAGGCAGTGTTCTTGGTGTTATGATCCTGGTCTCTTTCATCACTCAGAAACTGGCGGCCAGAAAGGCACTCAACAGGGCATGGAAATAAGCAATAGTTGTGTGGACTGAGAATGTGAGAATGTGTAAAAAAAACCAACCAGACCAGACAGTTGATCCCTGTATACACATACTAGTCTAAGTCACATTTTTATTTTCTGAATAAATCAGCTGCAATGAAATCTGAATTGGCTCTAAATCAGGTTTTAATTACTTTACTCTTATCATTTTCATTGGGGAAAAAAATAGACAAAATGATTTGAGTCTTTTTTTTTCTTCTTATTTTCTGCCCTATTGTGGCTTTCACAAGTATGGTTCAATAGGGATGATTTGACCAGTTGAGACTTGACAGATATCCTGACCACTAAGCTGACAGCTGGGAGATGAAAGATACCACCAGACAGATTAGCAGTGATAAAGATGTGGTGGACATCACAGGTTTTGTCAGGGAGGGATTGGTTGGGTGAGAAAGGGACATACAAGAAAATATGATTGGTTTGTAATTTATGAATTTTTTTGTGTCACACTTTTGTAATCCGCATGTAACTAGATCAATGTGTGTGATTGTCCCTTCTTTATTTCCTGTGACCTTGAATTAGATCTAAGATTATGATTGCTTCTTTTTTATTTCCTCTTAAATCATGTGTATCTTTTAGATGTTTAGATCGAGCTGCATCTGCACCAGAACCTATTGCTGTATTAATGTATCTTTGTGACATACAATCTATTAAACAAAACAGATTCTGTTTCTAGTCCGTTTAACACGATAAAACTTAATTTGCTATTAATAAGCTTCTTGACATTGGTATAAACAAACATCTTATAATACAGATTGAAATTTATTTGACAAAGTCAATATAGTTCGTAGTAATGCAATAAGACATAGGAAATTTACATCAGAAACTATAAAACTCAATTACAGGTGCTCCTTAGGGTTTTGTTTTTATCCCTCATGAAGAAATAAGCAGTGATTTTATTGCTGTTCATTGAGTGTAGGGTGTTCTATGGGTCCATGTTCATTGTATTTGAGGTGTTCAATAATTATTTTCTTACATGTGATCTATGAGTAAAGACAATAATGATCATGACAATTTTTTTTTCTCAGTGGCACTTAAAATTGGAGGGATCCTGTCTCTTCCAAAAGCTCTGCTGGATCCACGCAGGCCTGTGATGCCCACACCGGAGACAATGTATGCAGCAAGATCTCTGTAGCTCAAGTCATTCTGATTCGTGTATATTTGTTTAAAATTATACTTCTCATACCTCGATCCCATGACTCTTAGTCTAAGTTGTAACAACTTAAAAGCTTCTTTCTTGATAAATAATCTTAAGAGCTTGTAATGTTTACATGAAGTCCCATAGGCTCTATAATTTTAAAACTGAAATGTCGCCTTCTTGGAAAACATTAGTTTTTAATGGTTACATAAACTCTCAGTACGTCTAAAACTTAAGTTCCAATCATAGATCATATTCTTGATAAACAACTAGACAATTAGGTAGATTGGAAAGTCATGTTAAAGATAATCAATAAAGCTTGTAATGATTACATAAAGCTAAATCTTCTTTAAAAAGTCTTATAGATCTTATTGCTGTGATTTTGTTGTATTGCCAGGGAGGAGGGCACTATTCCATACGTCCCCGAGATTCCTCTCAGCACCGAGGCTCTGGTCAACTACAACCGCAGTCTTTTCAATGTTGACGGAGTGTTCACATCACCAGCCGGTCTTGAGTCGACGTCTCTTGTGTTTGTACACGGCATTGGTAGGTGGTGCTTCACATTTTCAGCATGTCATGTGATTTGAATGGATTGACTACAATTATGATGATTAAAATTGTTTCTCAAATCTGGTATCATCTGAACCGACTCAGTGAAATTTTTTTTTTTGTTCTTTTTAAAATAAGGATTTAACTTAACAACTTGTCTGGTTGGCATGTTAGATCCTCTAGGAAACCTAGGAGACCCAAAAAAAAGCTGACAACCAGTATGTTTAATAATGAAGGCGCACTACCAATGTCAGTTCTTCGACACCCAGCAGTGCTAAGTCAGTGAAGTAGCCGAGCGCAGGGCCTGTAGTTTTCTCACAACTAGGCAGTTATTTGGCGAGTCAAGCTTTATGGGTTAGCATTTTTGTCTTTTGCATTTTATAAAACTATTTATTACGGTGCATTAATTATTTAACTTTTGTTCAGATTTCATTTATATCTTATTTGTCACAAGTCATAGCATAAGAATGTAAATTTGATTATGTTATGGATGAATGTGGCTGAAATGCAAGGATTCAATTATATCTACTTATACCTTAGTTAATCTGTGCTTTGTATGATTAGATCTGAGTCAATAAAGCAGAGAAAGCTTGAGATACAAATCCATTCACACCTTTTTTTATTTTAGTTTTATCTTTATGGTTTGCCTGTATTTTGACTTCAGTTAGTGAGTTTTTGATGAAAGTTTCAACAACTTGCATGGCTGCCTGGGCACAGGGTCTCATTTTTTTGCCAGCCAGTTAGAAATTACTTATCCATAAGAATTGACCTATCTTTTACTATTGTTATTCAATCAAAACTGTATGTTGTTGTTTTTTTTGCTTTTTTGAATTTTTACTATTGGTTACAGCATTGAATCTTTTGTTCCAGGTGTCTAGTACCTTTTTTTCCTTAAATATTTATTAAAAAATGTAAATACATATTGACAGGTTTTCAAATAAAGAGAATGAGATTTTGAAAACAGTTACCTTTGCACAAATTAGTTAGATCAATATTTGACTAGCAGTAGAATTTTTAAACATCGGAAATGCCAGTTGGTAAAAAATATAAATTCTCCCATTTTGTATTTTGCTTTATCTTTTAAATGACTTAAAATTTTGCTCAGTTAGGCATGATTCACATTTGTATTTCATGTTTTCTCATGTACTCACTGCATCTCAATCTCATTTACTTTCTAAAAGTAATCAAAATATTAGTATAATTAAGAGGTTTTGCAAGTCCTCCTGGTCTTTTATATACTCTTTCATAAGATGTCAGAGAAAATATATTTGGAACGTCTGTGTATAGATTTGTTCCTTTACCATCTTTGCAAACTTAGACTGCCCACTTATACAGCAACGTTTCTTTAGTGCCTTGGCTGGTCACGTCATACTGACACCAACCTGAACTGTAGGAAAAAAATAAAAGGGGATCAAACCTACAACCATTTAAATAGCGGCCACACACTCTCTCTCCTTGGACCATCTGGTGCCCTTTGTTTCACTTTCATGTCCACTTATTGAATATTGAATTGGTATATTGGTGTTGGTACTGTTTTATAGAGTTGTAAGATTCTTCTTCTTTTTTTTCTTACTATTTATTCCCATTTTAAAGCTTGAAATGTAGATTTTTTTTACAATTTAGTTTTTAAAAAAGTGTGAAATGTTTTGCAGAAATGTGCACATATTGAATAAGAGAGTATAGTATTGCAACAATGGAATATCACTGATTGTTCGGATTGCTCTGTGTGTGTGTGATGTATATGAGTCAAGTGGCTAATCTTTGTGATTAGAGGAAAGTGACACTCTCAACTTTATTTAAAGTCTACTAGGTTCCCTAGAGTGGGTCCTTTGTGTGTGTGAATAGAGCAGGGCTAAAACCTGTAGAAACTTTGAAATTTGCTCTTTTTATGTGTCTATGTGAATAGGGTGTACATCAACCTCTCAGGTATAAAAGGAAAGAAAGTGCAAAACGAAGCTTGCTGTGCCAAACTATTGTGAGATTTCTCTATTTTGCACACACTATGAAAGGAGTGACCATTACAAATGATGGTGTATCATGAGAGAACAATACCATGTGCCATGTTTGATACTGTGTTTAGGGCAGATTGCCAATACCACTGCAATAATACTTCTATTCATCTCTTTTTCTTTTCTTTTTTAATCGTGTTTCAATTGTGTGTTTGGTTAGTTCTTAAGTCCCCTAGATGTGGCAGAGATTCCCGCACTGGTAGTGGTCACAGCGAGATTGTTAGTCCCTTAGGCCTAGCGTGGAGCTTCAGACGAAGCAAGGAACCCTGAGCTTCTACTCAAGGATTCTACTAAGTTGCACTGACTGGTTCCCTACAATTTAAATCAGCAATTCTATTTTTATTTAAGGAATCCGTATTTTGACCTTGACTCAATTTATGTATCTGGTTGTTTTTTTTTAACCTCCAACATTAATTTATCTTTGTTCTGATTTTGACTATAAATGTTGTGTTAACTGTGATTTGGCACAAACAGACTCCACCAATTGAAGGAGGCAATTCAATACCACCCCCAAGTCACAGTTGACAAGATGTGAGCAAACAGAGGAAAACGGTGGACTTAGGTATATGCAAGGAAGATTACTCAAAGAATAAAGCATCCTAGTATTGGATGAATGACTTCCCTTTCAATAATGTCTGTAATTATGGTATCCGCTCAGAATTTGTCAATGCAACTTAGGTATGGTGTTAAATTGACTCCTTCAGTTTATGTATGTGCACTTTTTTTAAACCATAATCATATGTATGTTATTTGGCATTAACAAGTTCACTAGTGTTGTGGTTTGCATTCAAACTACACATAGTACATTGTATAATAATTATGAACACAATACTTTGTTTCCTAATTATAGACCTGCACTATTTTCTCAAGAGTTTATTTGATCGTTACATTTTTTTAAAAATGTTTTGGTGCCTGGATATTTTAAATTTTTACTGCCATGGTCTGTGTGTGTGAGTTTTAGGTTCATGACTGATAACTTGTGCAAGATGATTTTGTAGAGCTTTTCATCTGAAAGAGAGAAAATAGAGAATTCCTCATTACATCCCTTCACCATTCATGCCATGCAAGAATTGTACAAAAAATCATCCTTGTTTTATTTGTGTCCCAGTGGATGGAGTCCAGGAATGATGTGTGTCAAGATTTGAGGAATTTTAATTCATTTTCATTTAATATGTACTCCACATCAAGTCAGCATCAGATAACTGTTAGCGTTCCCAGTTCTTGTTGTTTTATCTTTGTGAAATAACTTTAAACATGATAAAGTCAACTCTTAATTATTAAAGTCAACACAGTGTTCCAGGTGCAATGGGTTAACTTCATCAGGATTCCACTGCAAATTATGACAATTATTTATGAATTCCTTGTTTTGTCATATTTCAAATGCATTGATCTTTTCCTGTAAAACTTAAGTAATTTTACCTTTTTAATCAGTGCAACTAGAACTTGTGTTTCTATTCAGAGGTTGTGTATGTATCTTGCAAGGAGGTGGACTGACTAAAGTTACTTGAATTTGCTAGTTCATGTTGTTGTCTTTGTTCATGTTTTATGTTCTATATTACAATGTCATTTTTTTTTAATAATTCAAAATTGTCTTATTGTTGTTTTCTTACTACAGTGTAGTTAGTTATCTTTTCTTATGTTTCATGTTTTATTACATTGTAAAAGAATTCAAAATGGTGTTTTTTGTTTGTTTTATGTGTTTTTAGTTTTTCTTTCTTATTTTGTTATGGAAGTAATGTCATGGATATTTTCTCAGACAACGGAAGCAGAGGGTCTGTCCAGGAATTCTGGACAACCCCATTAGCTGAAAAGATAGAAGGTGTTATTTACACAATTACAGGGTGGCAAGGCTCACAGTGTAACTAACCAGTTGAGTCCCCACTTTGTCTCTGTGTGTCAGCATGCAAATGGTATCACACCTTAGTTTCATGAGGAATCCTAGTTAAAAGACCTCGGGCTAAGCTAAATAATAATAAGCTAGACAAAGGGATTTAGAAATAGGGGAACAGAACCGAACAAAATAACTCACTGTTGAATTAAATGGAAATGAAATGACTGATGAACTCGCTATCTGGAACGCACCCATGTGCGGATTCCTGCATCAGATAAAAAGCCAAGTATTCAACAAGTTCATAAGACAAACTTGGAAATCGTGATGTAATAATCTGATAGGGTATTTTTTAATGTTGATACCCATCGAAATGTGTCAAGACCTGATTAAACACCGCACTGGTTTTTTCTGAAATCCATCTACACCAGACGTAATCCGTCAAAATCAGAGGAAACTTCAAGAAACTTTGTGAAACCTGAAGAAATCATAAAGCGTTCGCCGCAACACCACTTGGCCAGGAATTTGTTTTTTTAATTTACGCTTTAAATTTTCAGTCTGTTTGCGTGCTATGTCGGATTATTATATCCCAGCACACTGTCATCAAAATATTAAATAGTTAAATGGCAACGTTTAATACCGCTGATATGCGCACTGACATCGTATATCCAAATTTCTAAATCCCTATGATCTTCAAATTCATTTGGATCTGTTGCGGTCGCGCCACGCCCTTTTTTTCCAGTCAGATAAGAATTCCCGCTTTGTCTGCAAGATTTGCTGGAAATGTATTTCTTAGATGGTGGATGCACCGTGAAAAAAAGGATTGCAAATTGTCGGGATTGTTTACAACAAAGTGAACACTGTATTTTTTTTTCCATTTGGGCTTTAAACAAGTAATTTTTTCAAGAGCATTTAATAGTTGATATATGCTCACAAATAATTATTACATGGGGCTAAGTTGTTTGGTGTACTGCATCCTTATCCGCTATCTCCTCCTCTCCCTCTTCTACCTCCTTCTCCTCACTATCAATCATTATTATCATCTTCATCATGAACACCAGTATTCTCACAAGAGTGCTAAAAGCCATATTCTCATAAACAGCCAATTGGTAATTTTATATCATCAACAAGAACAGCTGCAACGGCAGCCATTTTGTCAACACGGAAATAGAAAGTCCGGCCTAAAACTTATGTCTGGGTTTTGTTTGTTTTTGTTGTTGTTATTTAGTAAATTCATGCCACGTTGTTGTACATTCAGGGGTCTTCTCTTCACTGCAATCTTTACGTTTTTTTTTTTTTGTTTTTTTTTTTTAATTTTCAACAAAAGCACTATATGGCCTATATTTTAGACGGGCCCCATGATTGACGTCTGACAATTTTATGTGCTGCCTCACACGAGTCATGACTCCTGTCTCAGCCGGTCACGTTAAACTGACACCGACCCAACCAGTAGGGGGCGACATCGCCAGGGCTCGAACTCAGACCTCTTGCGTCGGAAGCTGAAATGGAATCCATTATGTACAATAAAACAGTTTGACATTAAACCAATAACAACAGAAGAAGAACTGAGCATAAACTTACCCACTGCGTGCATGTATCTGTTTATTTCTATAGTTTAAAAGGCTCCATACAAAATTGTATTTTTAATGAACAGCATGGCACATATTTTGAAATGTGATGTCTGCTGCAAAACACAAGAGGACATACTGAAGAAAAATAAATGGCTTCGTCACATCATCGTCATCATCATCAGGTGCTTTGAATGATCGTATCATCTATCAGTATCACGGCTCTTGCATTCTCCGTGTCACTTGTTTAGTAGTTGTAGTATTAGCAGCAGTAGAAGTAGTAGCAGAGCAGCATCAGTAGTAGAAGTGGTGGTAGTCGTAGTAGTAGTAGTATACGGCATAAGGAAAGAGAAAACGCGTAACTTGACAACTGAGGGGCGAGATAAAAACACACACAAATAAAGGTTAACTCACCCGGCCCTAAACACTTCTTTTATTTTATTTTTTTATTCTTTTTTCCGTTGGTATCGAAGAGAGAGGCTTCATTTTTTGTCAATGTTTACAACTCTGTAAAAAAGGTGTTCCAAACATTTTTATTGTACTTTATACATATTTTTTATGACGTACATTTCAGAATTTTGGATAATGCTGCCTGTCAAAAATACTAATACTAGTCCACTTCCTCAGACTAAAAAAATGTGTAGTACAGCTATCTACTTTATCACCGACCTCAATATTTTCCACTCAAAATAGCAGAAATAAGCCCAGTTCCCCCTAACACCTTTCTCAACGAAGTAAGTCTATCTAGATCTAAACAACAAAGATATAAATCCTAGATCGAATGGGGCTGGCCTCTTTCTCCCAAAAAGCGTAAACAAAATAATGTGATTTGACATAGTTATGTGTGTGTGTGTGTGTGAGTGTGTGTAAAAAATCTGCTGATTGGGCTGGAGCATAAGCCTATTTTAATTATCTTTTTTGCATTAGTCGACTTGCAAGCATCACGTGACTTTTGTGGAAAAGAAGTCAGCCCATGGAGTTTTATAGTAGGCCCCATTGATACCCTAGAATAGATTTAGATCTTGGTCTAGACAGTGTATTGCGTTATCTACATCTACACCAATTATCAGGTATCAAGTAGATCAGAATCTAGAACTCGTTCCGTGAGAAGTGCTGAGCTGAAATTGATAACCGAGAACCGACCCACTAGGTACCTACATCCATCGGAACAGGTACCCCGTAACATGGGGCTAGACCTGTTCCTGATCCAGTACCTTATCTGTTTGTGTTCTGTTACTGTCCCGATATCTGAAGAGGGCCATGTATACGGCCATGTATACGCAAATATGCATACGAGTTTAGTTGATTTATCGCCCCTCTCTCGCTTGAAAACAACAAATCCAGATGGATGGTTTCCATGGATGGTTTCCATCCCAGACGATTATAAATAATAATTGAATATGTATTGATCTGGTGTTGAAATAACATGGTCTTATGGGGGATAAAATATATACCAGTCAATGCTGGTAATATCATCTCAAATGTCTATAGAAAGGAAACAAATGAATACCAATGGGAGTTAGTTTGTACAATACACCAGGGCAACTAGTCAGTTTTCACAAACTTGGGAATGTGATCATGGGTGTAAAAATGAAAAAGTGGAAAGATATTTTCTCTATCTTTAATGGGGTAAAATACATTTTCTCTGGTGACTGATTAAAAAGTTACAGGTTTGTGAAGGAACACCCAAAAAGTTATTTTCAGCGCTGGCCCAAGCTGCATCGCGTGAAATGTTCACCCTCCTTTTCTTTTCACGGTCGGCTGTTGAATATGTGGGATACCTGTATAAGTAGTTGATAACTTGACTTTCCACACAGTATTTCTTTCGACCCAATTAAATATATAAAAATATTTGACGATGAAAAAATGCAAACGTTTTTTTCATTGACAAATAGAAGAAATTTCTAAACGAAAGTGATTTTTAATCCTCGCCTTTTTTTCTTTTTAAATCAATGCATTAACTACTTTTCGTTTACGATTGCGCACGCTTGAACGAGACAATTTGCTACCAGACTCGCTCTTGCTGTCTCTGCCGCCGGTTGGACTCGTAAGGCTGCCCTTTACTCCTCTGCAACAGGCGATGAAAATTCGTAATTTTGAGCACACAAAGTTTAATGCCAATTTAATGTTACTGGCTCTATTTTTTCGTTTAAAGGATAGAATCGATTTTAGAATTACCTTTTAAAACCCAAAAATTGGATTAGTGTAACCATCCATGCACGTGTGTTTTTCCTTTTCTTTTTTTCAACCGCGGGCATATAAGATATAATAATTATTTATGTATGATCTCATAGCTGCCGGAACCGGTACTGGAACAGGTTCATATGACATGTTCCGGTTTCCCAGCTCTAAATCGGTAGAAAGTGGATGGGGTTGTTCAGGGGTATCACTCAGTCTTCAATCAGCAATTTGTAAGACTAAAATTAGTGAAAAAAGGACAAATCGGTAAAGAGATAGGCGCAAGTAACAGAGAAAGCCCGAAGTCTCGAAAGGTTGTTGAAGACCTTCAAACAATAATTTATAAAGCCATCCCGAACATACACGAGACCAGGGCCTGGCTGCAATAATTGGCATCCCGATAATGCTAGAGATCAGGGCAGGCTGGGTTTATAAAAATTGTCAAGTTGTGCATCTTTCCATTAGTACCTTGATAACTTACTTGCGCACATTGCATCCGCTAGGATCCTTAGAAATGAAGTAGGTGTGCTCTCAAACGTTGTCCTTTTGTTTCCACTTCCGATACCTTTCTATAGTACTAGACTAGCAGTAGACTAGCAGTAAACTACTTCTGGTAATGCTAATAGAAATGTTGTTACCATTTAACCCTTTTAACCTTTATACTAAATAAAACATTTATTGAAAGAGAGGTGACTTGTGTTAGGAAGAATGAGAACTGACGGACTGACAGACAGACAAGTAAGCGGGCAGACAGACAAGCAGGCAGACAGACAGTCACAGACACACAAGAGGCAGAGATAGACAGCAGACCGACAGGCAGAAAGGTAGACAGATGGAAGAGCGATAGAGATTGTGTGTGTGTGTGTGTGAAAGAAAGAGAGAGAGAGAGTGAAAGTGGAAGAGAGAGTGAGACAGAAAGAAAGACAGAGAGAGATGGGGTGTGTGCGTGCATGCAGGTCTGCTGTAACAGTACAGTTCCCCATCAGTGTTGTGAAGACTGTGAAGTGTAAAGCCCCGCTCCTCACCGAGTAAGAGCAATGTGGTTTCTGTGGGTTATGGTTCGCCTGGCTCTTGCACCGCAACCTAATTTAAAGGTTTGGGGGGGGGGGGGGGGGGGGGGTAACACACTCACACTCACCGGAGAAAAAAATCCAGGAATACCAAGTGCTGAATGAACGCAATGTGTACGTTCTCAGCTGATGGTGGCGTAGCGAGATGTTTCATTCCAGTTTGAACTAAGTTAGCTAGGCTATGGACTGTTAGGATCTAACTGGTTTCCCTTTCTCATATAAAGGAACTAATACTGTGACTTTGTTTTGTTGTATGTTTGCTTTTTGTTTGTTTGGTGTGTTTTTGTTGTTGTTTTTTTATCTGTTGGTTTTTGTTTTTGCTTTTGATTTTTGTTGTTTTTTTTGTTTTTGTTTTTTTGTTTTTTTGTTGTTGTGTCTTTTTTTGTTTTTTTTGTTTGTTGTTGTTTTGTTTTGTTTTGTTGTTTTTTTTGTTTTTTTTTGTTTTGTTTTTTTTTGGGGGGGGGGTTGTTTTGTTTGGTCGTTTGTTTAACGCATTTATGTTTTTAGCTCTGATAATTAACAGATGTAGATCAAGCTTGTGAATGCAGTGAACCTAAATTTATCTTTTTTTTTTATACAGTGCATTCAGACACTATTCAACACAAACAATACTTATCTGCAGGATTACATCTGTGACATTTTGTTACAAGAAACCGTAGAATGATACCTGCACGCCAAATACATCTTCTCTATGTGCTTTTCATCTTTGGATTGTCTCTCGCTCAAGGTAAGTTAAATATCATGACTATGGCTGGACCAAAAGCTTTTTAGACATAGCTGCTGAACATTGTTCTAATAAGTATTTTTTTCTAAATAATAACTTTGTTGCATATAGTCACTTTTTGTCCAGGTGATTAATTTATCTCTGAAGTTCAGACCCCATCACCGTTCGCAGAACGGGTATAACTCCTAATAATAACAATAACAATAATAATAACAATAACAATAATAATAATAATAATAATAATAATAATAATAATAATAATAATAATA
>RQTK01000582.1:21646-55765 GCA_003991915.1 Elysia chlorotica | reverse complement strand
TGTGTGTGTCCCCCCTCTCTCTCTCTCTCTCTCTCTCTCTCTCTCTCTCTCTCTCTCTCTCTCTCTCTCTCTCTTTCTTCATAATCTAGGGTTGAAATAATCTTGTTTTCCACCATGATTATTATGAAATATTTTTCTGATTAATTTTTATGTCGAAATTCTACCTTTCTATTTTCATATCGTTGTAAACTTTATAATTTCGTTTGTTTTATGAAGAGAGTGTACTTTAAGTGAGATATGAATAAAGATTTCTGTATTCTGTATTCTGTATTCTGTATTCCATCTTGCTCTCTTGATTTTTTTTGGTCTGATACACATGCCATTTAGTCTGCCAGCGTGTCTATCCGTCTCTCTACCCCCTCCCCTCCTCCTCGTTCTTTCACCCTCTCTTTTATGTCTCCCAATTAGTCTGACTGGCTGTTTGTGCGTATGTCTGTCTGTCTCTGTCTCTCAGTCTCATTTTATCTCGCCCTCACTTACCTTACTAACTCTTTCTCTCTTCCGCTTTTCCTGCCTTCGTGTATCTATTTTTAATCTCTTTTCGTCAATAATATGTATCTCTCTCTCCCTCTCTCTCTCTCTCTCTCTCTCTCTTTCTCTCCCGCTATCTCTTTCTTTCTATATATAATTATTTCACCTGGTGTCCTTGGCCACATTCCATACCTAAATAATAACGTTCGAGTGGCCAGATTTTGTGATAGAACTGGACATGTGACAAACTGGGTCACCCTTCTCCTCTGAATGTAGATAATTTTAGTTTAATTGGACATTAATTTTATTCGGATTGGTCCGTCAGAACTTTGAAACTTTGTTTAGGTATAAGCGTATTTAATATTTATTCGCTTAATTTCGTTAGAACTATGAACTTTTTAAGCTTATAAGATATTTTAAAGTTTGAATCTGTGAAAGTAAAAAGAATTTTAAAAGTGTTTTCTAGTTTTTACTAATGAGATACATATTTGGATAAATTCGTTAAAATTTGAAATTGTGTGATAGTTAAAGCGTATTAGATGTTTATTCATTTAAGTTACTTCGAGCTTTGGAATTTTGTTTTAAAAAAATGTTTAGTGTATTAGACATTAAATGTTCGAGTCTGAGTAAATAAAAAGATTTTAGAAATTATTTCTTAGGTAATTATGCGTTTGGGTTTGTGAAATTAAATAAAATTCAAATTTTGTTATGGTCTCTCCAACCTCCAAAGTAACGTATTTAGCCGATTTCGAACTAAGAGAGCTTAAATATAGTTACTAGTTACTAACGTCAGACTTTTCTGGGTGCCATCACAGCCGGTCGTTATACTTTGGGGGACGATATCCAACGGCTAAATTAGCTCCACCATAGGTTCAAACTGCGTACCATCTGATTGGGAAGATACGCTTGCGCCAGCTCTCTCTCTCTTATTCTCTCTGTCTCTCTGTCTCTCTGTCTCTCTCTCTCTCTCTCTCTCTCTCTCTCTCTCTCTCTCTCTCTCTCTCTCTCTCTCTCTCTCTCTCTCTCTCTCTCTCTCTCTCTCTTTCTCACTCTCTTTCTCTCTTGCTAAAGATCTCTCTTTGTCTGTCTCTTTTTCCCTCTCTGTCTGTCTGTCTGTCTCTCTGCCTCTGTCTTTCTCTGTCTCTCTCTCTCTCTCTCTCTCTCTCTCTCTCTCTCTCTCTCTCTCTCTCTCTACATGTATCTAACTATCTATCTCCATCTCACTTTCTTTTTACTCTGTAACTCTTTTCTTTCTTTAACTCATTCTCTCTTTCTATTTCTCTCGCCCCTTGCTCTGCCTTTTTTTATGTCTATTCTCTCTGCCCGCCTCATCCACTATCTTTCCTACCCTCCTACCTTTTTTCTCTATTGCTATGTATACACACACACATAGTATATAAAGATGAGGGCTTAGTAAATTAAGAGCTAGATAATGAAAACAGTTTATCTTGACTTACATAGTTATTGTTTTGACACCAGTGTTTCTTCAGAAAACTGTAGTGGGTCGGTTCCGTTTTTTGTTCATTCTTTCTTGAGTTGTTTAATAGATTTTTTTTCAGTGCATGAACGACGACAAAATTTCCTTTCTCTTATCTAGCCTGGTTTTTGTTGTTGTTGTTGTTGTTGTTGTTGTTGTTGTTGTTGTTGTTAATGTTGTTGTTGTTGTTGTTTTATGTTATTGTTGTTTTGGAAAGGGGGGGGGTAAAATTAAATACTTTCAATTAAACATAGTGCGCACTTTTTGATGATGATGATGATGATGATGATGATGATGATGATGATGATGATGATGATGATGATGATGATGAGTATGGCCTTTTGTTTTTCAGGTATCTGCCAAGAGATTATATAATTTATTTTTGTTGTCTTTTAATTCCCATCTGTGCTCACTCAGAATCGTCTCTGATCTATACTTTTCTAACCTAAGACTACATTTATGTTGATTACTGCTTATCTTTAAGTCCGATGCGTGTTTTCACCTTATTGTTGTCTTGCCGTTGCACTGTTGTTTGGTATGTGCTATCCAATGTGCATGTTGTGTCCCTGCAGTTGCATAGTTTCGAAGTGAGCTCTATGGGAAAACAACGGCCATATTTAGCATAAAAAATGTTTACTATGTGGTGTAAAAACAATAACAATGTAAGTAAAGATCATTATATATAAATAATTATATTTTATATGGCAACCATATTACTTTTCTTTTGTAGTACCAACTTAAAGTGGCAACCTCATCGTCTCAGATACAATCAAAACAGGCCGGCTCCTTAATAAAATATCGAAAAATCACGGGTGTAAATGCAAGCAATATGAAAACTATGTATTCTCAAAATACAGAATAGAAAAAAGATACAAACCACCTTCGTTCTAATAAAAAAACTAATATCATAATCATAAGATCAGGGAGATCGAGACATAAACATATTAAAAAAAATAGAAAGATGTACAAAAACATACGCCTTTGTGTTAAAAATATAGCATGTAAAATTTGTAAAGTACAAATTGTAATTTAACACCTGTTTTACATACTGAATTTTCACGGTCTGTGAAAACGCATACCTTAAGTTATTACAGCGCTTCTCTACGTGCTTTTAATATATATATATATATACACACACATTTTCCTTTTATATAATTTATTTTTATTTATATTCAGTAAAAAGGAAAACTATGATTATATATTGTATCGCTAAACGTCTATTATAATTCTCATAACTATGGGGGGGGGGGGGGGGGAGAGACAAAAAGACAGACAGATATGCACATAGATTGAAAAAAGACAAAGCGGGAAACAGAAGATACAAAATACATGTGTATAATAATTATGTACATATATACACTAACTTGGTAAGAAGTAGCTACAAAAAGGTACAATGTAGACAGAAGCATGTATATATAAAAAGTTTTGTTTTCATAGGGAGAGAGAGTCTCTTTCTCTCTCACAACCTCTCTAACCTCTTTCTGTCTCTTTCCTGTTTGTTTCACTCTCGCTGTGTCTTTCTTCCGTTTATCTCTCTCTCCCTCTCTCTCTCTCTCTCTCTCTCTCTCTCTCTCTCTCTCTCTCTCTCTCTCTCTCCTTCTCTCTCTCTCTCTCTCTCTCTCTCTCTCTCTCCTCTCTCTCCTCTCTCTTTCTCTGTCTGTCTCGATGTCTTCCTATTTTTCGTCATCTCTGCTGACCGAATTAGTTTCTTTCTCTCAGACTCTCTCTAGCTGTTAAAGGGCGATATTGAGAAAACAGATATTATTAATGGCTGCAGTTGGCTAGCCCTGACCCTATGATGACCACTGACGCACCGATGGTGAACTGCGCACTTTAAAACTAACTAGGCCGATGCGCGAATTTTGCATCTCATGCGGGTTACAGTGTCTGTTTGCTTTAATGTTTGTGATCTTTTTCTCTCTTGTTTTTTTTTTTTTGTTTGTATGTTTGTTTCCAGTTGAAAACAAAAATTGCACACCAAGAACTCAATTATTTACATGAAATTACATTTCATAAATTTTAGCGTAGTTTGGAAATTGCGAGATCATAATTATTGAAAATGTTCTAAACTGCGCTTTTTTTTTGGCTTTCGGGGGGAAAAAAAACAATCAAAAGTTTAAACTTTTAAAAAACTGTAACTAGGTCCAGGTCATAAATCAGAACGTTCTTTTACTTTATAACCCGTCTGCAAAAATTATAATGCAGCTATCAGTATTACTTTTTTCTTCATTAAAAAATATGACCTTTTCACGCAGTCATCTTTAGTGTTAGCAACAAACACAGAAAGAACATTTTTACTGCTGAATAATATACATCACTTCCACCCTTACTGCAACTTGCTGTTCCCTACGATCATTTTGTCTGTGTTGTTGCTTTTCGGTTGTTGTTGTTGTTGTTGTTGTTGTTGTTGTTGTTTGTTTTGTTTTGTTTTTTGATTGTGGGTTGTTGTTTTTTGGTGGTGGTGTTGGGGGGGAGGGTTGTGTTTTGTCTTTTTTTTTTGTTCTTTCGTTTGTTTGTGTTTTTGCGTTTGTTTTCGTTGGTTTGTTGTTGTTGTTGTTGTTGTTGTTGTTGTTTTATGGAGGTATGAACCATTATTGTTGTTAATATTCCTTTCTTCTAAAATGTCTTCCCATCCTGATATATTAACTGGGGACCGAGCTTTTTTTTTTTTATAAATAAGCCTGTAATCGTGGAAATAAAAAGTTACGCCAATTGAATAATTGAGCATTAAATTAAAGCATTTGCCACTCATCGCTACTTACAAAACATCTATAACGAAAAAAAAAAAACCGCAGCCCAGCCTTGACTCCTGCAGATAGCATTTTACATGGATTGAAGAGTCAATGCCATGTTTTTTATTTTACTTTCTTGTTTCATAGGCCAACAAAATAAAATGAAAACATGGTGAAGAAAATGCTCAACTGAAGATATGCCACAGCATAAGCAAGGATTATAGGGTAATATGGCAATCAATGTTATACATCTAGAGCAAATCCTAAACATGAGGGATTTTTAAAATATTATTATGTGAAAATGAAGGTCAATAAATCACAAAAACAACCAATATTGAATGATAACAGTTCCAACCGTTCATGCACCGGATAAAATAACATCAAATCTGAATTTAAGGCGATTTAGGGAGAGTGCTTGGATGGATATAGTATTTTATGAAGTAACAATGTAAATAAAATGAAAAAATGAGATAAAAATGGAACCAGTTAAGCATAGAATTTACAACATTCTATTCGAAATCCTCTGTGTCGTCGATTTCGGTGAGGTCGGCGACTTGGTTGTCGGTTTCTATGGCATTCCATTGTTGGGGCAAAAGTAGCTTAAGTGTTCCAATGATTTTTTTTTCCAATCCGATATCCCTCGTGGTTTTGGTCAGATCTGTGCCTTGTTCGAACCGAGTTCGATCTCTCTTTGGGTCTCTTTTTCAATCGAAAGTCACACTCTTCAAGCGCGTCATCGTCGTGTGAAGGTTTAAACCACAAGACTCTTTGAGACAATACGAAAATGAGCCTTTTGAATTTGTTTCAAATTTGGAACTTTCACAGTTTTGCCGCCTCACACGTTTGTTCCAGTCGACGAAATCGTGTTACTGCATTACTACAGTCTTTGGTGAACCACCATATGTCTGAATAACTGTCACAAAATCATAAAAGTTGTAAACATTTTTCTTCCGACGCATATTGTTTTCCACTAGCCCGTGAAACGAATCACCAACTAGAAAAGTATGCCCCGTTTCGTGGTACTTAATTGTCACTGTTTGTGGTAAGACAACTGCGTCGCTGTTCATGTATCTGGCAATGTACGTGTGCAAAGTCCAGTTTTTGTTCTGTGCAGAACAGCAGAGAGAGAGAGAGAGAGAGAGAGAGAGAGAGAGAGAGAGAGAGAGAGAGAGGGGGGGAGAGAGAGAGAGAGGGGGGGAATAGAGATAGAGACAGAGAGAGAGAGAGACAGATAGGGAAAGAGCGGCAGGCATTTCTAAAAGGGATAGCGCATTGTGTTCCTTATGCAGATTGTTTTCTTCACACCTCATGGGAACATGCAGTTTTTTTGTGATGTTTGATTTATGTCGTATTTTCCACTATGAATGTACAGTATATCTTTTGTACGTGTACTATTTTATATTGATCCAAATAGAGGGAAAATACAACAGGGCTGAGTGTTTTTGGATTTTATGAAAGAAACACCTTGATTTTTCAATATGGGGGCATATGGACTGGAACCGAGTACCTCACGACTGGGAGATATGAATTTTAGAAAAAGTAATTAGCGAAGATACAACAATTTACGGGTTATTTATATTTTTGTGTTTTGCCATTTTCCATCCAGATCGGGAGGCGTGGCTAGAATCCGGCGCTAAAAGACTAAGAGACGCCGTAAAGCAGCGACCCAATGTAGGCGTGGCGAAAAATGTCATTTTGTTCTTGGGTGACGGAATGGGCGTGTCCACGGTGACGGCTATGCGTATTCTGAAGGGTCAGAAGGAGGAACTCTTGGGGGAAGAGTATCAGCTGCACATGGAGAAGATGCCCTATACTGGTCTTGTGAAGGTAAGATGTCTATTTCAGATCATCCCTGAATTTAGAAACGTGATTTCATGAAAACCGTATTCCTCTTTGTTTGAAGACATAAGCCATGTTTTATAATCAGAAACTTCATTGTCTCATTTAATAGGATCTTCTTTTCGATTGTCCCCTTTTATGGTCGCACCGATTAGCCACTCGTGACTCGTCTGCGGGCGATATACACATGTAGCTTGAAATCGCATTTTCCAGATTCATTTTATGGATAAATTATTCCGAAACATTTTTCCTGAGTCTAAATTCTACGGCAAAACTGAATCGACAAAATTAAAAACGTTTGATGGTAACATTTCCTCCCTGAATAATCATTTTCCTGTAACTTGTTATATTTCCTCTCTTTTTCTTCCTCTGTATGTGCCAGATCTGTTACAGAAATCGATCATTTTTTCTTTCTGTTTCCTATCGCGTTGGTGAAAACATTGATAGGAATCCCTTTCTCGTTGTGAAGTTGCTCAGACTGTGTATTTTGGGCGTGGTCTCCCTCTGCTTTTCAATCCTCCACTTTCACTAAATAATTGTACATTTGTTTTTTTTTTCTAGTCCATCCGTTCAGTTTATATCTATATCCAAAAGAATATAGGGTGCCTTTCTCTAATAGTTTTCTTAATATCCCATCTACAATACTGTGGTTGAGTTAGCTTCTTAATGTCCAACGTCAACAAAAAGTCTGACATTTTGACGCGCTGCTACCCAGAGACTGTGCGGGGACACGATTCTTTTAATTTTGTTAACTGTGCGACAAACAGGGTTAATCACAGGCAGATTCACTCTTGTGGTTTTTGAGCCAGAGCCCTCTGAGCATAGAAAAACAATGAGTCTACATCGATCTTTTTCATTTTCGAATACAACGAATTATCACTGGTTCTAGAAATGAAAAGAGTTTGGTGTTTTCAAACCTTTAAAAGTGAATTTCATACTTCTTAACGTACTATAAATACCTCGAGAAATCGAGAGTCCAGACTTCTGTTCGGTTAGCCCTGGTCGTAACTATTTTTTTTGTTTTGTCTCCGTTGCCAGACGTACAACACCAACCAGCAGACGCCCGACTCGGCCGGCACCGCCACTGCCTTTCTGACGGGTGTGAAGACCAGGGCGGGGGTGCTGGGGGTCGACCAGCGCGTGGAGAAGGGGGACTGCACGTACCTGGAGGAGGGCTCACTCGACACCATGGTGGACTGGGCTCTTGCTGAAGGTAAGGGAGGGGGGGGAGAGAGAGAGAGAGAGAGAGAGAGAGAGAGAGAGAGAGAGACACACACACAGACAGAGACAGAGAGAGACAGAGACAAAGCTCACTTGACACCATGGTGGACTGGGCTCTTGCTGAAGGTAAGGGGGGGGAGAGGGTGGGGGGGGGGGAGGAGGAGGGGGGGGGGGTGAGAGAGAGAGAGAGAGAGAGAGAGAGAGAGAGAGATGGGGAGGACTGCACATACCTGGAGGAGGGCTCGCTAAATTACATCATGGTGGACTGGGCTAAAGATAAGGGGGTAGTGGGAGATGAGGGCGAGCGAGAGTGAGTGAGAGAGAGAGAGACATAGAGAGACAGAGAGAGAGAGAGAGAGAGAGAGAGAGAGAGAGACACACACACAGACAGAGACAAAGCTCACTTGACACCATGGTGGACTGGGCTCTCGCTGAAGGTAATAGGGGCGGGGGAGGGGAGAGAAGGGGTACTGTACATACCTGGAGGAGGGCTCTCTCGACATTTTGGTGAACTGGGCTCTTGCTGAAGGTAAAATAAAGGGGAGAGGGGGGTAGAGATAGAGATAGAGAGAGAGAGAGAGAGAGAGAGAGAGAGAGAAAGAGGAAGGGACAGACACAGTAAACTAGGGGAATACCTACTACTGTACTAGTGCCCCGAATGTTTTGTTACATGTTTTTTACACCCGTATGTGGGGGGACAGTCTGATTCAAGTACATAATGCCTTGGGATGCTGAGTTTTGTGAATACATGTATAACTAGATACAACATGAGTAGAAAATAACTGCACAATTTGTTGTTGTTGTTTCGTGGCCATCTCTGAATACCTTTTGGAGACAGGGGAAGCAATAGCGTCTTTACTGCAATATAATGTATACATGTACTATTATCTCCAGTCGAAAAAAAATTTCGGTGTATGTCTCCTTTTCTTTCTATTTGTTTGTCTCTTCTTGTCTCCCCACCCTCCTCTTCTTTTTCTCTTTCTTCTCTCTCTCTCCCCCCCTCTCTCTCTCTCTCTCTCTCTCTCTCTCTCTCTCTCTCTCTCTCTCTCTCTCTCTCTCTCTCTCTCTCTCTCTCTCTCTCTCTCTCTCTCTCTCTCTCTAGTGCCAGATTTAGGTTGCAGGGGACCCTGGTGCCAGATTATGATTCTGCTAGTAGACTGTAGGCCAGTCCCCCCCCCCCTCGGGAGTTTTTGCCACATACTTTTTTTGAAACAGCTATACCTCTTGAGTATGAATCCGGGTGTTACCGTTTTTTAAAGTGTCATGTAACAGAGTTATGGCCATTGTAAGGTCATTGTGTGCGATTTTTCTTGATTTTGTTGTTCTGCATAAAATGACTGTCTATCATCCTAAAATTGATTTAGATACAATCAATAGTACTTTTTAGATGTCAGTTCTCTTTTTTGCGTCTTATCATTCAATATTTAAAAAAGCTATATAAGGATTTAAAATCTTTGAAGGCCATTTTCTCTCAATTTGGGGAAAAATGGTTACAGTGTCCTACTTTCCTTCAGTAAGAAATAAACAAGAGGAATTTTGAACTAGAACAAGTCAGGCACACTAAAGGGACATACAACAAATATTTCTGTGGGTCTTACCATTTTCTTAAGTGTCTTGAGACAGAGTTACGGCTCTTGAAAGGTCAATGGGTGTGATTTTCCTGAACTAGTTTTTCTTCTGAAAATGATTGTTTACCATCTGAAAATTATTTTAAATTATAACAAATAATCCTTTTTATTGTCATTTCTTTTTTTTTCTTTTTTTTTTTTGTGCCTCTTGTCATTCAATATTTAAATAAGCTTTAAAAGGTTTTTAAATCTTTGATAGCCAATTTCTCTATAATTTGGAAAAAATTATTACAACATAATTTGCTTTTTTTCATTTAAGAATAAACTAAAGCAATCTTGCAATCAACAATTCAGGCATGATACAGGGACATACAACACATATTTGTAAAATTTTAAACCTTTAATGTAAGCATGTTTTTTTCTACTTTTAGATATTTAAAGTTTTTTGAGTGAATTTGACACTGTCCGATTTGCTGTACTGTGAAATTTAAATCTTATTCATTGGGGAAAATGAAAAGCTTTATTTGGCCTAAAAAAACTTTTATTTATGTTTTAACAGATTAATTCAAGCATGAAATTTAAAGAAAGAAGTGACAATTCAAATTGAATCTGTGTGTTGACTTTCAGAAGTTCATGCAATGAAGAATTCTAAAAAGATACTCGAAAATGGCTTCTGAAAAACCTGTAAACTTGAAGAAACATAAAAAGCGGAGACCCTCAGACTCTTCTGGAAGAGTTATTCACAACAGCAATCTCTCTAACTATGGAGATGTGAAACCCTTCACTGAACTAGGCTGGAAGAAAATATGTGACATCAAGTGCATTCGTCTGCAAAGTGATAACCCAAAAATAAAACTATCGAACATAATTATGTGAACAGATACCTGAAGCTCCAAATGATTTCTGTCATGGATATCATAGGCCCTGTTATCAGACATTTACCAGTCTAAGGCAGACCGAGAAAAGGAAAGCAAATGAGAAAGGGTAACACTCTCCTAGAAAGAAAATAACATTTAATTCTCAAGGAACTACATTGCTTCTTCCCAGTGATCAATGCCTTTTTTGCAAGAAGAAGAACAAGTATGTGAAAAGAAAGCAAGATTACCTTGTGAAATGTGTGACCGAAACAGCAAAGATGTCCATTTTGAATGCTGCACAACAAAAATCTGATTCCAGAGTGCTAGGAATTGCAGAAACTGCATGCCTTATTGCAAGGGAAGCCCACTACCATGAATCATGTCGTCGTGATTACACAAGAAATGTTGCTCATACCACCCTGCCTACTTCCACTTGCAACATTGAGACACAATCAAAAATGGAAGAAGCACACTCACAAGCCTTTCATTACATCTGTAATTATGTCCAAAAACACATCATTGACAATGCCATCGTTGAAAGGATGACCATGTTAAGGGAAAAGTACCTAACATACTTGCAATCAAAGTACCATCAAGAGTACAACCCAAACTACAAAACAGACAAACTGAAGCAAAAGCTACAGAAACATTTTGGAGAAAAAGTTCAGTTCTGGCAACCAAATTACCGAAGTGAGCTTGTTTATTCCAATGAAGTTCCCAAAGGCTGTGCAGTTGAAGCTGCATTTGAGAGTGCCTTATCAGAGGAAAGAAAACTGCAAGAAGCTGCTGCAACATTGAGACGTGTGATTCTAGATTCTTTCAAAAATCATTCACATATGCCTTGGCCCCCCACATCAGAATATTTGCTATCTTCTGGAGATCAACTTCCATCTGCTTTGCTCAAATTTTTGACCGCACTTCTATCTAAGCAAGGAACTGGGCACACAAGTAGTAGATCTGAAAGACTTGTACGTTCCATGGCTCAAGATATTTGTTATAATGTCACTTGTGGACAATGGAAGATGCCAAAACATTTGCTTCTGGGAATGACTATGATTTTTTTTACTGGAAGTTTTCAATTTTTAAACTTCTTCAATTGCTTTGTACATTGTGTATCCCACTTAACTCTTTTTGAACTGGAGACTGTAATGTGCGACAGTGTTGTTGAGTATTCTACAAATCTTCCTTCTGCAGCATTGGCATACCCAAAAATCACCCATTTTTGCTGGGATAACTTCGATCTCACAGAGGAGACTATCGATGGATCTGGCACCACACACTCTACTCATGGCATTATGATACAAGAAATAAAAGAAGGAAACATGGAAAAAATAATGGAGCAACCAACTGTCAAAACTTGTTAAATCAAAGAAAAGTTCAGCAACTTTCAAATCAAATTCAACCTTTTTTTTTTACGCAACTGGAAAAGCAGAACTTTCTCTCGGTTTCCACAACAACAGTAGAAAATGATTAAGAAAGACAGCTCCATCAATTAAATTTCCTTTGGTTTTTCTGCAGTATGAAGTTGAATTCAGGTGGATAACTTTTCTCAGGCTGGAAGGGCTGGCTTTCATCAACAACTCCAAGCCTCCAAAATGTAAATAACATTTCTTCTATTGTTGTATATATATGCCTGTCTTTAATGCTCCCATCACTGATGCAGCTACAGTACAGAGGGTACTCCAAATTTTTTTGGAGGCATTACAAGAGCTTGGTCAGTCTTACACATTTGTGCTTTTGACTTTGCTGTAGCAAAGAAAGCATATGATATTGTATGGCAAAACCCACAGCTCTACAAAACGGTCATTATTCACTTGGGTGTCTTTCATACCATAATGTCATATCTTGGTGCCTTGGGAAAGCTCCTTCATGGATCTGGATTTGAAGAAATTGTGACAGAAGCAAGGCTATGTGCACATGGCTCTATGGATATGGTTATGAGTGGAAAGAACTACAACAGGGCTATGCGAATGCATGTGACAGTTTTGGAGGCACTGGAAAGACTTTTGTTTGCGAAGTTTGAACAGGACAGAGACTCGAAACTTAGCAAAGATCTAATGACTTTCATGACAATGAAAGAACTCACCAATGAAATGTCAAGCAGTACAGCTAAGAAAATTCTTCAGTCAGGTGTGTACGCTGAGTTGTTTTCTCAGTATGAAGCCTTCAAAGAAAATGTCCGCTCAGGAAAGTATGGGAAAACTGCACAGTACTGGATCCAATACATGGACAGAGTTTGGCTTCGTCTTCAGTTTGTGCAAGCCACAAAGACCAACAACTTTAGTCTTCATGTATCCTGTTTGAAGGATCTCTGCCCACTGCTTTTTACCATGAACCACCAGAACTATGCAAGGTACCTCAGTGTGTATTATGTGTCTCTTGCCAACCTGAGTCTTTCTCACCCAGGAGCAGAAGAATTGTTACAGATAATGGCTTCAGTGTCTCAAGATCAAGGACGCCTGCAGGAAGAATAGCAGTTGATATGACCATAGAGCAGACCATCAACAAGCACGCTAAATCAAAAGGAGGCATTGTTGGATTCAGCAGGAATCTTCCCGGCTATTACCGTTGGAGTGTGACAAGACACAATCGAGCAGAATATGTATCAGCAACCCTGAAGATGATAAACAACAGATGTAGTGACACAGACAGTCACAAAGAATTAAACCCTGCAGAAAAAAGGAGTGAAAAAAGAGTGCAAAACACCCTCCAGGCATTTTCAGCATTTATTAACCCCTGAAGTAGAAGATGATCTGGTCAGTCTAGCCTCAGGATTGAAAGTACAAGAGGATGTTGCTGATGATCTTTTGTCAGTGGAAAAAACCGGGAAAGGATTGTTTGCAAGTTTTGTTGAAAACAGACCGAAGGAAAAGACTATAGGATTTCACAAGCCATTGCATAAAAATAAGAAGAAAGTAGCAACTTTGAAAAGAGATAAGAATGTGATCAAAATCAAGGCACAAAGGAATTTATTTGGCCAGCTTCTTGTTTTATCCCAAGAGCACAATATTGATCTTCAAAAAGTCCTTCAATATCCTTTAACACCTACTCCATGGTCACTGGCTTCATCAGATGGCTCACTTCTGAAGACAAATAAGGCAACTCTCATGCACAAGCTCACACCTGAGAACTCATTAATGTTTGAAGATTATGCAAAGAAAAATAACACTGTTTACATTGTTGATGGAAACGCACTTATACAAGCACTGACAGCCATCCCAAATACATTTGGTGAAATAGCCACTCATACATTTTCATCCTTACCTCGATCAGCTTGTGTACACTTTGTAACTGACACTTACATAGAAGATTCTATCAAAAATTGTGAGAGACTTAGGAGAGGATCTTCTGCAGACAATGCATGCTTGGTAAGAGGATCTGCAACCACAGTGCCTAGACATTGGAAATCATTTCTCAACTGTAATGAAAACAAAAGATCCCTGATCAGATTTCTCCTCAAGGAATGGGAAAGTGACAAATATGCAAAGAAACTGAGAAACAGGGAAGTGTTCTTTGTCTGTGAAGAAGAATGCACCTTACTTTACAGTGACTCAGATGAATCTACAATAGCTGTACCTTTTCCAGATCTCAACTCATCACAGGAAGAGGCAGACACGCGGATCATACTGCACTGTCAATATGCCTCCCGTCAATCAAACTGTGAAACAATTGTTGTCAGATCACCAGATACTGATGTTTTCTTACTTCTTCTTTCATTCTCTGATACTATTGGAAAGACCCTGATTTTTTATACTGGCTGTGGAAACAACAGGCGACAAATCAATGTCTCCCAGATAGCAAAGACTTTGTCTAAACAGATGTGTGATGCCTTAATTGGTGTCCATGCATTCACAGGCTGTGACACAACAAGTTGCTTTTCTGGGCAAGGAAAGCTCAAAGCTCTGAAACTTATTCAAAGGGATGAAGATTTGGAACATCAACAAGAAATGATTGCCTCAAGTTAGAGTCATTTGTGTGCAAGCTGTATGGCAAAACTTCATGCACAAGTGTGGACAAAGCCAGGCATGACAAAGTTCGTCAGCGTTTCAAAGGAAAGAAAGGTGCCATCTTATGCAATGGTGGACTATGTTTTGTCATCTCGAGTATCCCAACAGTGCTATAATGTGGCCAACTAATTGTTGTAAAACTCCACAGTTTGATAGTATATTAATTTTCTCTTCAATTGGATACCCGATTTGCTTATATTTCAATAAAGTTTTAGGGCTCTAGAGCCTTTGACAGAAATGTTGTCTCATTTTTACAAGGGGGCTCAACTCAATTTTTTCAAAGGGCCATAACTCTTTTAAATGACACTTTTTTTTACGGTAACAAGTAAAAGTCGCCTCATGAGATTGCTGAAAAATGGTTTCAACTCTTTCTGAATCTATATTATCCAAACGAATTTAGAACTAATGCCCACACTTTAATAGTATATTAAATTTCCTTCAATTTGATACCCAATTTGCATAAATTTCAATAAAGATTTAGGGCTCTAGAGCCTTTGACAGAAATGTATCATTTTTACAAGGGGACTCAACTCAATTTTTTTTCAAAGGGCCATAACTCTTTTAAATGACACTTTTTTACGGTAACCGTTGGATTTGTATGGCAAATATGATCTATTATTTGAAAAATATAGCGGCATAAACTCCCAAGGTTAATTAAACTCACTAGAGATATCTATAAATACCGGTATATAACAATTAATATGTATATGAGATAATGGTGTATTGAGGTTTACTAATGATACTTTGGTTTTACCAACGATGCAATGTAATGAAAATGTTCTGTACATTTTTTTATATAATTAAATTTGTGTTGATCAGCAATGATCTTTGGACATGGAAACTACACCATGTAGTGCGTCTGCCCTGCTCAAACTCATTTCCTCCCTATCCATCTCCCTCTGCTACTGCTCTTCCTAATGTTCCTGGTTCTCATCTCCCGCCTTCTGCTTTTCTTTCCTAGCTCCCAGTGCTGATGTTTCTTCCTTCTGCAGCTCTCCCTTGGTCCTGCTCACTCTGTCCTCTGTACATCAATACATGTATTACGCTACTTAATGTTATTCCTGTTCTTTTTATTTTCTTCTTTTTCTCCAATGTAAGAAGATCCATATACATGTATTGAGAATGGCAGAGGATTGTCAAGTGTGGTACATGTATTGTAAAAACATTTCTTGTGATAAATTTTCACTTGTGCACAAAGAAACGTTGAAATATAGATAAATGGATTAATACTAACTAGTTACTGCGTACATGTAAATCGATAGATATATTTACTTAATACATTATTCGCCACCTACAATATGCTTTTTAATTTTTAATCCTCTAGTTTTAGGGTTACAGAGATAATAAACACCCGCGAGTGCTTAACTGCTAAAAAGAAACCGGCGCCGGTGACCCTGTTTTTAGTCCTCTATAAATTACATTTGTATTCAAATTATAAAAATGGCTTAAAGTGATACAAATAATAGTGGCAGTGGCTCACTTCTTGCCAGCCATTCCTAATGTGACCATTCTTGGGTGAAAATTTCCCCATAGAATTTACGATTAGAAATTAGATAAGTCAAAAGAACAAGGGAAATCGGTTCTAAACAAAGGCATCGTTATTCATATAAAAGAAAAGGACTTGTACAAAACTGGAATAGGTCCTATTGGGTGAAAAATCAACCACTCGGGGTTTCTCTAAATTTTGAGGGTGAAAAAATACAGGAATGGCTTCGTTATAAATACATTGTGTAGTAAAACTAGTACCGGTATGAATACTATTAGGTATGTTCATAGTCCTAGACATAACCTTCCAAAATTCAATAAACTGCACAGGCGAGCCCAATGCATGATGTCCAAGGAACGCCACTGTGTACCGTACATTACTTTGTATCTATACTCACAGCTAGACCACCCCAGCTATGGCACTCAAAGTCATAAAATTCTAAGGTATACACATGTGTATCTTCTAATTCGACTTTCCCTATTAATTCAATATGGAACTTGGAAGTTGTGGTGCCTTTAATGCATCTCCAGCTTTTGATGAAAATAAATTTTAATTAAAAGGGCCTTTCTGCATTCTGCCAGTTGGAACTTTTCGAAGCATACAATAACTTCACAAAAAAGAAATCATGGTACATGTACATGTAATTTCTTTTGCCTCAAATAACTGAAAAATATTTCTATATAATTTCAGTTTACACCAAAGCTCGATTTCGATCTTTTATATCATGGAAGAAAAGTAATTTGATTAGTTCTAAGAGGTCTAGAAATTTGAATATAGATCTCCTCATAGAACTAGTTTAGCAAGGTTTCCTTAACCCAAACAAGCTTTTAATGTTGATTTGATTTAGATTCTAATCTAGATCAGATTAATGCGAGTCTTTCTTGCTCAAATATACCATCATCATCATCATCAGGTGCCCTGCGTCATGGCGTTGGCGATCATGCCCTTCCAGTTCCACACTCGTCTGTCTTTGGTAGCTGAAATCATAGTGGTTGAGCTTTCCATGCCGTCAGACTGTCAAGCAGTTTCTCTCGCTGCCTTCCTCTTCCTCTTTTACAATATATATATATATATATAGGACCTAGAATCTAAATTTAAAAATGTATATATAATTTGGATCTAATCTACTTGATGAGATGAAATTATTATTAAATCTAGACAAGTTGTAGTAATAAGCTGGCTTTTTAACTAGATGTGTAGGCTTAGATAAGGGTTAGAATGCTCAAACATGACGTAGCTTACGTATCGCTTATTGTTACGACGAGACATAAGCTACGTCTTGTTTGTGCATTCTACCCTAGAGCTAATTAGAGCCGAATGTAGGTGAAACTCAAAATTGCAATGTTTGAAAAACATATATCTAGGAATTTTGTGGTCAAGTGTTGATTCTAGCATCAATATCTAGAAATTAAGTACCTAATAGTTTTTAATTCTTTTTTTACGTTAATTGTTTTTTTTTTATTAAATCCAATTGAAAACGAAGTCAAAGGTAATGCAAAACGTATTTTACAACAGCATTTACGCCTGACTTGTCGTACGAGAGATTGGTGCAACACTGAGCCACAGAGCGATACTGCTTTGGCACACAGTTTTTATAGCGTTCAGTTGCGCAATTTTTGCTTGGTCAGATACAGACCACAGCTACAGAGCCATACTATTACGGGCCTAAAGCTATTATAGTTTTTTTTTCTTCAGATTTTTAAGACAGGTCTAATGAAAATCTAGATTCACGATAACGCCTCAATGTATTATATACTTATCGAAGGAAAACATTAAATTTTATTTCTTCACTTTTTACTTCAATTGGTGTACCTAGCCTTCTTAGAAATTATATGATTTAGGTGGACACATTCCGAATTGTTGCAGCCCAGTCGATCTATTTTAAAGATATTAAAACTAAATTTAATAAAAAAAAAACTGTTTTGAAAATTCACGGAGACAAAATATATCAGCACTCATACGTTGGATTATACGTTATTTCTTAAAGTTGAGTTATTTTGAATTTTTTTCTGAAAAACTCAGATCTAATCTAATTTACCATTAATTATTTTACTCAAGCAAATAATTTGATTTTCGTTGTCAAATATAACAGTACGTAGTTATATTGTCTAATGAAAAGGAGATGATTTTAATACTTGTATAATACAGCTCACTGTGGTTTCAAGTGAAAATGTGTGGGGGTTTGACGGGCGCCGTGCCCCTGGGGGAGAACATCGGCTTCTGAAGCTATAGGTCCGGACTCGAGCCTTGGCAATTGCACTCCCTACTGGTTGGGTCGGTGTCATTTTAATGTGACCGGCTGAGACAGGAGTCATGGTATCCCCGCCTTAACTCGTGAGTGGCAGCACATGAAATTATTAGACGTTGTTTTGGAGCCCGTCCACATTATAGTCTATATAGAGCTGGTGCTGGACGTTAAATTGTGTGTGTGGGGAGGGGGTTGGTTGAGCATGCCTGTTATTTTGGACTACTCAGGGTACTTTTAATTAGTAAGAATTAATCTTAGTGTGGTGCCTGAGGTTATATCACGTTGTAAACAATGCTCTCTAACTTCTAAGGACTACAGACGGTTTTGATGACCACAATCAAAGTTCAAAATGCCGTAGTCTGTCTAGGTTTATTTGTAATCGACTACACGGCAAGCCCTTGTCCATTGCATTATTAATTTGTTGAACGTCAAATGCATTGCGCCTAGGTTTATTGTAATCGACTACACGGCAAGCCCTTGTCCATTGCATTATAAATTTGTTGAACGTCAAATGCATTGCGCCTAGGTTTATTTGTAATCGACTACACGGCAAGCCCTTGTCCATTGCATTATTAATTTGTTGAACGTCAAATGCATTGCGCCTAGGTTTATTGTAATCGACTACACGGCAAGCCGAATCCATTGAATTATTTATTGAACGTCAAATGTATTGAGCCTAGGTTTATTTGTAATCGACTACACGGCAAGCCCTTGTCCATTGCATTATTAATTTGTTGAACGTCAAATGCATTGAGCCTAGGTTTATTTGTAATCGACTACACGGCAAGCCCAATCCATTGAATTATTTATTGAACGTCAAATGTATTGAGCCTAGGTTTTTTGTAATGGACTACACGACATTGCCCATTGAATTATTTATTGGGCGTTAAATGCATTGGGCTTACTTTCATTTGCAATCGACTACAAGACATTGTTCATTGAATTATTTATTGGGCGTTACCGAATCCATTGAATTATTTGTTGAACGTCAAATGCATTGCGCCTAGGTTTATTTGTAATCGACTACACGGCAAGCCCTTGTCCATTGCATTATTAATTTGTTGAACGTCAAATGCATTGCGCCTAGGTTTATTGTAATCGACTACACGGCAAGCCGAATCCATTGAATTATTTAATGATCGTCAAATGTGTTGAGCCTAGGTTTATTTGTAATCGACTACACGGCAAGCCGAATCCATTGAATTATTTATTGAACGTCAAATGTATTGAGCCTAGGTTTATTTGTAATCGACTACACGACATTGTCCATTGAATTATTTATTGGGCGTTAAATGCATTGGGCTTACTTTTATTTGTAATCGACTACAAGACATTGTCCATTGAATTATTTATTGGGCGTTAAATGCATTGGGCTTACTTTTATTTGTAATCGACTACAAGACATTGCCCATTGAATTATTTATTGAACGTCAAATGCATTGCGCACGTTTCTAACATCCTGACGCTCAAGAGCGATGTGTGTCGATTTGCAGATTATCTTGTATATCTAGTCCAAAAAATCTGATTATAATCCAGGAAAACCCAACCTTTGCAGCAGGTTTTTACTTTTTGCGTTTTTCGTTTTGGGCTTTGTTTTAAACATTTTCCTTTTTTTTTAAATTCTTTATAATGAATGTTTCAAAAAGACAGCAAGTGTTTTTGAAGAATGTTAAAGCAAAATAAAACAACGACAAAGCAAGAAAAGAAATAAGGAAAAGCGTAATAATAAACAAGCCTAAAAGCTTTATTCGAGCCACAGCGATTAAGAATACTGTCACAATTAATATTTAAATATTTGATATTTCATTAAAAGACAAACACAAATTAAAAAAAATGTGACATGCCTTTTGCTTTTCTCTAACGCTTGCAAAATCTTCTGTTTGTCACAAATGTTTCAATTTGATTTTTATAGAAAACGCTTCATTGCTAATGAACTTGAAATTATCCTCTGATAGTTATACAAATTACGATAATGCGAAAAGAAATGGTGCGAAAAGTTTTTAATCGAGAAGGAAATAATTAATGTAAATATTGTAGGAGATCGTGGCTCTATGTCACTAACATGACTCAATAGTGCGTTTGGTGGGGTCAAAATAATATGAATTTAAATGTAAAGTATGTTAAATTTGTCATAACGTCCAAATGGGCAACTAGTCTTTTTCGATCGTGGCTCTATGTCACTAACATGACTCAATAGTGCGTTTGGTGGGGTCAAAATAATATGAATTTAAATGTAAAGTATGTTAAATTCGTCTTAACGTCCAAATGGGCAACTAGGCTTTTTCGTGGACGGGTCTCATGTTGTGCTATATAAAGACAAAGCGAAGGTACCATGACTTCTGTCTGGGTCGGTAGAATCATGCCGATACCAACCTATCAGTGGAGAATGAAGGTTGGATTTCTTGTATTCTTGCTTCAAAAATTATTGAATTTTCTATGTATGTTCTAAAAAAACATTTAAAAGGTTTTGAGATTCATGCATACGTCGTGAATCTTAATGTCTGACGAGTCGTTAAAAATGAATCTTTATTGCTTTCTTGTTAAACGTGTCTTTACAAATGACTGTAGAAATAAATGATTCTTTAAAAAAGTATTTCTAGTCCATCTTGTCTTTTTCTCTTTGATGAAGTACGTAACAGTATTATTAAAATTGAGCCCGTGATAAAAACAATAATGTCATAATTCACATACATTTCTCACTAATTATAACGCTAGTACAGAAAGATAACTTTTAATGTCAAATCAAATTTGGTTTTATATGTGATGTATCGTTGCATGACTCACAAATCTTGAAAATTGCAAAGAAAAGGAGACCAATCATAGATGCTAGAATTATGGTTTATTCTGCATTCTTTCGATGGTCGGAAACGTAACTGACAAAGTAATTCTGCATTCTTTCGTATGGACTCTTTAGCTAACGCTAGAATAGTCTGTATATTGGTGATGTGTCTATCGATGAAAAGTTACTGTCTGTAGACTGATGTCGTGTAGTGTCTATCGCTAACACCTGATCCCAGGCTGTAGATTGGTGTTGTGTTGTGTATACTGCTGCTAACGGATAAGCCTACAATCTGTAGATTATTATCGTGTTGTGTGTAGGGCTGCTATCTGATAAGCCTACATTCTGTATCTTATTGTCGTGTTGTGTTTACCTCTGCTAACTGATAAGCATAAATTCTGTGGATTAATGTCTAAGTGTGTCATCCGCTGCTAACTGATAGGTCTACATTCTGTAGCTTGTTGTCATGTTGTGTCTACCGCTGCTAACTGATAGGTCTATATTCTGTAGGTTGATGTCTAAGTGTGTCTACCGCTGCTAACTGATAGGTCTATATTCTGTAGGTTGATGTCTAAGTGTGTCATCCGCTGCTAACTGTTAAGCCTACAATCTCTAGCTTGTTGTCATGTTGTGTCTACCGCTGCTAACTGATAGGTCTATATTCTGTAGGTTGATGTCTAAGTGTGTCATCCGCTGCTAACTGATAGGTCTATATTCTTTAGCTTTTTGTCATGTTGTGTCTACCGCTGCTAACTGATAAGCCTACAATCTCTAGCTTGTTGTCATGTTGTGTCTACCGCTGCTAACTGATAGGTCTATATTCTGTAGGTTGATGTCTAAGTGTGTCATCCGCTGCTAACTGATAGGTCTATATTCTGTAGCTTGATGTCATGTTGTGTCTACCGCTGCTAACTGATAAGCCTACAATCTGTAGCTTGTTGTCATGTTGTGTCTACCGCTGCTAACTGATAGGTCTATATTCTGTAGGTTGATGTCTAAGTGTGTCATCCGCTGCTAACTGATAAGCCTACAATCTCTAGCTTGTTGTCATGTTGTGTCTACCGCTGCTAACTGATAGGTCTATATTCTGTAGGTTGATGTCTAAGTGTGTCATCCGCTGCTAACTGATAAGCCTACAATCTCTAGCTTGTTGTCATGTTGTGTCTACCGCTGCTAACTGATAGGCTACAATCTGTAGCTTGTTGTCTAAGTGTGTCTACCGCTGCTAACTGATACGCCTACAATCTCTAGCTTGTTGTCATGTTGTGTCTACCGCTGCTCAGTGATTACACTCTGTAGGCTGTTGGCAGGCTTCTTGGACCTGGTTTTCTCTCTCAGTTTCGTCGGATCAACCAGGGGGCGGCTGGGCACACCTTCCAGAGGCATAGAGACATACCGCCTGTGGATAGAGCAAAACAGGAGGGGGGGGGAGATATCAGATAAGATTAGATAAATTCAAACTTTATTCATCTAAAAGGGAGTATTTTGTTGAATATGCAATCAACATAGTTTTTGAGAGTCGTATAAGTGCTCTGGATTAACTACTTGAGTGCTGAGGAATAATTTTTTTTATGAATTATGTACCCATAAAGACAAAGTCGATAAATTTGACATATCTTTTTAATTATACTCCATTGAGTTATATTTTCTAAGTTGCAAAGGCGGAGATGATTTGAATCATTGCAGAAAAATTAACACCTTTTTAGTATTAACGGTAATGGGCATATAAATAATTATTTGTATGATTGCCTCAAATATAGGGGTCTCGAATAAATGGTAAGGGATTTGAGTTCGCGGGTTCGAATCTTTTTTGAGGCGGTTGACACTCTAGTGTCCTTTTCGTCTCTCATTTCTCTGTGGTAGATGTTTGCGCGAAAAGGAGCCATCTCCACCATTCGTGGGAGGGGTGTTTTAGGGAGTTCTACCCATACCCACCTCCTACCTGTCAACCATCGAGTCAATTTTCCGTCCTGGTCTCTCGCCCTATCCAAAACCAATGGACCCAGCATATTGACCCCAATTTTTTTCAGCTTCTCCACAATATCCGTGTCTGAGTAAGACAGAGGGATCCCGTCGATAGTGAGACGGGTGGATTTAATTTCTTTTCCGTCTCCCCCTCTCATAATGAAAGGGTTTTGATTTTTAACTGGAATTTTTTTCCCCCTCAGTGTAAGCCCATGAGTAATCAGAGTCGCACTAGCCTTAGCATCAGCAGTATAGAGCCGCCACAGGCCACCGAGACGCTGACTACCCGATCGCAAAGACCATAACCAGCTATAGCCTCAATACGCGAGCAAAATCTGAGTACAGTCACTTCAGCAGGCAAGTCAACCACGAGAACAAAAACAGGTTCGACACCTTTGTTTGCCATACCGAGCTGAGATTACGCTTAAGAGTAGATCTTTGTTGTGTAGCTTGTACTGCGAGCGAAATTCAACCAAGTGTGAAGAAAACGTGAACGAGAGAATATGAAGAAAGAAGGAACAGTTAGAGAGGAGAAAGGAAAGAAATGTTAAACGTGCTGAAGTGAAAGAGAAAGAAGATAGAAAGAAGGTAGTTAAGCCTTGGGCACGGGATCGTGGAAGGGAAAGAAGATACAGAAAATGATTCTTTAAAAACTATTTCTATTCCATCTTGTCTATTTCACTAGGATATTCAAATCAAACCTTTTTATTTATAGAAACGTATAAAACGATGCAGTAAGCACTTAAATTTTTATAGAGAAAACTAGTAAAGCATAGTTTAAATAACCCATTACACAGGACCAATGGCCCAACATGTCTGAAACTTATTGCAAAACTATCCATCGCTCACCCTCTCCCATATTTAGGTTCCCGTACTAACTCACCTTTTCCCCCCTAAATTTTCTTTACATTTCTTTTTCTCTTTGATAGAAGTACGTAACAGTATTATTAAAATTAAGCCCGTGATAAAAACAATAATGTCATAATTCACATACATTTATCACTAATTATAACGCTAGTACAGAAAGATAACTTTTAATGTCAAATCAAATTTGGTTTTATATGTGATGTATCGTTGCATGACTCACAAATCTTGAAAATTGCAAAGAAAAGGAGACCAATCATAGATGCTAGAATTATGGTTTATTCTGCATTCTTTCGATGGTCGGAAACGTAACTGACAAAGTAAATCTGCATTCTTTCGTATGAACTCTTTAGCTAACGCTAGAATAGTCTGTATATTGGTGATGTGTCTATCGATGAAAAGTTACTGTCTGTAGACTGATGTCGTGTAGTGTCTATCGCTAACACCTGATCCCAGGCTGTAGATTGGTGTTGTGTTGTGTATACTGCTGCTAACGGATAAGCTTACACTCTGTAGATTATTGTCGTGTAGTCTCTACCTCTGCTATCTGATAAGCCTACATTCTGTATCTTATTGTCGTGTTGTGTCTACCTCTGCTAACTGATAAGCATAAATTCTGTGGATTGATGTCTAAGTGTGTATGCAGCTGCTAAATGATACGCCTACATTCTGCAGATTGTTGTCATGTTGTGTCTACCGCTGCTAACTGATAGGTCTATATTCTGTAGGTTGATGTCTAAGTGTGTCATCCGCTGCTAACTGATAGGTCTACATTCTGTATCTTATTGTCATGTTGTGTCTACCTCTGCTAACTGATAAGCATACAATCTGTAGATTGATGTCTAAGTGTGTCTACCGCTGCTAACTGATAGGTCTATATTCTGTGGATTGATGTCTAAGTGTGGCATCCGCTGCTAACTGTTAAGCCTACAATCTCTAGCTTGTTGTCATGTTGTGTCTACCGCTGCTAACTGATAGGTCTATATTCTGTAGGTTGATGTCTAAGTGTGTCTACCGCTGCTAACTGATAAGCCTACAATCTCTAGCTTGTTGTCATGTTGTGTCTACCGCTGCTAACTGATAAGCCTACAATCTCTAGCTTGTTGTCATGTTGTGTCTACCGCTGCTTAGTGATTACACTCTGTAGGCTGCTGGCTTGGCAGGCTTCTTGGACCTGGTTTTCTCTCTCAGTCTCGTGGGATCAACCAGGGGGGTGCTGGGCACACCTTCCAGAAGCATACCCTCATACCGCCTGTGGATAGAGCAAAACAGGAGGGGGGGGGAGATCAGATAAGATTAGATAAACTCAAACTTTATTCATCTAAAAGGGAGATTTTTGTTGAATATGCAATCAACATAGTTTTTGAGAGTCGTATAAGTGCTCTGGATTAACTGCTTGAGTGCTGAGGAGTAATTTTTTTTTATGAATTATGTACCCATAAAGACAAAGTCGATAAATTTGACATATCTTTTTAATTATACTCCATTGAGTTATATTTTTCAAAGTTGGAGATGATTTGAATCATTGCAGAAAAATTAAAACCTATTCAGTATTAACGGTAATGGGCATATAAATAATTATTTGTATTATTGCCTCAAATATGGGGGTCTGGAATAAATGGTAAGGGATTTGGGTTCGCGGGTTCGAATCTTTTTTGAGGCGGTTGGACACAGTTAGTTTCTACAGATATAGACACGTGCCAACTGTTCAAATGGCGTTTTGTTTTTTTGCGAGGCTGGGTGGGTGGAGGATGTTTGTGATTAGTCGTGGACCGCGTATATAGTACCCTGGGTTCACGGGTGTTGGTCAAGTGTTGTTTTAAATTTTTTTTTAAGATGGGAGAAGGTATGTGGTTAGTTGAAGAGCGCCGGTGGATCAGTGTCCCAGTGCTCTGGATTAAAGGGTAGGAGGTGTAAGGTTCGATTCATATTGGCAGCGGCTGGACACAGCTTCCAAAGACGTAGAAACATAATTATCGCCTGTTGTCAAACAAAAAAGGAGGCGGGGGGCCCCGGTTGGTAAATGCCTTGGTTACGTGTCATTTTTCTGTTCAAACAAAGCTAAGCAAACTATTTAACAGTTCACCGCCCTTTATTCTTAACACATTTATTATAATATATTGCGCCATTTTTCTTGACAACTCATAAAGGTACCGCTCCCACTATTATATCATGCTCCCAAAAGCTTCACATGTTTTTTTGTAACACTAATGGTATTTTAAACCATTTACAGGAAGTGCCGCCATATTATCGAGAAACGTCACAAAATCACCACATCCTGCGCAAAGTTTCTCACCGAAAGTAACACTTGGTGCATATATGCCGCCCGTGACGTGGTAAGTCAATGACCGTGATAAAATATATACCCGGATTTTTTTAGCGCCTCGGTTATTGTTTTTAGGACGGACGTCCGGTGTTCGTATTTAGCAGTAAATTATCATGCTGACAAAGATTATTTCTGGCTGTTGCGGGTATAGGGAAATTCACACTCATATCTTCTGATGTTGTGAAATGTTCGGGTCTATATGCGCAATAAGCGTGACGGACTTTGATAATATCTACTGTGTACCCCATGGAAAAAAGATCGAGTATAGTAAATTCTTTTTCTTCTTATTCGTTAGTAAAAATTATGTAATAACAATGTGGTGAGAGTGTTTAAAGTTGGTCTATATCATAATGATAAATATAAAACAAAATCTCCTATGTTGTAAAAGGTCGAAAAGTTTAAATCAAAAACAAAAATAAACAGACAAAAAAAATAACAAACATCAGTTCTATGACATTAATTTATAATTATAATATTCACAAATATGTGTGCATGCATTAAAACTAAGTTAGAAAGTCATCGCGGTTCGTAATGAGCGATGGAAAATCGCTTTGTAATCATTTCCATCTGTGCAATATACATACAAATAATAGTATGACAAATAATACAATATATTTGTTATTAAGTTCATCAGGATACAAAGATAATTATGAACGGAGGCGTGGGCGGCAACAGAGATTCAAACCGTGCATCTTATAAGCGTTAAGCCTTAGCACTGTTTCATGACCTACTGGGGCTATGTTTGAAGTATAATTATACTCAATAGGCTATTATAAAAGTAGACGCTAAGAAAAAGAAGTAGATGCTAAAAAAAAGAAGTAGAGAAGGAGGAACCCTTTTAGATAGGCTTAGCAGTCAGTAAAAATAAAAGTAAATCAAACTGTTCACAGTTTTCTGAGCAATTAATAGATTAACGGCTTGCCATGGTCACCTATAACTTCTCTAGACGCGATACCTGATGGGACGACTCATACAAACAAGAATATAGATGTTTTTAATGTTGTGGCTTAGAATCCAACGTCAGGACTATATATACTATGATGTGAACGATTCCCAAGACTATGGTCTGACAAGTTCACATGCTTCCACGCAGATCCAGTGTAGGGATACCATGATTCTGTCTCAACCGGTCACATTATACTGACCTCTAGACACAAGATACCGAAAACAACAACAAAACATGTTTCACATAAAAACAAGGAAGTCTTCTTTCTTGCCCCCCTCCCTGCCACAAACAAAGCGTTTACGATCCACTCGACGTTAGATGATGGCGTAAAGGCACTACTCAGATATAGCATTTTTCTGGAGAGTCTTTGGCCCAACAGGTCTATGATAGAGCTATGATCTGACGCCGATGCATATCCTTTTCTATCTATCTATCTATCTATCTATCTATCTATCTATCTATCTATCTATCTATCTATCTATCTATCTATCTATCTATTGTTCTCTATAGAGGGAGGGAGAGAATTCTCTCCCTCTCTCCGGGTTTAACGTCTCCTAGGTTCCCCTGGGGGGTCCTATACGGCGTCTATCTATCTATCTATCTATCTATCTATTTATATGATAGAGCTATGATCTGACGCCGATGCATATCCTCTTGTTTATTGTCTTCGTGTGCTGCTATCATATACGGGCCCCATATCACAAGACTTCTAATGACTACAAGGCGTGGGGCTTTCTGATCGCTCATTGGTTGAACAATTATAGGGTATCTTTATGATTGGATGCCGCAGCAGCGCCCCCCCCCCCTTGGCTAAAACCCCCATTTTCACGTATGTACCCCGTTAACGCCATATGTACCCCCCCCCCCCCCACCCCCCCACCTCATTTTCTCCCCCAACCCCCCCCCCCCCCCCCCCAAGCCTCTCAGCCTTTATCTGCTCCCTGATCCTTTGTCTCTCTCTCTCCCCTGAAGCTAAGGTTAGGTCTATGCGTAGTCGGTAGAAAAATCACAGCCGAAGGCGTCCACTAACTTTTCTATCCCGCTAATCCGGATAGCATGGGTGCCTTCCCTTTGTTCTCCTCACGATTCTAACCCGTGCATGTCTGGATTCCAGGACAAAGTTATTTCCCTTTAATTTCTTGATCATTCTGGTTTGTTTTAAGGTTTTTCAAAAAATATATTTGTATCATTCTAAGGGGAAAATAATAAGAAAAACAAAACAACGAATGCTCTTTACACGGCAACAGAAGAATAATTAATTAGTTGTAAACAACCTTAACTCTTTGTACGCTCTTTTTCGGCACATAATAATACTATGCCAACTCAAATAAAATATATGCTCTTAAGCCAGAACTCAGCTCACAATCGCCGTATAGGACCCCCCAGGGGAACCTAGGAGACGTTAAACCCGGCGAGAGGGAGAGAATTCTCTCCCTCCCTCTATAGAGAACACTCAGATCACAAATTGACGATAGCTTATGTGATTTTGGTGAGACGGAGAGAAGGGTTGAACGAATATTTTATAGGTTGAATGGGAGGAAAGCGTGCGGTCTAGACAGTGTGAAAAGAAAAAAATACTGAAACTGTGTTCTTCCCAGCTGTCTCATATTTACATATATATTTTAAACTATTTCTTCAAACAAGCACTATATCAATTACTTCTAAAATTCTACCTGTCCCTAACAAACAAAAAATATGTCAAAGAAATAGATGATCTTCGGCCTGTGGCCTTGATATCTGTTGTTATAAAATGTCCTGAGCGTATTAATCCTAAGGAAATACAGTCTTTTTTTGCTTATGTCCAATATCAAATGCGGTTTGCCTATCGTGCAAAGGGGCTGATGCTTTGGCTGTATTTCTTGATAAAATTATAATCAATTATACAAACACCTAGACACTTCAAAAATTTACTGTAGGACTTTATTTATTGATTTGTCCTCGGCTATCAATACTAATGTGCATGTGTGTGTATGTGTGGTTGAATGTTTGTTTGTGCCATTACTTCTGTGATGTTTACACAGCAGAATTTCAATTTTTATTTAACCCTATATTTTAATTCCAAACTCAGAAGTTTGAGTATTGATGCCACTCTGATTGCTCGGATTCTAATAATGGCATACAAGATTAGTTTGACTTCTCTGAGTTACCCATAATCACCAGCTAAATTTAGAATAGATGTGTGAGTTAGTTAATGGGAAAAAACTGTTTAAAATGTATCTAAAGAGAAAAAAAAAGACTGTTGCCACTGGAACTGGGCTCTGATGTATATTTCAACTATTGTTTGTTTTATTCGCTTTTATGGTATACTTTTCTTCCTAGAGCTTTCATCCATTTTTCAGACTAAGCTAGTAACAAAGATATCAGTACACAATGTAGTGTTATTAATGCTTTCAGAATATTCCTCAATACATTCAGCCATACAATAAAGTTAAGAGATATTTGAAAGCATTGCACTGAGAGCTATGTTACCAGGGGATTATTTTCTCATAAATAAACTTTTTGGAAAGAAGTACACAACGTACACAACTGACGAAGTAATCTAACATAAGCCATTTGAAAAGTTCAAAATAAAATTCTGGCTAATGATTTATGTCTTTTAAAATTTTAACTGCTCAATAGCAATAGTAGTAAACATTTTTTTCTGAATAATATTGCAACATCTATCAAAAATATGTTTCGTGAGTTGCGTTATGTCACGGGATTTCAATAATCTGTGTTAATCACTGATTCTTTACACAAATCGCTCTCTCTCTCTCTCTCTTTCTCTCTCTCTCTCTCTTTCTCTCTCTCTTTCTCTCTCTCTCTCTCTCTCTCTCTCTTTCTCTGTCTTCGTTTTTCCCTTCTCTTTTGTTTCCTCCACTGTCGCTTTTTACCATGATTTCATTCTTTTCCCTTTTGATTCACCCCATCTCTCTATCAGTACCACCATCTTTCTCTCTCTCTCTCTCTCTCTCTCTCTCTCTCTCTCTCTCACACTACCACCCTCTTTCTCTTTCTCTCTTCCACTATCTCTCTCCCTTTACCTTCTTTCTCTCTCTCTCTTTCTCTCTGTCTCTCTCTATCTGTCTGTCTCTCTCTCTCTGTGTCTCTCTCTCTATATATATATATGTCTTTTCCTCTCAGGTCTCTTTTCCTCTCCATAAACCATTAACTGGCGAAATGTCACCGTTTTAATTATCACTTTATGAAACCGTCTCCTTGAGCTCTTAATCGCAGCCCAGTTAAAGATAAAGACAAATTAATGGGTTATTTCCCAACAGGATTAACAAACGGGTTTGTCCTTTTCCTTAATCCTTTTTTTTTACTTTTACACCGCGTTAATTAGAGTGCGTTTGGAACAATAAAAGTCTTTGATGAGATTTTTCCTTATCGGGTTGAGTGGAAAAAAATTACAGAAGGTGTTGTTATGTACAAGTTTAATCTGCTTAAGAAAAAAAGAACACGTATAGTGCAAAAATTTCAAACCGATGCTTTATTGATTGGTCAAGGACAGAATCAGTTAACATTAGATTTCTCTTGTGTAACAAGAAAACAGGGTGTTGGAGAGGGAGTTACCAATTTGTGTTGTTGCTGATTAGCGTCTAATGTTAGAAACTAATACACTATATTGTGGACGGATCCCAAGACTAACGTCTTATAAATTTATGGGCTGCCGTACAGAGACAGGGCGGGGATACCTTGTATATGTCTGAGCCGGCTTACATTAAACTGACACCGACCAAACCAGTAAGTGAGAAAGTCGCCAGAGTGCAGCTCGAACCACAGACCTCCTGCGCCAAAAACCAATGTCCTAGCCTACGGCTACTGTGTACTCTGGAGGAGCTTTGGGACAGTGAGCCTAGCGTCTAATTGTGAACTAAAAACACATTAAACTTCTTTCTGTTTTATGAATATTCTGCGGTTATTTTTATCTTTAATTCAATCTCTTCATCCCTTTATTTGTTTTTCAAAAATTTAAGACGGTTAAACAATGTTTAGACTGGGGTTTTGCAAGGGTTTAAAGAAGGAAGCAATCGCCTTAATTATCTTGAACTATCTACGTAAAATCCTCGTGTGTGGCAGCACATAAAATTGTCAGACGTCCGTCTTGGGGCCCGTCCACAATATAGCCTATATAGTGCTGCTGTTGTTGGACGTTAAACCAACCCAACCAACCAACCTCGCCGTGAAACCCCTCATTATTTCACACTCTCTGATTAAATTATCAGGCTTATTAAGAACAGTTTAGGATGTTAGTCTGTAGGCTGAGGAAGCTGAATATTTTTTTTCTATGGGTACTATTTTGTCCATACTATATTGAAAGCTGAATTGAAAAAAGTCAGTGTCATGAAAAGGTATCACAATGTGTTCTTTGAAAGTCTGCCCAGAGTGACTGCTAAAAGTGAACACGTAACACCAAGGGTAATAGCGTGGCCAAGTCACCGAAATAATCAGAGTTAACAAATTTTAACGTAATAAATGTTACAGAGATGTATTTCTTATAAATCATTGCGAGAGTTAGTTCAGATTGATAATCAGATGATAATGTTTTTACAACACACTTAGCCCACACTGCAATATTGACAAATGTTCTGTTTCTACTTTTTAATTGTACTTGGACTCTAAATTCAAAATTATCTGTCTAATTACTTGATTTTGCATGCTATTTTTGAAAGGCTCGGTAATTTGGATCTATTTATTATTATTATTATTATTATTATTATTATTATTATTATTATTATTATTATTATTATTATTATTATTATTTTGTAACATGCAAGTATTTCTCATAAATCATTGCGAGAGTTAGTTCAGATTGATAATCAGATGATAATGTTTTTACAACACACTTAGCCCATACTGCAATACTGAAAAATGATCCAACTGTTTCTACTTTATAAATGTATATCTCACTTGGACTCTAAATTCAAAACTGTTAGTCTAATTACTTGATTTTGCCTACTATTTTTGAAAGCCTCGCTAATAAGGATCTATTTATTATTAGTATCATTGTTAGAACAGAATAATACTCAGTGAATATAGATCATTTGCCTAGAAAACGAATATACTAATAACCTAAACTGTCTCTAAATGTAACTACTATTACAATGATATAGCTCACTTTCTTTCTACATAAAAATGACTGTTTATGCCGGCGACCCTGCCAGTTAAATTATGAATCCTCGGTTCAGGTTATTCAACATTCGGTGACTTGACCTTTACTTACGGAGACCAAGTTGTAGTTGGTTTGGTTTAACGTCCCACATCATCAAATATATATTTTATATTGTGAACGGACCCCAAAATGGAGTCTGACAATTTTATGTAGTTAAATTCTCGAAGCCTCGGATCGGTGTATGCAAATATTTGGTGATTTGGCCTTTACTTACGGAGACCGAGTTGTAGTTGAGTTCATGTAATGTCCATTATCAGCAACTATATAGCTTTATTTTGGACAGGCCCCAAAACTGACATACGACAATTTTATGTGCTGCCACACACAAGACATGATGGGGAAACCATGACTATTGTATCAGCCTGCACATTAAACTAATACCGACCCAACCATTTTCGCCAGGTCTGGTACCACGGGCTTTTTGTATTGGAAGCCGATGTTCTACCCTAGGGCCAACGTGCCCGCCTCCGACATCCCAGCTGATCAAGGGAGTGAACTAGCGCATATGGTAGAGCGTTTGTATTCCAATTAGGTTCGAAACTCAAGATTGGTGAACATTTATTTGACCGACAGAGTGGGTCGATGTCAGTGCAACGCGACTGGTTAAGACGGCAGTTATGGTACCCCCGCACTGTCTCTGTGTGACGGCTCGTAAATTTGTCCGACCTGGGTCTTGTAACTCGTCGACAATTTAGTCGATATAATGGTGACGTTGGAAGTTAAGCAACCAATTCTACCGAACGCCTTAACAATAACCCTATAGAATACTGACGTTGAACGCTAATCAACAAGCAAACAAACAAACTGCGTTTCCCACCACTTTACTTTGTCAGACGTTAATCTTGGGACCACGTTAACAATAAAAGCTCATATTAGTAATGACGTTATAAATTATCCGATTAAGAATCCACCCCCACCTCAATCACAGCAGTGCTGATCAAGAAGGTCCCCTCCCCCCACCCCCACTCCCTGATAGATAGCAGCTGATTAGGTGCCCCCCCCCCCAATCCCCCCTCCTTCCTCTCTCCTGAAGAGTACCCACCTGATTGGCTTCGGTACGGCCTGCGTTCTCTCTTTGCCACTTCCTGCATGCGCTCAAGATCACCGTCAATGGGGGGTTGGCGATTCTGTGAGTGCTTGGCGTAGTTCAATAAGTCCACTATGTTGGCCATGTAATCTGACACCTGGAGACATAGAAGGAAGATTTCGTCGTAAATTTATATCTGGTTATGTTATTTCGAAACTGATGGAGGGAGGTGAGGAAGAGAGGTTAAAACTTATCCATGTAGTCTTAAACCTGGAAACACAAGGATGGGGCGGGGGGGGGCAAGATAAAGCACTTTCATTAAAAAATGTTTCCATATAGTCTGAAATTTGGAGAGGGAGAGGGTAGAAATGCATGGTTAGGAGGTTGGGTGAACGAAAAAAATGCAGATGACAAGAAAGTTTACTAATTACATATTGCGAAATAGCAAGGTTGGTATAACAAAAGGTGGAAAGATATGATAAAATATCAGAGAAATTTTTAGAGAGATAAAAAAAGAAAAAGATACAGATAGAGGGAGAGAAAGACAGAGAGTGACAAAGAAAGGGAACTAGAGAGAGAGAGAGAGAGAGAGAGAGAGAGAGAGAGAGGGAGAGATATAAAGAGAAGAATACTGAGAACAAGCGAGAGAGAGGGAGAGAGAAGGATAGAAAAAGTGGGAGATAGAGAAAGGGAGAGGTAAAAATAGAGCGAGAAAGAAAGAGAGAGAGGTGGCTCTGAATCAATACAAAATAGTGTAGAATGTAAGAAAGAATGTATGCCAATCCTAAAAGCATTTTTGAAGTCTGTTTTAATTTGGGCGTGTTTCGGTTGAGAGCGGTGAATTATTGGAGTCCGTGTCCACGAAGGGCGACAGTTAGAGACCTTGCGATGACGGAATACGTAATAAAAATGAGGACGATAGACAAGGCAACCTGGATCTGTGTCCAGTCATAATTCCATCAGAGACTTTAATAAAAAAATATATCACATTTCACAGTAGCAACTTTCTTGTTCTGTTTTACATCACAGACGTCATTAAGTCATAGAAACCTCATATCTAAGTAATAATAATAATAATAATAATAATAATAATAATAATAATAATAATAATAATAATAATAATAATAATAATAACAATAATAATAATAATA
>RQTK01000582.1:6005-21504 GCA_003991915.1 Elysia chlorotica | reverse complement strand
TAATAATAATAATAATAATAATAATAATAATAATAATAATAATAATAATACATTGCATTTTTATATCTAAGAGGCGTGAGTTGAGTTAAGTTGAGTTTAGTTGGTTTTCACGTCCAACATCAGCACTATATAGACTATATCGTGGACGGGTCCCAAGGCTGACGTCTGTCAATTTTATGTGTTGCCATACACGAGACAGGTCTGGGATGCTATGACTCCTGTCCCAGCTGGTCACATTAAACTGACACCGACCAACCAGTAGAAAGCGAAATAGCCAGGACTCGAACTAAGGACTTTTTATGCCGGAAGCCGATGTTCTAAAGCAGGGCCACTAAGAGGCGTGATTATGCAATCCATGATCAACGGGTGGTTCGCAATACTTGTGTTGTTTTAGATGCTATAGTTCTGTGTGTTCTGAGATGATGGGTAGTTCATGCCTTATTAAATGTTTCCATAAACTGATGGTGCCGCCGGACAAGAAAAAGGAGGAAATATTATGGGCATGGTGTTGAACACTTAAGGGGATTGAGGTGGAGGGTGGGACGGAAAGAGATGATGCGGCGAAAGATAGAATTTTGATATTAAGAGAGAGTGTGAGAGAGGGGAGGGGGAGGGAAAAGCGATAGAGGAGAAGAGAGATGTTGTGGATAAACAGGCAAACAGACGGATGAAAGACATACAGGCTGACATAAAGAGAAACTGATTGTATGATAGACAGGGGGTAAAACAGAGAGAAAGAGAGAGACAGAAAGAGAGAGAGAGAGGGGGGGGGAGAAAGAGGGAGAGACAGAGAGAGACAGAGAGACAGAGACAGAAACTGAGACAGACAGACAGACGGATGAATCGAGTGTACGATAGAAATGGCACAAAAGGGAGAGAGAGAGAGAGAGAGAGAGAGAGAGAGAGAGAGAGAGAGAGAGAGAGAGATGGAGCGTGAGGCTATAAAAGACGGAAGATAGACAGACAGGCAACAAGCAGGAAGGCCAACAAAGAAAGCTCGAGATAATGAAGTTAAGAAAGAAAGAAAGAAAGAAAAAATGAAAGAAAAAAATAAAGGAGATATAGATAGAGAGACTGAAAAAATCAACGGCACAGATTCGTCAGTTCTGACATCAGACTAGAAAGATTGATATCGAATACTTCGATACAAATTTTGTGCCACGAGGGATGGTTTAATCATTGTTTTGATCCTCAAGTACGCCCCAAATTAAATAACCACAAGAACAAACAACAACAACAACAACAACAACATCGACAGAAAAAACAACAACAACAACAGTAACATCAACAACAACAACACGAACAGCAAAGACTACGGCACCAATAAAGGAAACATAACAAATTAAAATTATAAACAATGAAATATGTCACTTCCTTAACAAAAAGGAAATTGAATGTATAATTGCTTCCATTGTTCTATCTTTTTTTTTCTTTCTTTTACTCGTTCCCTCTGTTTTTCTCCTTTTATCTAGTTCTTTATATCCCTACCTAAACTTTTTTTTAAAAATATTTCTACTTTACTGTTCCACAGTTTTTTGTTGTTGTTTTTTTTTTAATTTCAGTCATATGAAACGTTTTCTTGATTTTTTTTTGTCTTTCTAACGGGCATAGACGGGTCAAAATAGCAACAAAAAAGAGGAAAATAAAATTTGGTTTCCTCCATTCCTAAGTTAATGTTATAAAATTGAACTATAAAAAAGGTATAGTATATACAATCTGTGTTATGTTTTTTGTTTTTACTTCTAGAAATGTGTCTGTTGTTATTTGTGTAGTTCCTAGATCATACTGCGATTGTTATTGTTCCACGTGTGTGTGTGTGTGTCTGTGTGTGTGTGTGTAATAGCCATCTTTTTATTGTTATTTTCTTTTGTGTCTTTGCCTTCCGTTGCTTACTGCACTTCGTGTACGCAAAGGTCAAAAAAGCAACAAAAAAGAGGAAAATAAAATTTGGTTTCCTCCATTCCTAAGTTAATGTTATAAAATTGAACTATAAAAAAGGTATAGTATATACAATCTGTGTTATGTTTTTTGTTTTTACTTCTAGAAATGTGTCTGTTGTTATTTGTGTAGTTCCTAGATCATACTGCAATCATATAATTGATGTTATTGTTCCATGTGTGTGTGTGTGTGTGTGTGCAATAGCCATCTTTTTATTGTTATTTTCTTTTGTGTCTTTGCCTTCCGTTGCTTACTGCACTTCGTGTACGCAAAGAACGAGAGAGAGACAGAGACAGACACATGAAGAGAGAGAGAGAGAGAGAGAGAGAGAGAGAGAGAGAGAGAGAGAGAGAGAGAGAGATAGAGAGAGAAAGAGAGAGAGAGAGAGAGAGAGAGAGAGAGGGAGGGAGAGAGAGACAGAAAGAAAGAGAGGCAGATAGACAGACAGATAAGCAGAGAGATATAGAGAGATAGAGCAAAAGTACTACTACTACTACTACTACTACTACTACTACTACTACTACTACTACTACTACTACTACTACTACTACTACTACTACTACTACTACTACTACTACTACTACTACTACTACTACTACTACTACTACTACTACTACTACTACTACTACTACTATGATAATAAATAGAAGAATACGCACAACTTAGCAACTGAGGGACATAATAAATTAAACACAACTAGAAATTATAGAGTAAATATATGAAAATGTTTTTCCTTTTTTTGTTTTATTTATTGACTAAGCCATTTATAAAGGCGAAACGTTTTTATGTATTTTCTCTATAATTTTTAGTTGTGTTTTATTTATTGTGTCCCTCAGTTGTTAAGTTGTGCGTATTCTTCTTTTTATTATTATATTATTCCTATTTCTTGCGCACTTGTATCTACTGTTAGGTCCTTAGCAACTGAGTAGATGTACTTTTTAAGTGTTGTGCTTTTGTTTCCTTTTTGGATACATTTATATATTACTACTACTACTACTACTACTACTACTACTACTACTACTACTACCACTACTACTACTACTACTACTACTACTACTACTACTACTACTACTACTACTACTACTACTACTACTAATACTACTACTTCAGCTATATAAATTATAGCTCAGTTGACATTGTCCTACATGTATAAACAGATAACAATTTTTAATGGTTTTTACTAACATTCGTTTGATCTTCGAAACGCCCAAGTGGTTGACCCATTCACTCATCTTCTCCTTTTCCACCCTCCTTTTCACTCTTTTTCTCTCTGTCTCCCTCGATCTATCCCTTTATCCGCCTCTCTGTTTGTATGTCTATTTCGCTCTCTGCAATTCTCTCAATGTCTTTTTCTCTCTCTGCCTCTTTCTTTCTCTTTCTCTCTCTCTCTCTCTCTCTCTCTCTCTCTCTCTCTCCCTCTCTCTCTCTTATTCTTTTAGTCTCCATGCATGTGTCATCAGTTTGACTCGGTTAGTCTGACTTTTTTACATCCTTAATTTGGAGATATTCAGCTTCTTTCCTCCTGCATTGTTTCTTAGTAGTTATTCCTACTGTCTCTCTTTATTACTGCAAGTAAAAGAAAAGGTTCGTGTTTTCTTTGCAAAATAGATGTGTTTTTACATTTTGTAGTTTAAACTAATATTTAATTCTACAATCTATAAAACGTATCACTCTGTTTCTCAAAAAGTATTTAAGCGATTTTGGTTTTAGCGTTACATCTTAAACGACACCATTCGTCCACCTTTTCTACCAAACGCCCGTCTACATATCTGCATCCCTTTTCCAATTCTTGATAATAATGATATGTTTTTTTTATATTTTTACCTATTGCTCTAATTCCTTGATATAAACAATACAATAATTATATTTTAGCTTCGCCCTATCTTTTAAAAACAGTAACATAGTTTACAACTTCAAAACTTGTAAATTTTTAACTGGACATATAATCGCAAGAATTTAAACGTTGTCGCTATAATTATTAAGATTGAAAGCTTTATTTCTTTAGCTTCATACATGACTTTCTTAAAAATAGAAGTTGGATTGTATTGCTTTTGATTTAACTTAGGAATTTTGTCTTCTTTTCTATATTGTAATTTTTAATTATAAGTACCCTTTTCTTTTTCTTGTGTCTTTTTGTCCGTCTGTCTGTCTGTCTGTCTGTCTGTCTGTCTCGCCTATAAATTAATCTAATAGATCAAATTTTTCTTTTATTCCATTTACTTTTTTTTTTATCGCTGTCATGTTTACTCTATCCTATGTGTGAAACACTTCCATCTCATCACATTCTTGTGCTGTGCGCATTTTATTATACGACAGTAATGTGTGTATCTGGAGATTCTACTTCATAATTCTTTGTTACGGCTCCAGAAGAAAAAACTGGTGTAACTAAAAGAAGGCGTGGGTCCTCACGTCTCAAATTTACATTGAGCGGATTTTTATCGAGCCAACCTGATTTATTTCAGTCTGTTTTTTTTATTATTTCGTTTTAATACAAAGTTATCTTGATCCTCGTCTTCGGTGTCGTTCTTATCTTCATTTCGTTTATTAGAAGATATTTGCAACAGTAACAAAAGGGACACAATCCAAAAAACTACAACAAAAACAAACAAAAACGAAAAAAAAAACAACTTCAAATAGCATATACATATATACCAACTATAATATTATCAATATTAATAAAAGTCCTTAGGACGAATAAACGACATAATGTATATTGCATTAAACTTAATCAAACAAAAATGTATTTTATCAAAATTTTTGAAACACTATAAAATGACAAATAGTCCTTTGAGTAACAATAATTATGATTGTGCAAGCAACTACGTATTTTGCACCAACCATTAAACACAACAACAAACAAAAAATTAACTAACAAAAAAAAACAAAAAACAAAAAACAAACAAACAACTACGGTTACAATGATGATGTTGATGATGGTAATGATAATGTTAACAATGATGATGATGATGATGATGGTAATGATTATCCTGATAACGATAGTGATGTTGATGATGATAATGATGATATAGATGATGAATATCATGATGAAAATCGTGATGATGATAGGACAATAAAAGCATTCACAAAATTCACAGCAATAAACATGTAAGAAAGTAAAATAATGGCTGTCTGACTTTCTGTCTTGTTTCCAAAAAAAAATAAAATAAGAATATTACGCTGGTTGGACTAATTGAATCACATTTAATATGAGACATTGAGGACAAAACTTACAGTTGTAGATAAGTATTCTTACAAACTTAAATTGAGACTTGAATTATAAACACCGCAAAATCGAATTCATTTTGCTACATACCTTCACTTTGAGAGCGTTATAATCGATTTAAAGATATTTTTAAATGGGCCCCATCGCCCAAAAAATTGATATGAATTATTAGTTATGGATATTTCTTTTTCAATTAAATATCGTCCCTGCAGTATTTTTTTAGAGAACAATTAAGAAGGGAGACAATTTAAAGTTATTTTGATAGATTGTTGTGAGGTGTAGAATAAAGGTAAAAAAAATGTGTGGCGCAGAGTAAAGATTTAAATCAGGTAGCTAGAAAAAAATGTAGTTGCAACATTATTACTAAGGACTTATTTCGTTCTGAAAATCCTGGAAATAAAATTGTTATTTCACTGTTTCCATTTCAACCACTACATACAATTAGGATAGAATGCACAACCAAGACGTAGCTTCTTCTCGTCGGAACAATATATAATAAGAACGCTTACGACTAGACGTAAGCTACGTCATGTTTGTGCCTTCTACCCTTAGTCTCTGAAGCCCCAGTATGACGTCACTTATCTTTAAAACGCACAGAAATTCTTCCCGTTCAAAAATGAATGCTTACAAACGCGTTAACAATGGGCAAAAGCACGACCTTTCAGGTCTCATTATATTTTAATGTTAACAGCAAAACAATATTAAAAACAAGAACCAGCAAAAACAAAGAAAGAAAACCACAAACACGGCCCATCAGATCTTGCTCTATTTGGTGAAACTTTTGTTTGGTTATGGATGACTCTTAAGTGATATTAAACATGCATCGGTTTTGAGTGATTATTGGAGAAACTAAAAACCCACTGTTTTATAAATTGTTCTTCAACATTCAAATAGTTCCATATTATCAGAGTGTTAATATTGTTTCTTCTTTTGTTGCAATTATTGTTTTAATTATGTAAGAGTTTGCTGAAAACGCGGCGCGTTAAAAACATAAACATGTTTGTGACGGTTAGCGGGCACGGCGAAATTGGTGCGTCCATTTGATGCAGGTCTCAAAAGCTATAAGATATGGATGAGAAACGTGCCCAGGGAATAGGCGTTTAAGGCAGGGCCACTATATAACAGTTACACATCAACAGCTGTCAGAAAAAGAGAGTGGAAGAGAGAGGAAGCGTGAGAGAGAAAAAGGGGGAGAGATAGAGAGAAAGAGAACTGGGGAGGTTAAGAGAGAGAGAGAAGAGGCGTGGGAGAAAGAGAAAGAAAGGGGGGGGGTCTAGAGGGCGAAAGAGGAAGCGTGAGAGAGAAAGAGAATGCGAGAGATGGCAGGAAAAGAAATTGATAAAGGGAACAGAACAGGCAAAAAAAAGATAAATAGAGGGGGTGGATAGGAGTAAGAAAAAAAAACAAAATAAAAAGATTGAGAGAGTTAGCGAGTGAGTGAGTGAGATAGAGACAGAGAGAGAGAGAGAGAGAGAGAGAGAGAGAGAGAGAGAGAGAGAGAGAGAGAGAGAGAGAGAGAGAGAGAGAGAGAGAGAGAGAGAGAGGGAGAGTGCGTGAGAGACAGAGACAGAGATAGACATATAGACAGACAAACAGACAAAGACAGAGTTTTGTCCACGGGCAAATCAAAAGCTATCTGGTTTCGCTTTGCACAAATTGACAACATAGAGACATAACTTTTAATGGCAGTTACAAACACGTGCTAAACCAAATTTGTAGATGACTTAAGTTATGGTCTAATATTTTTAGAATTTAAAAAGAGAAAGGCTATTAATGTGACAAGACTAAAAAAAAAATTACACGGTGTAACCAGTAAACGTTGGGTCGTAAGTTTGTGTTTCTTGTCTGTCAGCTGATCCTCTTTATAGGATGCCGTTTTTGAACCTTTCTAGAGTAAAAGTCTACCGATGTCTTGCACATGTGCTTGGTTGTGCTCTTGTTTTTGTTGTTAATGATGTTAATTTTGTTGTTGTTGGTGTTGTTGTTGTTGTTGTTGTTGTTGTTGTTGTTGTTGTTGTTGTTGTTCTTGTTGTATGTATCCGCTTCTCAACCGTTCTGACGTAAACGTCTACCGATGTCTTGCACAATGTGCTTGGTTGTGCTCTTGTTTTTGTTGTTGATGGTGTTAATGTTGTCGTTGTTGTTGTTGTTGTTGTTGTTGTTGTTGTTGTTGTTGTTGTTGTTGTTGTTGTTGTTGTTGTTGTTGTTGTTGTTGTTGTGTATAAAAGGCTGCCGATGTCTTTGCAAATGTGCTTGATTGTGTTGATTTTCTTGTTGTGGTTGTTGATGTCATGAATATACATTATAGAGCGTATGGTTTGAAAACTTATTGATACAAAAGTTGACCAAAACAAAACAAGAATAAGCAGAACAGCATTAGCAACAACAACGACAACAACAACAACAACAACAACAACAGCATCAACAATAACATCAATAAAAACAGCAGCAATAACAACAACATATACAGTGATAATAGCAACAAATACAAAATCTAGAGCAAAATTAGAAAGAAAGAGAATCGAAATATTATAAAACACACATTTTAACGGCAGTATGACGGCTGATCAAGTGAAAACGGAGTTTATATGTAATGGAATCTGCAACAATATCTAATAATAGCCCTGTCTTAGACTTACTTAGAAAAGACAAAAGCGATAAGAAAAACAAATCAACATGCCGTAGGGCTGTGTGAAAACGGAGTTTATATGTAATGGAATCTGCAACAATATCTAATAATAGCCCTGTCTTAGACTTACTTAGACACGACATGAGCGATGAGAAAAACAAATCAACATGCCGTAGGGCTGTGTGTATGTGAATAGCTCATCACAATGATATCTTCGTGAAGATCACATAGCCTGAAATGGGTCTCGAAGTGAAGAGTTGACTTGGTTTCAACATCCGACGTCAGCACCATTTAGGCTATATTGTAGAATGACCCCAATAGTGACGTCTGACAATTTAATGTGCTGCCACAGACGAGTTTTTGTTGAGTTGGTTTATCGTCCAACATCAGCACTATATAGGTTATTATTATGGACGGGCCCCAAGACTAACGTCTGACAATTTTATGTGCTGCCACATACGAGACAGGGCGGGGATACCATGACTCCTGTCTCAGCTGGTCACATCATACTGACACTGACCCAGCCAGTTACAAGGGACCAAATCGGACAAATAAATCTGCCGGTCATTGGGTTCGAACAGCAGACAACAAAGCTAACAAACAAGCCATCGATCAGTCCAATATTTATTGCCCATTGATTGCTTTGGGGTGACTATACTGTGACCCACATCGGATCCACCTTGAAGACTAAAGAAACTTTAAATAAATAGAGAGTTTCTCCTCGGTAGCTAGGTCGGGGCCAGGTTGAAAATATCAGGTCAAATCCTATTTTACGATCACCGCGCTTACCAAGAAAAAAAAAATCAGTTCAAGTTCTCAACAAAGAAAGAGAACTGAAGAGGAATAACAAGCAAACATCATAATGCTTTTGTTTTGGCATCATGTGTAGTGGTATGGCTTAATGTAATGCTGGGATCCTTTGAAGAACTCTGAGTAATAGAGATTGAGGGAGATAAGACAGAGAGAGAGAGAGAGAGAGAGAGAGAGAGAGAGAGAGAGAGAGAGAGAGAGAGATAGAGAGATAGAGAGAGAGAGGTAGAGGCTAGTTTGCCCATGATGTCTTATGACAGATAGAGAGAGAGAGAGTGAGAGAGAGACGGAGGTAGATATATAGAAAAATAGAAATATAAATTGTTTGATAGAGAGAGATAGATATATAGATAGAGAGATAGATAGATAGACAGATATATAGATAGATAGATAGATATGTTATGGATAGATAGGAAGGGATAGAGTTTGAGAGAATTTGAAATAGAGAGAGAAAAAGAGAGAGATATAGAGATGAGGGGAGAAGGGACGATAAAGACGAGGCGAGAGAAAGCCAAAGGGAGAGAGAATGCTTTATATCATTATTGCGAAAAATGTACTCCTCAAAAATCAAATACAATGTTGAGAGCAGAATTACCCATGGACGTTTGGAATGAAAACATCGTTGAAGAAGAAAGAGAAAATAATAATCGTTTAATGATAACCCATGCGAACATATAACACGTTAAACTAAGAGACGAAGACACAGAAAATAAGAAAGAAATAGAAAATTAGACGGCAGAGAGGTTTAGAAATACACAGCTTGAGAATTTTGAGAACTATAGAGAGTGGTCGATTTGATGGAAAATGTATTTTCCTACTTTATCAAGGGAATAGATAGGGATGGAACAACATATTGCAAACTCTGTTATAGATAGAGATCTATGTGGAATAGATAGAAGTATTTTCTATGTGGATATACGATTATGTGGAAGGGTCTGACCCATATTATTGTTGGAGGTTTGCGATATGTACTCTTCAGAGTAAAAATTAAAGCTTTATGACTGTAAAGCAGTTTGAAACTTCTGTGAACAATACAAATGGGATCTCTGTCAAAAAAATGATATCATAAATTTTGAAATAGAATGGAGTTTTTGAGGAACATAATGCTAACTTGGCAAATTGTAAAGAGGAAATTCAAAAAGCTTTATGTCTCTGCTATCTTTTCTGTTTCGAAATTTACATGTCCCCTAAGACGTTAATCAAAATGGTGTGTGTATGTGATCCAATATCGCCGTTCTTTTAGTCGGGCAATTTACGACATCCCAACCATAATAATTATTATATATTTTACGCCCTTAAGACTGAGCGCAATGTTCTACTCCTATTTTAGTTTTTTAACTAGGAAAATTATTCAAATTTTAAAACAGTCGTTTTTCCAAGTTTAACTAACGCAGTCTCAGTGTGTATGTGTAAGAGGCGAAATAGACATTATTTTTCTTTGCAAGATAAAAAAAACAACTTACGCTTTAAAATATGCAAAACATTTTTATCTTATTGCTATTGTTACGAACGATATGAATTTTGAAAATACCATAGAAAATATTGTGATTTCATAAGTATTGTTGGCAAAACACCGCGACTCCTTTGATTTAGTGTCTTCTGCCCTGAATGCATATTACTGAACAATTGCCAACTATGATTTTATCCACTTGGTACAAAATAGTAACTAGTTTAATTAACTCCAAATTTTTTCTCGTCACGTTTTACTAGAAATTGATGTCAAATATTGATTCAAGACTTTTAAGCAGGTGGGTTTGGATAAGGAGTCCTTTAATGCATATTTTTGATAATGAGTTTTAAGGGCGCTGTTTTGACTAATTGTACACGTCCGTAGTATCATTTTTAAGGATCGATCGAGCCAAAATCACAAACAACTGCCGAGCCAGTGAGAATCAGTACCTGGACTGGTGTGACCAGAGACAATAGATTTAAAGAGAAGTTTCACAAAAAGTAATTTCAGTGCTTTTAATACTGGACGCTATAGTGACGCGTTCTCTTTCTATTTCTGTATTAAAAATTCAGGCGAATGAACAATGTTTCAAATGGAGTTTTTACAAAAGTTTAAAGAAGGAAGCAACTGTCCTAATTTTTTTGGGCCATTCGCAAAACCCTTTCTGTATAACCTCCCACTATTTCACACTCTGGTGTAACCATAAAGTATGGTTGAACTGTATGTGTATAATGCGTTTGTGAAAAACAAACGCTGTTGGGATGGTTAGGTATATGTGCCTTTCAGACAAAAATCACTAGGATAGGGTTGTTGTGAAAGAGGCCGGAAAGATAGTATATGCCCATCTACCATCTACGCATTGCTAGACTTTATTTTAAACACTCTTAATAAAAAAAAACAACAACAATACATACTGAACGGTGACAAACAACCCCTCTTCTATAGTTACGAAAGATGACCACACGGAGTAAGAGGTACAATAATTCATTTGTCTAATATCAGTTAGAATGTACCGAGAATACTTAGATTTGTTACATTATTGTGTTTATTATAATAATGAAAACTGTTCTATGTCAATATTGTGTATGTATATGCGAATGTGTGTACACTTTTGTAATGCATCTGTGTTATTTTGTGGCCAAACAATTTGTTTTCATGTGGGCTATCAAGTTGTATCTTCTTTTTTCTTACTTTATTGTTTGTTCATTCAACCATTTATATACCATTTATGGAATTTATAGACAAAAAAATTTAAATTGAGGGGTGGAAGGATATAATTATAGAAATATAAATGAGTAGAGGAATGGATATGTAGAAAGATAAACAGAATCAAAGAGAGGTAGATAAATATAAAGATATAAAGGATAGATCAATAGATAGAAAGGTCGATAGATAGTAAGATTGATAGAAAAAAGAGTAAGGGATAAACAGATAGATGGATGGAAATGTCGATTTATAGATATATAATTAAAAAGCAAGATAGATATACCTATAAAAAAACAGATCGATAGTCATTTAAATTGATATGCATAATGATAGGTAAATAGATACATGGGTAATTTAAATTAAAATATCAGTAGATAGTCCGGTAGTCTACCCTTCACATTTGAAGTGAAAATAAGTCTGCATTGATACAGATTCTTTATACAACTAAAAAAATCAATGTTTTCAAAAGTGGTAAGGAATGAGTTTCAGTTCAAGATTAGTATAAATAGGTAGAAAATGCTACTTGCGATTTGCCATATTAGATGCCATAATTAACCAACCTGAGGCGTTGAAGAACATTTTGAAGCTTAAAATATGAGACCATTTTTGTAGCTCTTTTTATAAGACTCAACTTTATTTGTGAAGTGTGTGAAAAAAACCCTTAAGAGAAAAAATCTGCAAAAGAAGCACAGGTTTAAAACCCTAAGGCAAAAAAACGAACCTATTTTACGCAGGACACCTATTTTAGTATCTCAAGAAAAAAAAAGTACACTGGAAGTAATTTGAATAATAAGACACAAACTCGTTTAACTAAATAATTATAAAACATAATTATTTGTAGAGCTAGACTACGTTTAAAAAATTTGGCAATACTGATCTTACACCATTAGTTACAAAAATGTTTTATTCCACTTCAACGTATGAAAATAATTTAAAGTAGTTGCATTTGTTGCAATGACTTGTAAACCCATTGGAGATCAAAGCCTTGGGAAAGACAAATGTGTTGCATTTATCAAAATATTTGCAACTATCGGTCATATCATTAGTCTGAAAATATAAATGTTATTATCTTACAGAAAAAAACATACTATACAAAGAGTGTGGAAACAAGGACTCTTTTCGTTAAATTTAAAATATGTAACATTTGCTCGATGTACTTTGTTTTTTAAATAAAAAATGTGATAATATATTTAGTTATATTAACTTTTCTCAGGTTTGTTACATAACCGGAGTGTTTACGATTTATAATTTTAAATAAATTACTCAACTTTAAGAAAAGGTGGATTACAGTTTTCTAAAATATCCTACTTTAATAAAAAAAAAAAACGGTATATGAATATAACAATTAGTAGACTATACTGCTTTATTCGCCTGTATGGGCTGAAGTAGTTTAGTTTACAAAATGTTTCTTCATGTCCTAGTTAAATTGTGATTTCTGTACTTTCTGAATTTATTAAAAGATGTTAAATTTAAAAACTGCTATCTTAATACCAATTTAGTGCAAGCATACATTTTTTCAGTGCATTGCTTTTAGGAATTTCTAGTTGCCCATATAATTATTTAAACTTTCAAGAAAGTATCTTAAAAGTATATTTAATAACTTTGGAGTGTGGCCTAATAATCACACTATTAGGCCTACTTATAACTACTACATTTTCCAGTATTTTAACCTCAGCCTGTGTAATATAATGTTATTAATCAGTAAAAATATTTGTTAGACATAGGTAGGTCAGTTCTTGTCTTTTTATTTTAAAGAATTAAAAATAACTTTTAATATAAAAAAAAACCATAATGATTATAAATATTATACAAATATAAAAAAACCAATAGCAAAATACATTTTTATAGGACAAACAGTGATTTTTAATCTGGTCACGTTAGGAAATGTCTTGGTATTTCTACTTCGTTCTGTGTTCTGTTCTGTCCTACCAAATACTACAGATTTAGTGAGGCATGTCACAAAAAGAGCTCACAGTGCTTTTTGATAAGGAGAGCCAGTGTGACGAGTGCTCACTATAATTCTTTATAAAATTAAGGGCGGTTGAACAATGCTCAGGCTGAGTTCTTACTAAGGGTTAAACAAGGAAGCCAGTGCCTTAATTATTGTCCTAAACCATAACTTTATATACGCAAAATCATAGCCGTGAAACCTCTCATTGTTACTAAACTCTCTGGTTTTAAGACGTTTCAGCATTTTTCATTTCTACTTTGTTCTATCCTGTCCTACTTTGTCAAATCGTGTGTAAACTTAATCTATATATCAAACCCAACCCAAGTGCAACTCATAAAATGCGCTATTCATCTTTAGGTATTTTGTCAACAGATTGGGGCACGTTGAGTAGAACTTAAAAGGGAAGATGGTGAATGAGTGACTGACTGGGTTTGTTTTTAGGGTATGTAAACAAAGTAACAGCTATATGGTGAAGGGGAGAGGGAGTGGTTTCTATTGTTTTTACTTTCCCTTTGCCAGGCCCGGAAAAATCGAATTCGTTAAACTTTGCCCGAATCGTTAAGTGTCTTCAAGTACTGTCTTTTATTTCTCAGTCTATGTGTCTGTCTGTCTGACTGTCTTTTTGTCTGTCTGTCTGTCTTTCTATTTATCTCTCTCTTACTCTCTCTTTTTCTTTGTTTTACCTTCTTTAACTATTATAGTTATTTAGAGACAGTCATGCTACTCCTTGCTTTATTCTAATAAATAACTTCTTGCAATCAAAATCATACCAGTTATTCATGAGGACTGCTTTGCTTAAAAGAAACGGCGCGCTCATCTAACCTTTTTTTTCAAATTTTAATTTATGTTTTAATAATTTTGGGTTACAATTTTTGAAGTTCGAGGAAAACTTTGAATTCCCTATTTCAAAAAATTGGAAACAAACATGTATCTCATGTCCAAAACGCACAACTCACTTTTTCCCTATATTATGAAACATTTTTCTCTATGTATATATTTGTGAAAATTATGCATTTTTTAAATTTAAAATTTCTCAATAAAATCGCATTTCAGTAAAACACATTTTGCTCCAAACGTTTGAAACCTATTTATTTTCTGTAAATAGTGTTTGTGGTTAATGGTTTCTGTCAGACAAACTTACAATTTTCGTTTTTTTATACGTTTGAATTGAAAAACCTCCGTCTGTTACTTGGTGACACTATTCCAGTCTCGCTGAAGCAAAGAAGACGGAAAGATAATTGCATAGGAGTGCATTTCCCATGAGGTTTGTCTTTGGTGTATGTAAGAAATGTCATAAGTTTAAAATCTTAAGTAGTAAATGCTCTGATTTTGGTCCTTTTTTTTATTTCACTTCTTATTTTTAAAAAAATGATGCTACATTATAGCTTATGTTGACAAGTACAAAATTATATTGGTGAATCATAATGATTTCCCTTTTATTTAGGTTATTGAAAAGTATGTGCATCTGCAATCAGACTTTGAATTAGAATAAAAATTAGTATATGAATTATCTAAAACATATCATAGAAAATTAATTAATTATCTTGATCAACACTATACAAATTTAGAGGGCCTAAATCTTAAATAGCATCACACATCGTCATGGGTCTAAAGTTATAGAAGAAGTATTACCTATACCAAAATGAAAATTATATATCGTTTTTAAAAGAGGAAAATGAGACATTTCTTACTAAGCTTTCAGATTAAAAACGGGCTGATAGGTTTTTGCTTTATCTCTATAAAAAATCTGCGTCCGATATATAGAGCAGAGAGAGGAAAATAAAACATATTTTATAGATTAGCTATAGTAGCAAGCAAGACATTCCAAAATGCAAAATCGTAATACCGAATATTGCAGTTAGAAATCCCGATTCCTCACTGCCCCACAAAATATACTTTGTTGTAAAGACTACGCCCAGACTATTTTGTGAACGGGCCCCAAGACTGACGTCTGACTTATGTAACTGCACTTTACTGGTTATAAATGTTATTATACAATTTAAAAAAGTATTTAAAAATATGAGATAAAGACAGTTTTTAGTTCCCTAAAAGTGCAGGATTAACAGATACTTAAATAAAATAAATTAACTAATTGTGCCATTGATGTGGGTTGCCAATACAGTTTAGATTTGAAACATGAACTTTGAGAATCATTTTCAAAACACCATTCTAGATTTAATTCTGATCCCATTACAAGTTAGTTAGAAGTTGTCGATAATTATGTGATCGTGCAAAATAAAAAAAAATAATATGGATCTTACATCAACTACCAGTATCCGGCGGGACAGGGAA
>RQTK01000581.1:298162-311591 GCA_003991915.1 Elysia chlorotica | reverse complement strand
AAATAAAATTCAAGGTCCAATAATGTAGTCTTAAAATAAAATTCAAGGTCCAATAATGTAGTATTAAAACAAATTCAAGGTCCAATAGTGTAGTATTAAAACAAATTCAAGGTCCGATAATTTACTATTAAATAAAAATTTAAGGTCCAGTAATGTAGTACTAGTCCTGTGTGAAGACACGAGCATCAGGTAAACGTCTACCCTAAGAGCTCTTAATCATTAGTCCATAGCTAGTTCACGTTAAGTCTTATGGGTTAAAGATGTCTCAGAATGTTATTTTAAATGTCCTGGCATCTCTTCTTATCCAAGATCTTACAGTAAAAACCTGGTAAACAGTTAAAAACAAGTTTGATTTTTTCCGAGCTAAAAGTTATAGTAAGGATTTTTTCCACACAAAAAATTATATACAGAAACAGGTACAACAGCTGGTATTCGTATAGTACATCTACGCGTTTTTACGGTACACACTATCGGATAGGAAGACGGAGAGAGACAAGAGTACGCTTTTTTACGGTACACTATCAGATAGGAACACGGAGAAAAAAAAAGAGAGAGAGAGAGACAGACAGAGAGAGAGAGACAGAGAGAGAGAGAGAGAGAGAGAGAGAGAGAGGTGGAAGGACACAAGGGAGATAGGATTAAGGAGAGAGAAAGAGATAGTAATAATCGTTTCCAACAAATCTAATACAGAAGCAGGCACTCAAAACAAAAGTAAGTTTTACTTTAGGTTGGCTTTCCTTTTTGTTTCTTGTTGTTTTTATTTTCATTTTTTTTATTTATCAATATTTTTTTGTTACATTTTCAATATTTTTGACAACAAAACCAATGGTGAAATTAGAGAGAATCATCTTAAAGAAAATTATACAATCATTATGCTGTCCTGTGTAAATGTACTGCGTGGTACATTGTTCGACGTAAAATTTAAGATCAGCACCATAAAAATGTCGTGTTCTTAGTCTTTTTTTCATAATTGGAAAGAAAATTGACAATGGTCCAAGGACAAGTTTATAATAGTGGAAAATTGGACTAAGAAAGATTTACCAAGATTTTAGCTTGCTGAAAACATACAATTGTAATTTTGGAAAGAAAATTGACAATGGTCCAAGGACAAGTTTATTATAATGAAATATTGGGCTGAGAAAAGTTTACCGAGGTCTTAGCTTGCTGAAAACATACAATTGTAAAGTAAAATTTTCTTATTCTTAAGTAATTTATCGATGTATATATTTATTTAGAAACAATGAACTGTTGATTTGTTCAAAAGCAAGGCACATGTGATTTTGGAATACAGAAATAGTACTTTATTTAACATTGACGAATATTTGAATCTGTCACAATTTTATTACCTTTGTCCAGGTTTATAGAGAGACTACAAAAGTAAAAACAAAACTTATGGTAAATAGATAAAGCATAATTTAGTAAATAAATCACAACGTTCTTGTAATACATTTAGAGAGAGCCTAAACTGTTGTAATGCATTCATTTTTATTGGCATGGAAGAGGGAGTAGGAACATTTCATGAGGGATCGAAAAACAATTTCAGGTCTATAAAATTAAACCGTTCAAATCGTGAAAGTAATGAAAGAAACAGAATTAAGTTATAAATAAAATATAAAGCAAAGCAACAACAACAAAACTGTCACTATGGACAAAACGTCTAAGTCTCTATGAAATCTTGTTATAGACCTATTTCGTATCTATCGTTCGCTTTTGTCCATCCTTCTTGTGATCCCATAGAAATCTAAATCCACCATCTTCCGATTTCTCAAATTCCGTTAGCCGTCTTTCATCTGTGCGATTCATCCCACACAATGTCCATTTTCATTTCTATTTAGCCTGATCAGATTGAGCGGGGGCCCCTGCTCACGGGGCTTGCTTTTTGAACGCTTGGCAGAGAATCGAGTATTGCGATAAAATCCGCGGACGATGGGCGAAAGGTTAGGAAGGCGGGCCCACTTGATTGTTACGTAAAGCAATAAAGCAGCTCTCCTTCGCGGAGGGCGAGAAAGGCGAAGGGGCTCTCCTCGCTCCGGCGCAGATTCCAATCGGAATATATTTCCAACTTGATTGAAAGCTGAAACCGTTTCGTTGAAATTTGCTTCCACTTGATTATCTTCTCATTTAAAGGCTCGATTATCGCCCCTAGCCAAGCAGAAATATTATGTCAAAAATAAAGTGATGTTTAAAAAAAGATCTTTAAAAAAGCGCTAGGAGGTCAGGGCGAACATTTGAACACGACAGAATGTAGACTGATAGATAGACAGACTATTTAAAATGGCCATCCTTTCTACATTTGAAAACGCTTTATTTTGTATGACTGTCGAGAGAAAGCGATACAAATTAGGAACAAGCTTGCAATCTTAAAGGAAAGTAAGAAAATAAGAATTCATTTAAGTTAAAATCTGTGGGAACGCTAAGAAATGAACAGTCACTGAGGACTATGATTTCGTTTTCACATCCAATCTAGATTTGTAATATCAGGGATAGGCCGAGAACAGAATTAAACAATCATTATTGTTCACTCTGTTTTATCTTTGTAACTCTCTCTCTCCCTCTCTCTCTCTCTCTCTCTCTCTCTCTCTCTCTCTCTCTCTCTCTCTCTCTCTCTCTCTCTCTCTCTCTCTCTACATTTTGCAACTTTGATTCACCATCTAAGTGGCAAGTTAGAGGGAAACGTTTTGAATCGGGTATGATCACTCTTAAGGACTAACGATATCATTTTGATACTCAAAGTTTCAAAATGTTACTGACTTTTGTTAGTTTTTTTTCTATTCGGGATAGTCAAATCCATCTGTGACATTATCCAATGCTATTTACAATGTAATGACATACACCTAAGGTGTGTGTGTGTGTGAGTGTGTGTGTTAGTGTGTGTGTGAGTGTGTGGGTGTGGATAATGTGTCTCATCAGAAGAGAAACAGCCAATCTTGATTTCTAACAGATTTGTGGTCAATAGTGTTGCTTGGTTTTCTTACGTTTTGTCCTGACCAGGTAAAATAGCGACTGACAAACTTCACCTAATGTTACCCAGTAAAATAGGTCATGGTGAGTGATATTGAATCTGGGCTATCTTGATTTCAAGAAGACTCACAGTCACACACAGCAACCCTTCCCTCTCCTCTCATCGCATGTCGAAAGACAAAAGACGAGGAACCAGGTGGGTTTTTTCAAAGGCGCCAGATAGATCAGTCGGCAGTGCTTTAGGCTGACTATAAGAAGCTGACGTTCAAATCTCACTTAATACTGCGGTTTTTGAAATATTATTATTTTTCGAAAAAAAAAAAAGACTAGGGGCCTTTCAATGTGTTGAAAACTTGTTAAACTGGTTTTGATCAAATGCAGACGAAATTCTTACACGTGTATATTCTCCTTCGTTGTCCAGTTCAATAACAACGAACCAAATAAAAACTGAAACCGGACTCATACGCAAAATAACTTCTTTTTTCAAAGTAATCCACAACTATCGTGCGTTGACCAGTAATATTTTGGGAAAAAATGTTAGTCTTAATTAACTAACGAAAACTGTATTGGAAATAAGAAAGTATTTCCTAAAGGCATTCACACAATGCATGGAACACGATTCGACCAAGCATATAACGGGGAGTGAGCAATCCAAGTAGAACAATAACTCAAAGTACAACTGAAAATACACGCAATGAATTATTGAGCAGCAATAGCACCACCAGAACCCAAAGGAGGGATAGGAAAACAGATTCCATCTCCACAGTATCGTTTAATGTTATGGGCACTTTTCTTCCATTCTATGAGGACTAAATCCATTGGTAATTTCCATAATTTCATTATCCGTGGGAGAGAAAATCGCTAATCTTGATTTACAGCCAGTCCGCTGTTATTCTTATCTCCTTGATTTTCTAAAGTCTCCTTTGTTTGGCTTTGACCCCGTGAGACTATGGCCCCGACACTTGTATCAGCAAGAGAGAGGGAGAGAGAGAGAGAGAGAGAGAGAGAGAGAGAGATGGTGAGTGAGAAGGGAAAGGAAGAGTGATTGAGAGACGGAGAGATTTTTGAAAGGGAGAGTAAGAGAAGGAGAGGGAGAGGAGGAAAGGCGGAGAAAAGAGATAACAGGACAGAGAGGGTAGAGATGACGATGGAGGGGGATAGAGAGTGGGCGAGACAGAGGGAGGTACGTTAGGCCCACCCCACACACGGCAGGTCGAAAGCCCTAGAGGGTCCTGCTAATATTAATTCCACAGAATATAAAACAAAACCATGGATTGTGTGTTCACCCCAAACTGGTCTTAGTCTCCTATATCAACTAGAATGATACTATTAAGCTTCAAGGCGTAGACCCGAGTGTTTTTGGTAACACCCTAATGCGATACATAGCCATCATATTAGATCTTTGCTCGTTGCCGCAGAAGAATATCAGGATTTTTTTTTTTGTCCTTTGTTTTTATACCAGGGTAATTGAAAAAAAAAACATTGACAGTTACTGTATAAATCTAGCGGCTAAATAATAATCAATGAAAAGAAATAGAACTGGATAAATATCACTTTATCTTCTCTCCTTTCACTCCCTTTCTCTCTAACTCCCTAACTCTATCTTTCGATCTCTTTCTCTCTCTTTCTTCCTGTCTTTTGTTTCTATCTCTTTTTCTTAATTTCTTTGTCTTTCTCCTTTCTCTTTCTCTTCCTTAACGTTTATCTCTCTTTCTCTCTCTCTCTCTCTCTCCCTCTCTCTCTTTTTCTTTTTTTTCTCCCTCTCCTTCTACACGATACGCCCATCCACAAACAAAGTCACCCACTCTTCAACAATATGACAGCCCCCCCCCCCCCCCCCCCCCCCTTCACCTCACTAGCCGGCCAAATCTCTCTGATCCTATTTTGCCCATTAGCGGTGATGGGATTCTTCCGTCGGACTGCGCGGGGGATCATACAGCTAATAGTCTTGTCATCCTCCCAGTGAGGCTCTCTCTCTCTCTCTCTCTCTCTCTCTCTCTCTCTCTCTCTCTCTCTCTCTCTCTCTCTCTCTCTTCCAATTTTTCAGACTTTATAAAATCGAAATTCCATACATTGCTAGATTATTTGCAAGCAAGCAACGTTCGTCTTGTGTGGAACTTTGACCAACTTCTAGTTCAGCTACGTGTAGCGTATTTCTAATGAATCGTCACCTGAGATTGGGGTCCACAGTACTTCTAAACGTGGACACTTTACGACATGCATCAGCTACAAAAAAGCACTTGGCAATAAAAAAAAAAGCAAAAGAAATCAAAACAAATATTCGCGATTTTTAATTATAGGGAATAAAATTCCGCAAAAATAAAATTTCACTTTGTTTGAAAACATGGAAGATGATAAGTGATAAATGATGAATAAGCAAAAACGTCACAGTTTCACGTAGTAACAACAATGATTGTGCCCGTCTTTTGCTTTTGTTTTGAGACTAGAATAAATAAGACCGTATAGCAGAATCCTCGAAAACTACAGTGAAACTGGTGAATTAATAGGGTTACTTGAACCGTATTGTTCTGTTGTTTTGTTTGTCTGTTTTCTTCGTTTGTTTTTGTTCTGTTTGTTTTTCATTTCATCTTCTGTTGTTTTGTTTTAGTTGTGTGCATAAAATAAAAATTAAAAAAAATCTCTATGATTGATCGAAGACGGTGGTGTATATAAAATAATTATGTTCACCCATAAAAATGGTCTCGCCAGCCGTAGGATGTTTTAGCTATAGTAAGTCCCCAAAAAACGCAGAACAATAATAGATTTAATTTCTTTTTTTAAACACACACTGTCCATTAGCCAAACAACGCTTTGTAGCGATCCACCACATCTGTCTCTCATTTAACATCTTCTAACAGTCAATACACTATGTCCTTCAACGAACGCTACACGCCACCTTTCGTTATGATCCTGCACCTGTATTAGTAATAAAAGCTCTATAATATGTGAGCAAATCTAGACATGGGCCTTTGTATGTGAAATTTCATCTTAAAAGGACACAAAAAAGGGATTTGTTTTACAAACAAACAGGATCACTTCTTCTGTGGAGGAAAATAATATTGATCGAATTCTCAAGTTGTAGTCAAAGGAAGGTAAGCCGAATAACAATAATTATGACTCTTACAATTTTAATGTTTACTCCCCTTGTCTTGTGCATCGACAATTGCTTCCTCTTTCCTATCATCATTAATTTACAGTAGAGGGGCATCACATTTAAATCTGAACAAAAACTTGTTCCAGCACTCACATCCTTGTAATATCATCTACATTAAGCATTAATGATGTTTTTAATTAACATGGATGTTGCTTCACAAAGAGTTGTGTGTACACCTAGAGAGTAAAATTCCTGTTCAACAACAAGACACGTTTTTAAAATCTCAACAGTCATTATCCGTTCCTTAAAGTATTCTGCGAGTTCAATCTTACGTTTTTGATTAAGTTAATTACCTCCCCAATAACAAGTAATCATTGCGAAAAGCATTATTTAGTAACCTAAGAAAATGAAATAAACCTGAAGAGCGCTTTATGTCTTCTACGCAACGTGGTGTAATTCTTTGTGAATTTTCACTCCATGATGCAAGACTAAGAGATGGTTTCTTTGTTTTGTTTCTTATCATCCAACCTCAGCACTATATCGGCTATATTGTAAATAGGCCCCAAGACTAATGTCTGACAATTGTATGTGCTGCCATACATGATACAGAGCGAAACGATCTGGACAAATGTCGTAACCGGTAAAATTATACTGGCACCAAACCAACAAGTTGGGGACGAAATCACACAAATGAAATTTTTACCCGTCGTGGGACTCGGACCGCGGACCTCTCAATTTGGATACCAACGCTCCACCCCTTGAGCCAGTACGTAAAATGTAGAGATCCTGATACGAATTATCACTATGCCCTTACCGGGGAAGAGGTAAACCCAATCATTTATTTCGGTGACACTGCCTGCTGTGTTTAGAAGCAGGGTATTGATCTGTTATTTACTTGTAGTTGTACACCCACAAACCATCAATCTGACTCGACCCATCAGCTAGTGATATACTTAAATAATCCAGCACCTCATTATTCACAATCACTTATATAATTAACCACCAGTTATACACGCATTGTTATTTCACTCTCTCTCTCTCTCTTACCTCTCAGTACAATTACTCTTTTTCCGCGTACGTTTCAAACAGCACCTACCCACAGAAATACTGTTTGACATGGAAAAATCTGGTTGGATCTCATAATAGACTGGATGGGCTAAACGCTTAATTTACTGCTAGGAAAGTTTAAGGATGAGCTTCACTTTATAGGATCCAAGATTGTTTGTTTCTTCTTTTTTTAGTTATTCTAGTGCATAAGCTAAGTGGCTAAACAGAAAACATAATTATTGTCAACACATTGAGCCAAAAACACAGCCATGCCGAAGAGTACTTTTAGGAAATAATTGGTTATATTTAAGCTCGTCGGTAACAATCTAAGATAGAGTATGGAGTATACGAGATGATTTTGTTGAAAAGCCTGCATGTGCCAAGGTATTTAATATAGAACATTGTTTACAGCTTGCAGTGCTGGAATATAGAAAAAGTTGTTCAATGTGATGCAAGGTTCAGAACACGTACGGAAGAAAAATATATAGTTATTATTTGAGTTTTTCAATAGCCTACCATACCAACACATAATATGTGGATTGATCAATAGCTTTCTAGTACCATAGAATAAAGGTTTTGTCATTGTGACGTCCCGATTTGGGGTTGGCGTGCCATAGTTTTTTAATGTCAAACGATCTTGCTGCAGTCTCTACTTCTCTTGTACCTCGGTCCCTGTATAAGGGTAAATTGTTCAATATTCTGTCAGTAGTACAAAGTAGAATTATGTAGATTGGTTAATAGCGTGTCAGTACCACTGCATACAGGTAGATTGTTCAATAGCCTGTTAGAACATTAGTATTTTGGTAGGTTGTTCCACAGCCTGTGAGTAGCACAGTGTTTAGGTAGAGTGTTCAACAGCCTGTCAGTACATTAGTATGTTGGTAGATTATTCAACAGCCTGTCAGTACATTAGTATGTTGGTAGATTATTCAACAGCCTGTCAGTACACTTATACTGACAGACTGTTGAACAAACTATATACTGTGGTACTGACAGGCGGTTGAACAATCTACCTATATATTGTGGTATTGACAAGCTGTTAAATAATCTACCATTTCACAGGGACCGATAACTAAAAGAATACAAAGAAGGAAAAAAATTATTGGATCCTTAAAAGTACGCTCTCCCTTAAACTTTTCTAGCACTTAATTAAGCCTTTAGCCCATCCAGTCTCATATGACATCCAACCAGTTTTTTCCATGTTAAATATTATTTCTGTGGTGTTGTTTAAAACGTACGCGGGAACAAAATAATGGTACTTAGAGATAAATATATAAATAGATAGAAAGATAGATAGATAGATACATATATAGACAGGTAGATAGATAGAAAGATAAATAGATATAGAGAACGACCGAGAGTGAGAGAGTGAGAAAGAGCTACAATTTTCTTCAACAGCCTGGCAGTATCAGTGTATATGAGTTGTTCAAAAGCCTGACAGTGCTATGGTATGGGAATAAAATATAATGTTTATTAGCTGTCAGTGCCGTAATGTATATGACGTTTTTCATAAGGCTGTCAACGTTAAAGTATAAGCTAGTGGCTCACACCCAACCTAATAATTATGAAAATAGGCAATTATCAATGAGCTCAACTCAGTGCATCCATTTTTAATGGCTGGTCTAATATTGAGGAACTTAACTGACCCATAGTGTGCCAGGTCTTTTGAAATTTTATAAGGCTCTAGACCTACTTGTTTTGTGTGTGTGTGTGTGTGTGTGTGTGTGTGTTTTCATGATTTTCACACATTGTACATCAAATTTTTCAGGAAAAAAAGTAAAGTTTTTCTTTCTACTGTAGTTTAAGGGTAGGAAGCATCTTCACGTTCCGGGCGTGGGAATCTTTACAATATCGTGAAATTGTTTGATAGCTTGTAAGTGCCACAGTATGTAAATAAATTGTTCAATAGTGTTAGTGTTAGAGTATGGATGTAAATTGTTCAATCATCTGTTGATGTTAGAGTATGGATGTAAAATTTTAATTGTTCAATCGCCTGTCAGTGTTAGGGTATGGATGTAAATTCTTCAATAGAATGTCAGTGTTAAAGTTTCGATGTAAATTGTTCAAAAGACTCTCAGTATTTAAGTATGGATATAAATTGTTCAATCGCCTGTCAGTGTTAGAGTATGGATGTAAATTGTTCAATAGTTTGTCAGTGTTAGAGTATGGATGTAAATTGTTCAATAGTCTGTCAGTGTTAGAGTATGGATGTAAATTGTTCAATAGTCTGTCAGTGTTAGAGTATGGATGTAAATTGTTCAATAGTCTGTCAGTGTTAGAGTATGGATGTAAATTGTTCAATAGTCTGTCAGTGTTAGAGTATGGATGTAAATTGTTCAATAGTATGTCAGTGTTAGAGTATGGATGTAAATTGTTCAATAGTCTGTCAGTGTTAGAGTATGGATGTAAATTGTTCAATAGTCTGTCAGTGTTAGAGTATGGATGTAAATTGTTCAATAGTCTGTCAGTGTTAGAGTATGGATGTAAATTGTTCAATAGTCTGTCAGTGTTAGAGTATGGATGTAAATTGTTCAATCGTCTGTCAGTGTTAGAGTATGGATGTAAATTGTTCAATAGTCTGTCAGTGTTAGAGTATGGATGTAAATTGTTCAATCGTCTGTCAGTGTTAGAGTTATGGAATGTAAATTTTTCAATAGCCTGTCAGTGTTAAAGTATAGATGTAAATTGTTCAAGAGTTTGTCAGTGTTAAATTGTTCAATCGCCTGTCAGTGTTAGAGTATGGATGTAAATTGTTCAATCGCTTGTCAGTGTCAGTGTTAGAGTATGGATGTAAATTGTTCAATAGTATGTCAGTGTTAGAGTATGGATGTAAATTGTTCAATCGTCTGTCAGTGTTAGAGTATGGATGTAAATTGTTCAATAGTTTGTCAGTGTTAGAGTATGGATGTAAATTGTTCAATAGTCTGTCAGTGTTAGAGTATGGATGTAAATTGTTCAATCAAATTATACAAGAAGATTTCTCAATAGCCTGTCAATATCAAATTATATAAATTTTATGTTCAATACCCTGACGATGTTATAGTATACAAGTAAATGTATTACTAAATACTTTGAACGATTGTGAGTATTGAAGTAAGTTGTTCATCGCTGCCCGCTTGACCATCTCTGAGACTGGCTGCCCAGTGGTCACGATAGGAGTGACCTGGACGTGGTCAGTATCTGTGTCTCACCAGGTGCCTGGTTCCCACAGATCCACTGACCGTGCCGAGTGTACACGATCCAGACTGACCACCGCAATGTGCCTGTGGATTTGGCAAACAATCCACGATCGCTGATCATGAACAGCTCTGTTAGCATGTCAACATACACTTTGTTACAAAATGAATTTGTATGTAGACTTTACCAACAATATTTTTTTAATATTATTTGTTTTATCACAGCGGTAGTCAATTCACAAGTTTCATGACTCATTTCCTAAACAAATTATTTAAAAAATGCAAAAAAAGGGTGGAACGTTAGCTTGCCTTTTAAAAATATTTAGGTCTGTAAACACTCAATTGTTGTTGTTGCTGATGTTTTTTTGTTCGGTGGTTTATTTTGCTATTTTCTCCACACTCGCTAAACAGTAAACTAGAGCTTGCCCTTTGGTCTTCCAAAGCCCTCTCCTCCCCTTAGTCTTTATTATTTGTATGTCCGTCTGCCTCTTTCTTTGTCTCCGTCTAAATCCATCTCATGCCTCTCTTTTCTTATAATGACTGTTCTCGCAATCTATATCTCTTGCTCTCTCTCTCTCTCTCTCTCTCTCTCTCTCTCTCTCTCTCTCTCTATTTCCCTCTCTCTCTAATTCTCTCTCATAATTTCTAATAGCATTTGTCTAGTAAAAACTAGATTGCCCATTTACCTTGTATTTTCTCCAACATTAAATCTTCTCTCTCTTTATACGTGGCAAATTATGACCCCGATCCCCACCCCTGGTTCTCTCTGTTATCAATTATCTCGATGAAAACAGTGAATCTGTTTTCTTTTCTTCTTGGATAAAAGTCAACGCTTTCTCAATATTTCATGTGAGGTCTGCCTCTTTTTTTTTTTTCGTTTTCTCTCTTTTCCCACATAAAACGTCTTTTTATAGACCGTCAGCTCTCTTTCCTGTATTCCCAGATATCCATAACATTTCGTGTTTTTTTTCATGTCTGCCATGACCCTTTTATCAGCTGATTTACCCAGTTTTTTGGAGCTTCTACTTTTTTCTCTAGGCCTGGAGAACGCGGTGACCCTGGGATAGAACATGGGCTTCCCACGCAAACGGTCCTTGGTTCGGGTCCTAGCATTTCGCTTCATACTGGTTGGGTCGGTGTCATTAAAATGTGATCGATTGAGACAGGAGTCATGGTATCTCCGCCGATTTTCGTGTATGGCAGCACAAAAATTATCAGTCGTCCGTCTTGGGACCCGTCCACAATAGAGCCTATATAGTGCTGATGTTGGACGTTAAACATTCTCAACTGCAGCTCAACTAGTTATGTAGGTCTATGGAAAGAGGGCAGCATTCACACCCATATAGTACACTTAAAAATGAATAGGCTTTTATGGTATTAAGTTTGATGCTAAGCTTTACGTTTCTAACACCAAACTATTATCGACTATTTAAATCATATACACATTTTAAAAACTTAAAGAGTATTAATAATAAAATAAAGCATGCATGCCTTTATATATAAAGGCACATAAACGAATAATTCAGGTGTGAAAGGAAAATTAATATGAGTTTTACAGTAAAACTTTCAGTCGGTATAATTTAAACGAATGGGCCCGCTTACTTTCAGTATCATTCCAGAACTCAATCCAGAAGGTAAGTTGTGATGGCCGAAACTATAAACAGTTCAATCTTAATTAATGTTCCTTATCTATAGGCTCTTACTAAGTGAAAGCGAGAAGTTGTTGTGTTGCTTGAGTTCTATGGATAATAAAAAAGCCATAAAAACACCATGAATAACGAAAAACAACTTAAATAAAAGTAAACATAATAACTTTTATAATAAATAGTATAATATCAATAATATATAACATTATATATCAATGTTCATAACAATGGTAACGGAATTATCATGATATTCATAATGACGATGGTAATTGAAAAAATGTAAGTGACAAAAACATCATCATCAACAAGAACAAGAAGAAGAAGAAGAAAAACCAACCCAACCTGACCTGTTCCCTTTCTCTGCAGAACTCCAGTCCACCATGAACAGCCTGTACGTGCTCCTGCTGGTGCTGCCAGCCGCCGCCCTGGCCATCGACCTCAAGCCTTACAACGAGACGGCGCACATGATGTTCATCGAGAGTGACTTTAACAGCGACGGCATGTTCACCCGCGACGAGCTGGATATGGTCTTCAAGGTGGGTGCATTGGTTGGTGCATTGGTTGGTGCATTGGTTGGTGCATTGGTTGGTGCATTGGTTGGTGCATTGGTTGGTGCATTGGTTGGTGCATTGGTTGGTGCATTGGTTGGTGCATTGGTTGGTGCATTGGTTGGTGCATTGGTTGGTGCATTGGTTGGTGCATTGGTTGGTGCATTGGTTGGTGCATTGGTTGGTGCATTGGTTGGTGCATTGGTTGGTTGTTTGGTTAGTTCGTTTTTTTGGTTGGTTTTGTTAAATTTTTGTAACGGCCAATCTCAGCGAAGTTACTTTAATTATATCGTGGACATGTCCCAAGCGTAATGGCTCTTGGTTTTGTATACGTAATGGAGATAAAGTGGACATAACACAACTCCAACATTGGACCTCTACAGCATAACTAACTGATTTTAGCACTCTTAAGATGGTATTAATAAGCATCAGATAAACTGGGTTTGTAACATTTTTATCGTTTTTATGTTATTTACGTTGTTTCACGCTCACTCTGCCTGTTATTTTAGAAAGCTTCAAAAAGCGTCCTCTTGCTCTTTAATTTAAAAAATATGTCCGTTTGTAATAATGTTTTCTAACCAATCATCATAAGATCTTTGGGTCTAAACTGTGTTTGCCTATGGTAACAATAACATTCTGTGGTTGAAGAAAACAAGGCTCTTTCAGCCCTAACGTCTCATAAGTCTAAAGAAAGATCCTTTAGTATGACGGGACTTTAGAACGGGGTCCCCTGGACTTGGTCTATCACATTATACAACACTGCCACCGCCCGAACAACTAATCAAGAATCGCGTTCCCAGCAGCGAGAGGCAATGCGCTATCCACAGCGTCCCCCCTTCCACCTCCATTTTATTGTTAATGGTAACGCTACAACCACCTGCTTTTCGCTCTCTAACCAGTTATAAAAACGCGTTCTAACCACTGATTATAAGATATTTGACGTTAAGCTATGCCTAC
>RQTK01000581.1:281637-298143 GCA_003991915.1 Elysia chlorotica | reverse complement strand
TTCGTTAGTGCATTGCTTGGTTCATTGTTTAGTTCACTGGTTGGTGCATTGGTTGGTGCATTGCTTGGTGCATTGGTTGGTTCATTGGTTGGTTGTTTGGTTAGTTCGTTTTTTTGGTTGGTTTTGTTAAATTTTTGTAACGGCCAATCTCAGCGAAGTTACTTTAATTATATCGTGGACATGTCCCAAGCGTAATGGCTCTTGGTTTTGTATACGTAATGGAGATAAAGTGGACATAACACAACTCCAACATTGGACCTCTACAGCATAACTAACTGATTTTAGCACTCTTAAGATGGTATTAATAAGCATCAGATAAACTGGGTTTGTAACATTTTTATCGTTTTTATGTTATTTACGTTGTTTCACGCTCACTCTGCCTGTTATTTTAGAAAGCTTCAAAAAGCGTCCTCTTGCTCTTTAATTAAAAAAATATGTCCGTTTGTAATAATGTTTTCTAACCAATCATCATAAGATCTTTGGGTCTAAACTGTGTTTGCCTATGGTAACAATAACATTCTGTGGTTGAAGAAAACAAGGCTCTTTCAGCCCTAACGTCTCATAAGTCTAAAGAAAGATCCTTTAGTATGACGGGACTTTAGAACGGGGTCCCCTGGACTTGGTCTATCACATTATACAACACTGCCACCGCCCGAACAACTAATCAAGAATCGCGTTCCCAGCAGCGAGAGGCAATGCGCTATCCACAGCGTCCCCCCTTCCACCTCCATTTTATTGTTAATGGTAACGCTACAACCACCTGCTTTTCGCTCTCTAACCAGTTATAAAAACGCGTTCTAACCACTGATTATAAGATATTTGACGTTAAGCTATGCCTACACATGGTAACGCGAAATCAGTCTACTTTTCGCTCTCTGTACTGTTACAAAAGATCTTTAACCTATGCCTACACAATGGTAACGCTACACCTGGCTACCACGATATTCCTTGTTGTTTGTTCCAGGGCTACGACACGAACGGAGACGGCCGCGTGACGCGCCACGAGTACACGAGCTACGTGGACCTGCACACGCCCACCCTGCACGACCTGTCCCACGCGCTCTACGACATCTACGACAGCGACAACGACCACCACCTGGACAAGCACGACTACGACCTGCTCTTCGCCACCATGGACGCGGACAGCGACGGCATCGTGCAGGAGATGGAGTTCAGGATGTGAGTCTGGGAAGAAGAAGAAGAGGTTGAGTTGGTTTAACGTCCATCAGCAGCACTATATAGGATATATTGTGGACGGGCCCCAAGACGGACGTCTGACAATTTTATGTGCTGCCACACACGAGACAGGGCGAGGATACCTGACTCCTGTCTCAGCCGGTCATATTATACTGACACCGACCCAACCAGTAGGGAGCGCAACAGCAAGGAATTGAACTCGGGACCTTTTGCGTCGGAAGCTGATGTTCTACCCCTAGACCACTGCGCCCCCACAGAAGAAGAAGAAGAAGAAGAAGAAGAAGAAGAAGAAGAAGAAGAAGAAGAAGAAGAAGAAGAAGAAGAAGAAGAAGAAGAAGAAGAAGAAGAAGAAGAAGAAGAAGAAGAAGAAGAAGAAGAAGACAAAGAAAAGGAGATCAAGAACAAGAACAAGAAGAAAAAAGAAGAGGAAGTAGAAGAAGAAGACAAAGGAGAAGAAGAAGAAATCCCACTGTAATAAACTAGACAATGTGTTAGAAGTACAACGCCTTAATAACTTACAACCCGTCATAAGCCTTCTCATTCGCATATTCTTACTAGGAACTGTAGGCCACCGCGTCGTTGATCTTGCAGTCTTGCATATTCTGCTTTTCGAGCGATGATAACATACATAAATTATGCCATAAGGTCATAGTTTAACGTCCTTTTAGTTAACAGCTCGTCGTGCGCCTTCTTTAAGACTAGCGTTAAGCTTACCACAATGTTGTATTCATCACACATAATCACTGCCCGTTAGACATGGGATTTTCCGATAGTAAATAGGCTCTGTATGTATAGGGCATAGTTATGATTGGACGCTGGTGCAGATTCTGGTGCAGATTCCCTCACGTATCGTCTCAGGTTTCACTCTGGGCTCCGTAACCGCAAGGCTTCTTATATATCGCGGACTGCACCTGGCATTAACGTCTGAAAATCATGCAGTATTACCAGATAGAGAGAGAGAGTGAGAGTGAGAGAGAGAGAGAGAGAGAGTGTGTGTGAGAGAGAGATTGAGAGAGAGAGAGAGAGAGAGAGAGAAAGGGAGGGAGAGAGAGAGCGCGCATGGATAAAAGACTTCTGCTTCAGTGCACTTAACACCGATCCAACCAGCAAGGAACCAGACTGTCCAAGCGAGTATTGGAAGCCTCGCCACTACAACCTTTGTGTTTGCACAAAAGCCCATCAATATAATATTGTCACTACTTAAAAACAGTTACCTTTTGTTAATGGTAAACTTGTCACAAACGTGAATACAAGTCAAAAGACTAATGGAATAAAATCGTTAGAGTATAACTGACAATATAACCTTTCTTAAATAGTATTTTCTGGCAATTTCACACATTTCTGGCAAAGTCTTCGTTGATCCATGGACGTATCATATTTGTAGTGTTTAAAGAGATATGAACCGGGCTTTTTAATCTATGTCATCAACCTTTTGTTGTATGCAACTGTTGACTATTATAATATTACCAAAGTTAACCCTTTGCTCACCAGCTACTGGACGGCGCTGTATGGATCCCTGGAGACTGTCCACGGTCACGGCTCTCACGTTTAGAGAAATTCTGGCCGCTCTGAGGAATTAAATATTTAACAAAAAACCATAGCACACAATGTTCATTTGTTTATTTATAGAAAATTTAGTTGTTGTTGTTGTTGTTGTTGTTGTTGTTGTTGTTTGTTTTGTTTTTTATTTTCTTTGTTTGTTTCTCGTTAGTTTGTTGGTCTGTTTTTGTTTTGTTTATTGTTTGTTTGTTTGTTGTTGTTTTTTATTATAATATATGAGACAACGTGTATCCTTCAATGCAAACGACTTCACACATCGAGAAGACAATGTTTATGTTGATATTAAAGGGCAACACATCTAGTACTGTTTTAACAATGAAACGTTTAGCCTGACATTGTCGTATTCCAGTTGCGTCATTATTCAGTGTGGCGTTGCAGAAAGTTACTGTATAATGTCAGATCAGTTCATGTGTCAAGAATTACCTGACTTCTTACGTATCACATTATTAAGTGAGTAGTCAAAGCACGAGGGTTGGACAGTGCGTGATTCTTTCGGGGTAAACTTTAAACACACTTGCTGGCCCGCACAAAACATCAGCACGGTTCCCCAAAACATCAGCACGGTTCCCCAAAACCAAGGCGCATAAACGGAGGATAAACCTATAGTCCAGGTCTTTTCTTTTTTTTCAGCGTAATTTATTTTCAGACTACCCTGATTGGTCCTGCGGAAGAAGAAGTTAGAGTAAATTGGTCTTCATTGAGGCGACAGATAATGCTCAATTTAGGGCGTTCACACGGGGGATAACTCAGCTCTAACTGCCACATTCGTCAAACTAGACAGAGTTGTGCCACTTGATAAGCAGACCAGAGTTATGTTCAAGAAGCAGATAAGGGTAAGTGTTGTTTTTGTTGTTGTTGTTGTTGTTGTTGTTGTTGTTGTTGTTGTTGTTGTTGTTGTTGTTGTTGTTGTTGTTGTTGTTTATATTTCCTTTTTTAATTTTTTGTTTGTTCTCGTTTTTGTCTTTGTTTGTTTTTTTGTGGTTGTTTTTTTTGGTGTATTTGTTGTTTTGTTTTGTTTATTGTTTGTTTGTTTGTTGTTGTTTTTGTTTTTATATCGAAACAACGTTTATGCGTCAATGCACAAGACCTCACAGATCATGAAAACAAATTTTATGTTGATATTAAAGAGCAACACATCTAGTACTGTTTAAAAAATGAAACGTTTAGCCCGACATTGTCGTGTTCCAGTTGCGTCATTATTCAGTGTTCCATTGCAGAAAGTTATATGTCAGACCAGTTCATGTGTCAAGAATTACCCGACCTCTTACGTAACACACTATTTGGTGTGTACAGGCAGCACTCTAGTCAAAGCACGAAGGTTGGACAGTGCGCGCGTGATTGTTTTGGAGTTAACTTTAAACACACTTGCTGGCCCGCACAAAACATCAGCACGGTTCTCAAAAACCACGGCGCATAAACGGAGGATAAACCTATAGTCCAGGTCTTTTTTCTTTTTTTTTTCAGTGTAATTTATTTTCAGACTACTCTGATTGGTCCTGTGGAAGAAGAAGTTAGAGTAAATTGGTTTTCATTGAGGCGACAGATAATGCTGAATTTAGAGCGTTCACATGAGCGATAACTCAGCTCTAACTGCCACATTCGTCAAACAAGACGGAGTTGTGCCACTTGGAAAAAAGACCAGTTATGTTCAAGAAGCAGATAAGGTTCGTAAGTACAAAGTTGTGAGAAGCTGGCAACGCGTCTGAAGATATGTGAATAAGAAGGCTTACGCAGAGTCGTCAGCTGTCACGACGATGTACTTACGCCGCAAGATTAAAAACCATTCGTTGTGTCATTTAATGATCAACATGTTCTGGTTTGCGGGACCGATAATCTTTTCGCGTGGCAATTTTCCCTACTTTAGTCACTACTGGTGCTGTTACTTAATATGCTAACTAGAACATACGGCAGAGGTTAAAATTTCTAAATTATACGATTAACAGCCAGACACTTTAAGACAGCACTGCGCTATAAAACACGGTAAATTCACTTGAGAGCAACACACTTTTCTTTAGAACACTACGATTATGTTTAGAACAGCCCAATTGACATAGGTCAAGGCGTCCAAAAATAGAAGGCCAAGTCACCGAATTGAAAGAAGTGAAAAGATTTTGGTACACCAAGGATACAAGTGATTTTATTTCCTTTAATTTTAAGCACAGATAGGACAGAGTGATGCTTAGAGAGTATTTTTCAGCCCACACGATCAGCCTACACTGCAAATATGTAAACTGTCCTATCTATGTGCGCACTAATTTGAGTTATTTTGGAAATTCATGAATGATCGGTTATTTGATACCTATAATAATTGTTGCTAAATAATAGTTGCGCAGGACAATTCGAAGATGTTCATAAATAATTATGGCTCACTTTGATTCTTGCTTCAAGTTTTTGTATATTTCGGTGACTTTGCCTTCTATTTTTGGACGCCTTGACATAGGTGCAATACAATCAACTTTAAAACAATACAATAACATTTAGAACAATACAATAAACATTAGAACAATGCAATAAACTTTAAAACAATACAATTAACTTTAGAACAATATAATATACTTGAGAAAAATATAACAAAACTTAAGTAAAATGCAATAAACTTTAAAACAACACCATAAACTTAAGTACAATACAATTAACTTTAGAACAATACAATAAATTTCTAGAACATTGATACCTACTTCAAAACAATACAATTTATTTCAAACAATACAACTAACTCTAGAACAAGGTACGTAATTTCAGAAAAATAAACTTAAAAATGTAACAATAAAGTTCAATATGAAACAATACTGTTCCTTAACAAAAAGTGTAGACCCATATTGTTAACAAATCCATTAGGAAATATTTGTTTGAGATAGATGAACTCTATTAAATTCCCTTGCGTCATATAAAGTGAAAGATTGGGTGATTTGATTTGATTGTTGGTCTGCTGATTAGAATCACATTGCCCTAATGACTTAGTTAGAAATAAACATCGTCTGTAGTAAAAATTGGTAGTATACACCAGAGTTAAGCAGCAGGACTGGAGTTCGAGGTTTCAAATTCGTCGCTGTTCGCTGTTTGAGATGAGTGAAAAAGCTGTTTAAGTCATTCTTTTTTACTCCATAATTATGGAAGGGGCGCGGGTGCCACACTGTTTAAACTGTTTGTCGTACATCGGCAGATGACCAAAAATTAAGCCATAAATAAACATTATTAGTTTTTTTGCTTATAATTGGGCTGATGCTCATACCGATCTTTACAATTTATAGACCAAGGTCCGCAAGTGGGATGGAGCGATAGCTTCCAACTCGACCTATTTTTATTCTTATTCTCATATGTCTTAAGACGAGTTGTAAACTAACCACAATTTTGTACCTACGGCTCCTCGGCATAGATTATCAACTCCCCTGGTTCAAAAGATGCATCCACGGCTATCCAAAATGGTGAAAAAATATACCATTAAAGTTTTTAGAAAGTCAAAGTAGAAAAATGATGTTTTATTCCTGCATCAGGAGTTTAATTCTACTTTTGTTTCTTTTCAGCTAATTAAAACACACAGGTCATTGAATAAAAACTCCCCCATGAGACAATTAGTTCTCTAACAAACTCATCGATACACTTAGTGTTAAAAAATCATTATCTGTGACGTAACAATGCTTTCATGCTTTCCCAATGCCGACCAATTGGGCCGAATGGAAAAAAAAGATGTCCGAAGTAACAAGTTGGGAAATAAGTAGAAACAACAATAATCAGCACCTCTCATGTGTTCATCTTCTCTCGAATGTAGATACGTCTATCCCGATGTGTTATCTAGGTGGAGATACCTCTTCATTATTAGGCGCACCAAAACAAAATAGAAAGCAATAGTAATCTCGTTGTGTGGGTGATAAAAAGAACTTTGGGCCAACTTATAGAGTCAATGCACGGATACTGATCACTTGACGACCATATATCCTGCTGACAGAGTGGTAGTGACTGGCTCTCTAAGTTTCGCTGTGCACCTCCAAGATTATAGTGAGTTTGGTTTGCTTTATTTGTTTTTTTAGCTACATTTTGGTTGTTAGCGTCAAATGTCAACAAACAAGTCTCGTAATTATAAACGCTGTTCACATAGACATTACTGGAGTACCTGGACTTCCATCTGAACTGATCACATTAAACTGACACCGACCCGACCAGGACGGTCACAGCGAGTAGTGTGACTTTACTCTAATTCAACAGTTCTGTTTATGTCAATATAGTGAAAACGTTTGCCTATTTTCTCAAGCTGGTATTTATGTGTTTGGTTGTGAGTGTTAGAGTAGATTTTTTTACTTTTTTTTTTATTACAGTGTTGGTATGACATTTAGCGTTTCTTTTTAAATTCGTCTGAATCTAGTGCTTTGAAATTGATAGTGTTGTTAAACCCGAAACGACATGTCGTGTTTCATTAAAAGAAAATATTGCTAGCTCTCAAGAGAAACTATTGAGGCAATGATGGGTGGGCATTAAGTACTCCATCGAGAACTACAGAGAGAGAGAGAGAGAGAGAGAGAGAGAGAGAGATAGAGAGAGATAGATAGAGAGACAGCAGACCCGCAGACAGATACACTTTTCTTTAGAACACTGCGATTGTGTTTAAAACAACCCAATTAACATAGGTGCAATACAACCAACAATGCATCAAACTTAAGTACAATGCAATAAAACAAAACAATTAAATTTAGAAAAATTAAACAAACTTTATAACATTGATACTTACTTTAAAACAATACAATTTATTTCAAACAATACAACTAACTCTTGAACAATGTACTTAATTTCAGAACAATAAACTTGACTTTGTAACAATACAGTTCAATATGAAACAATACCATTCTTTACCAAAAGGTATAGGCCCCTGTTGTTGGCAAATCCATAAGGAAATACTTATTTGAGATAAATGAACTCTTAAAACATTCCCTTGCGCGATTTAAAGTAAAAGATTGGCTTATTTGATTCGACTGTCGGTTTGCCGATTAGAATCCTATTGCCCAAATGATTTAGTTAGAAATAAACATTGTCTGTAGTAAAAAATGGGCAGTTTATATACATCAATTCCTTTTACAGTGTTTCAGAAAAAGGTGAATGTGAATTTTTGGACGCTCTCTCAGTGCCACAACCCGTTGCTTGGGCGTGACTGGTTCAGTCGGTAGGGCGCAGATTTAAGCAGCAGGGCTGGAGTTTCGAGGTTTGAAATTCGTCGCTGTTCGCTCTCCCCGTATGGGCTTATTTTTTAAAGCTTGAGCTAGAGTGAAAAAAAACACTATTTAAAACGTACTATTTTACTCTATAATTATTGGGCGGAAGGGGGGGGGGGTCGCATTAATTAAACTGCTTGTCGTAGATCGGCAGATGACCAAATCTTAAGCCATAAAAAACATTTTTTTTTGCTAATAACTGGGCTGATGCGCATTCGATCTATAAAATAGACCAAAGTCCGCAAGTGCGATGGAGCGATAGCTCCCAACTCGACCTATACTTATTCTTTTTTATATTCTCATATGTCTTAAGACGAATTGTAAACTTACCACAAAGTTGTACCTACCGCTCCTTAGCATAGATTATCAACTCGCTGGTTAAAAAAAACGCCTACACGGCTATCCAAAATGGTAAAACAAAGCACCATTTAAGTTTTTAGAAAATCAAAGTAGAAAAATAATGTTTTATTCCTGTATCAGGGGTTTAATTCTACTTTTGTTTCTTTTCAGTTAATTAAAGCAAACGAGGCATTGAATAAAAAAAACTCCACCATAAAAGTAGCCATTTAGTTCTCTAACAAATACATCGAAATGCTTAAGTCAAAAGATCATTATGTCTGACGTAACAATGCTTTCATGCTTGCCCAATGCTGACCAATTGGGCCGAATGGGAAAAAAAGGATGTGTGAAGTAACAAGTTGGGGAAGCAATAAGAACAATAATAATCAGCACCCTCTCAATCTCATTTGTGTTCATCTTCTCCCGAATGTAGAGAAGTCTATCCCGATGTGTTATCTAGGTGGAGATACTTCTCGATTATTAGGCACACCAAAACAAAACAAAAAGCTTTAATAATCTCAATGTATGGGTGATAAAAAGAACTGTGGGCCAACTTACAAAGTAATAGCACGGATACTGATCACATGACGGCCATAATATATATTATATCCTGCTGACACTGACAGTGTGGTAGTGCCTGGCTCTCTAAGTTTCGCTGTGCAACTTCAAGTTTATAGTGAGTTTCGTTTGTTTGTTTGTTTTTAGCTATATTTATTTGGTTCTTACTCTTAGCGTCAAATGTCAACAAACAAGTCTCCATAATATTAAACGTTGTTTACCTAGACATTACTGGAGTACCTGGCCTTCCATCTGAACTGATCACATTAAACTGACACCGACCCGACCAGGACGGTTACAGTGAGTAGTGTGATCTTTCTCTAATTCAACAGTTCTGCTATTTTTATGTCAATATAGTGAAAACGTTTGCCTCTTTTCTCAAGCTGATATCTATGTGTTTGGTTGTGAGTGTCAGAGTAGATTTTTTTTTCATTACAATGTTGGTATGACAATTTTTGTTTTGTTTAATTCGTCTGACTCTAGTGCTTTTAAGTTTATACTGTAATCTCTTTGTTGACTTTGTTTTCTTTTTTTTTTTATCTGAATCAATAAAATGGATTTGTTCTTCACGAATGGAGAAGAAATGAAAAGCAGAAATTATCACAAAAATAGTTCTAAACAATAATTCAACACACACACACACAGACACAAAACTTAACATATATATTTCGGTCACAGCAAAAGAACATTGTCCGAGCTTTCAAGAGAAACTATTGAAGCGGTGATTGTTGGTAAAGGCGGCAGTGCTAGAAGGAAGGACAACTGGTTGAGCAACGTCACAGATTGCATTAAGGACTTCATCAAGAAGTACCTACAGATGGATAGAGAGAGAGAGATAGACATACAGACAGACAAACATACAGAAAAACAGACAGAGAGACAGACAGAGTGACAAACAGACAGACAAACATACAGACAGACAGAGAGGCATACAGACAGATCGACAGGCAGGCAGAGAGACAGAAGAGAGAGAAAAGACAAGGACAGAGACAGAAATACAGACAGAGGCAGAGAGAGAGAGAGAGAGAGAGAGAGAGAGAGAGAGAGAGAGAGAGAGAGAGAGAGAAACAAAGAGAGACGAACAGAGAGACAGACAAAGAGACAGAAAAATAACAACAAAAACAGAGAGAGTAGAAGTGGACGAAATGCGAAAATAGCACTCTGTGTCAGACAAGTTTCTCTTACTTCTTAATCAAGCCTACACATGCCTACTTCATAATGGATTTGAGTCATCACTAAACACTAAAGATTTTTACTGCGCTGCAAAATTATTACATGCATTGCTGATTGTGTCCTGAGTGGGTTCACATAGAAAATCCGCTGAGTTGGTTCTCAATTTCAAAGGAACTATCACAAGATTCTGATCTTGTCATTTTATTTATCCACTATCTGCTCCATAGGTCAGTGGTAAAAAAAGAAATAAGAACTATCTCTGTATTATCAGTGTAATTACTTCTACACACTGGGACACAACACATCCTTCCCATAGTGCACTGTAATACTGTATAAAATAACAAAGGTTCTCAAGACTATAATTATGTAACCTAGATCTAGATTTAGATTTATCTTATTATATATTTGTGAACTGGTGAAATTATTATCGTTTTCTCCGCCATAACTACTCAAGGTACAAAATTGAAATTTAGATATATTGGTACCTTGGAATTTTCTGAATGCCTTAGGCTGGTTCGTTTATTTTTCACGATGACGCATAAAGCATTAATTAGATTTTAGGAATTGAAATTGATTCGTCGATCAAGCAGCCATTGCTGTTTTTTTTTTATTTCAGTTAGCTAATCGAAAGTGAAAGCGGGCTAGGTTCAAATAGGTGCGGGGCTCTATTTCAATAGTTGAGATTCCCGTTTAGATTTCTTGCTGTAATTATTATTCTTTTCTTAAACCCATTTAATGTCAACACTACCACTGACTTATAGATCTATATATATTTTTTTCTTTTCTTTCCGTTCGACATGTTCACGTGCGGGCTCTGCTCGGGTTATAATACTGAATTCCTGATCTATCGAATGGGGATCTTTCGGGATTTAAAAACATTCGAGCGCAATTTAAATTCTATCTGGATCTACCTCGACTATCATCGAAAAGAGGATAAACATGTATCTAAAAGCTAAATCAAATAACTAGATCTAGACTTCTACTACTCATAGATCGACACATTTTTTTTTATTCTTTCCATTCAACATGTTCACGTGCGGGCTCTGCTCGGGTTATAATACTGAATTCTAGATCTATCGAATGGAGATCTTTCGGAGTTTAAAAACATTCGAACCCCATTTAAATTCTATATGGACCTACGTCGACTATCATCGAAAAAGGGAGTAAAAAATGTTATTTAAAAGAAATCCTGTAAATTAATATCCTAGCGTGCACCCATTTGTATCACATTTCATTTGTTTAGCTTTTTTGGCTTTAAACTTCTATCTCTACAACTATGTTTTACCATTTTAGTTGCGCACAGTGTCCCAAAATCCAAGCTTTATCTCTATAGTAATAAGTATAACCTTAAAAAAAAATTTATACCCGTACTGTGTCCCAAAACCTGAGCGAAGCCGGGCATCCCAGCTAGTAGATGTATTACTCTTTACAAACGACACAAATCACTGGTTCTAGGGCTTTATCACAAGATATCAATAGATAACAGTTTCAATCACAGATAAAATCCGAGAATGATAATTGATTGCAACACAACACACTAAGTTATTCCAGTGCAAAAAACGAGAACGAATAATGAAGCGTGAAAACTGAAAGCAACAAACTGAACAGTGTACATAATGCATGATCTTCAAATCTAGCGCCTAGCAAGATAACAGTTAGGCATCGCAGTAGTGTGCCGGCATCGTAGGCCTAAAGGACCGACTATAAGTTGCTGGCCTTGTGTATCTAGAAGGTCACACCGGTCAGATCTGAATGTCCATTTTCAGCTAGATATCGATCTGGATTTTAAAATTCATTGTTGTACATCAACAACTTTTAAAAATGGAACCTAGATTTCAGGTTAAACATTCATAGATTAAGCCTAAATTTATATGTGTAGCATGGATCACGGGATTGTATCTTTAGAAACAGAAGCAGGGGTTGAGTATTACAATTGCCATCTTGATCGAGGTCATTTTTGTGTTTACAACATTACATGGCAACCGATACGTATCCTTTCAAATATACACATGGGAACACTTTTGAAAATCAGAGTGCAAACTACACATGCCATTGCCTATGTATATTTCAATCTGCGAAGAGTACACGTCGTCTGAACAGAAAAAATTCCGAGGACATACACGTCGAAAAATCCTTCGTCTGTACAGACCCTAAGTTTTTTCCAAGCCTAGGTTACTTTATGGTCTTTTACTGTTTTATGTCTATACTTTTAGACCTTTTTTGTTGCAGTTAGATAAGTAAAGCCATTTTCCTGTCGGGTAATATTTAGGGTGCCTGTTTTGTTGGAGATTGTTTATTTTTGTAGAGGTTTTTTGCTTTAGGTTGCTTGTTTAGTCTAAGTCTTATCTTTTTTTAATGGTATTCCCCACTCTAGGGTTCCCGAGACTACTGCCTACTTAAAGATAGGCGGTGCGGCAAAAAGACAGGTAGAGCAGGACAACAACAGAGAGGCGGATAAAGATGTCAGCCAACCCTCCTCCTCCTTACACGGCAAGGCCGGGAAATCCCCCAACTCACTGCACGGTGCACCCTCCGCCTAGACACCCTGTGCACCCCCCGCCTCGACCCGTTGTGCACCCCCAGCCTCGACATGCCGTACACCCCCCGCCAAGACACCCTGTGCACCCCCCGTGCACCCCCCGCATAGACCAGGTGTGCACCCCCTACCTCGTCCAGCTGTACACCCCCCGCCTAGACATGCCATACACTCCCTACTTCGACTCGCTTGGTCACCCCCCACCTTGACATGCTGTGCACCCTCCACCTACGCAGGTATGTTTAGCCACCAGATAACAAGGAATACGATTGCTTAAATTTGTGATAAAATAAAAAGTCCTTTTTGTTCTTAGCGCCATGCTTTTCATTTGCTTTATCGTCTTAGTCTGGTATAAGCTATACATTTATAGAATAATGCCGGTTAACGCTATCAACGTATCTAGTTAACTAAGTTAGAGCTATATAATTATTAGAGCTGTCCATTTGCAAAGTCAGTATTGTTAAAGCTATCTGTTTATGCAATTAGAGCTATCCATTTATAGAGCTAGTGTGGTTAGACCTATCTATTTATAGAGTTGGTGTAGTTAAAGCTATCTGTTTATAGAGTTAATGCGGTTAGAGCTATCCATTTATAAAATCAGTGCGGATAGAGCTATTAATTTATAGAGTTGGTTAGGTTAGAGATATCCATTTATAGAGTTCGTGCGGTTAGAGCTATTCATTTATAGAATTTGTGCGGTTAGAGCTATCTATTTATAGAATTTGTGTGGTTAGAGCTATCTATTTAATATAGAGTTAGTGTGGTTAGAGCTATCTATATATAGAGTTAGTGTGTTCAGAGCAATCTATTTATAGAGTTTTTGTGGTTAAAGATATCCATTTATAGAGTTGGTGCGGTTAGAGCTATCCATTTATAGAGTTAGTGCGGTTAGAGCTATCTATTTATAGAGTTAGTGCGGTTAGAACTATCTATTTATAGAGTTAGTGCGGTTAGAACTATCTATTTATAGAGTTAGTGCGGTTAGAGCTATCTATTTATAGAATTAGTGCGGTTAGAGCTATCTATTTATAGAGTTAGTGCGGTTAGAACTATCTATTTATAGAGTTAGTGCTAGTGCGGTTAGACCTATTCATTTATTGAGTTAGTGCGGTTAGACCTATTCATTTATAGAGTTAGTGCGATTAGACCTATTCATTTATAGAGTTTGTGCGGTTAGACCTATTTATTTATAGAGTTAGTGCGGTTAGACCTATTCGTTTATAGAGTTAGTGCGGTTAGACCTATTCATTTATAGAGTTCGTTCGGTTACAGCTGTCTATTTATTGTGTTGGTGTGGTTAGACCTACCCATTTATAGAGTTAGTGCGGTTACAGCTGTCTATTTATTGTGTTAGTGCGGTTAGACCTACTCATTTATAGATTTAGTTCGATTAGACCTAATCATTTATAGAGTTAGAGCGGTTAGACCTATTCATTTATAGAGTTAGAGCGGTTAGACCTATTTATTTATAGAGTTAGTGCGGTTAGAGCTATCCATTTATAGAGTTAGTTTGGTTAAAGCTATCCAATCATAGAGTTACACCGGTTGACCTATGCATTTATAGAGTCAGTGCGGTTCGTGCTTCCGTAGGAAACGTTCCCGTCGGAAAGTAACTTTGAGTGGTTTCTATTTTTAAAAGTCCAAGCACAAGATACATGTATTTTTATAAGGGCCGCTCAAGCCGCGAGTTTTAGAAGAAGTGTGTTGAACGGTCTCAAAGTTCGGTTGCCTTTAAAACAACCGCCCACGTTTGACTGCAACAACGTTTAGGCGGTCGATTTCATCTATAGATAACACAAACCATTACGACCACAAGGACATTTTTTTTAATTAAGGATAGAATCTACATTAGAACTGATTTAGACAATAGATCTATAACTTGAACTTGATCGAGACTTCTTAATTTAGATAACAATAATTTTTTAGGCATACATTATTGTGTTTGTTTGTGCCTAAATGTTTGTGCGTCGATTGGCGAGTGTTGATGCACCCGAATAATAGTGGTTGTCTTTGGTGCGATTTGGACTTTCCCAATCAAGATAGTAAGTCACTTTAAGAGGCGTAGTAAGAACCCTAGCCATGAAACTCCTTTTGTAAGGGGTGGTCTAGCGGTATAACCATGCTCGCTTTAAGTGGCAATTTGGCGCCGCTGCATCTATAAGTCGAGGGTTGTAATCCCACAAAGTGCAAATGTTGTTTGGTCATTTTCATTAAAAGCCTACCTTTACCACTGTGGAAAAATACCTAAAAAATTCCAGATTTACACGTGGTAGTGGTGGTGGTGGTGGTGGAGCTGGAATGTGGTGGTGGAAGTGGAATGTGGTGGTGGTGGTGGTGGTGGAAGTGGAATGTGGTGGTGGTTTTCGTGGTGGAGGTGGAATGTGGTGGAGCTGGAATGTGGTGGTGGAAGTGGAATGTGGTGGTGGTGGTGGTGGTGGTGGTGGAGGTGGAATGTGGTGGTGGTGGTTACAGCTGTCTATTTATTGTGTTAGTGCGGTTAGACCTACTCATTTATAGAGTTAGTGCGGTTAGACCTATTCATTTATAGAGTTAGAGCGGTTAGACCTATTCATTTATAGAGTTAGTGCGGTTAGACCTATTCATTTATAGAGTTAGTGCGGTTAGACCTATTCATTTATAGAGTTAGTGCGGTTAGACCTATTCATTTATAGAGTTAGTGCGGTTCGTGCTTCAGTAGGAAACGTTCGCGTCGTAAAGTCTACTTTGAGTGGTTTCTATTTTTAAAAGTCCAAGCACAAGATATTTTTATAAGGGCCGCTCAAGCCGCGAGTTTTAGAAGAAGTGTGTTGAACGGTCTCAAAGTTCGGTTGCCTTTAAAACAACCGCCCACTTTTGACTGCAACAACGTTTAGGCGGTCGATTTCATCTATAGATAACACAACACATTAAGACCACAAGGACATTTTTTTTTAAATTAAGGCTAGAATCTACATTAGAACTGATTTAGACAATAGATCTATAACTTGAACTTGATCGAGACTTCTAAATATAGATAACAATAATTTTTTAGGCATACATTATTGTGTTTGTTTGTGCCTAAATGTTTGTACGTCGATTGGCAAGTGGTGGTGCGTCCGAATAATAGTGGTTGTCTTTGGTGCGATTTGGACTTTCCCAATCAAGACAGTAAGTCACTTAAAGAGGCGTAGTAAGAATCCTAGCCATGAAACTCCTTTTTTAAGGAGTGGTCTAGTGGTATAACCATGCTCGCTTTAAGTGGCAATTTGGCGCCGCTGCAACTAGAAGTCGAGGGTTCTAATCCCACAAAGTGCAAATATTGTTCGGTCATTTTCATTAAAAGCCTACACGTGGTCGTGGTGGTGGCGGTGGTGGTGGCGGCGGTGGCGATGGTGGTGGTGATGGTGGTGGTAGCTCACAAGGGACAGTCACAAACCCGAATCAAGCTTAAGACTGGAAGGTAGGACGAATCGATAGTATCATTTTTATCGAATCTGGCAGGGTTAACGTGCAGCATCACTATTAGTAATTTCTATATATTTTTTTTATTGTAGTTTTATCATAATTTTTATCATAATTCCAGCTGCGAATTAAACTATAGGTTATTGGACTATAAATCGTTTTGTATGACTGTGCATGTCTTACGTAAAGTGAAACGAAAACTACAACCATAATGCTGATCGAGTTACGACAGGGCTTCCATTAAATATTGCAACTTGCATCAAGAACGGAGAGGTATTGGAACTCTTGTGTTCCAATCTCTGTTAGATTATTGAGAACTAGAACTGTTAGCGTGTAATGGGCACCATGCACCAGATAGAAACATATGCCCTTAACTACCTTTACTTCTGAAATAATGAACAATGTGAATTGACCAAAGGGAGAAAGGCGGTTAGGGCAGAGGGAGGGAGAGAGTGAGAGAGAGAGAAGAGAGAGAGAGAGAGAGAGAGAGAGAGAGAGAGA
>RQTK01000581.1:245307-281435 GCA_003991915.1 Elysia chlorotica | reverse complement strand
AGAGAGAGAGAGAGAGAGAGAGAGAGAGAGAGAGAGAGAGAGAGAGAGAGAGAGAGAGAGAGAGAGAGAGAGAGAGAGCTCAAAGCCTTTAGATCCAGAGAAGACTGTTCCTTTTCTAGAGCCATTACTAAGCGTCTTACAATGCGTCCAGATTATGGTTGCTCTTTGGGCTAGTGTACAATCAATAGACATTAGATGTCCATGGTGATTTTAAAATAAAATAGATAACAAAAAACAAATCAGGAACTAAAACAAAAATATATTTAAAACTGTTTACCATTACTATATCATTATAAGTTCATAGATAGGTATGTAGGCATCCTCTGTATACCGCTGCTGTGCCACATCATCATGTAACTATTCATTCTGACCAAAGTTAACCCTTTGCTCCCCAGCTACTGGACGGCGCTGTACGGATCCCTGGAGACTGTCCACGGTCACGGCTCTCACGTCTAGTCAAACTATCTCCGCTCTGAGGAATTAAATATTTAACAAAAAACCATAACACGCAAGGTCATTTGTTTATTTGCAAAAAAATTAGTTATTGTTTGTCTGGAAAATAAGGGGGGTGAGCTTCGGTGTGGTTTTGGGTTGTTGTTTTTGTTGTTTGTTTGTTGATGTTTTTTGTAACGTTTATGCTTCTTCTTCTTCTTCTTCTCGTTCTCCAACACTCTCTTCAAATTCTGATCCCAGCCTGCGCAATGAAGGCTACCGTTTTCTCTAGCTCAGGAAGGGGCCCGTATAGCTTCGTGTGCATGTCTATTCTCTCCCTCCAGATGGACTGTCTTACATTATGCACACGACTTCAAACATCACGAAGACAAATTTTATGTTTTATGTACTGTTAAAAAAATGAAACGTGTAGCCCGACATTGTCGTATTCCAGTTGCGTCATTATACAGTGTGGCGTCGCAGAAAGTTATATGTCAGATCAGTTCATGTGTCAAGAATTAACTGACCTCTTTCATAACACACTATTGGGTGTGTACAGGCAGGCACTAATCGAAGCACGAGGGTTGGACAGTGCGTGAAAGTTCCGGAGTTAACTTTTAAACACGTTGAAAATAAAATTTGCTGGTCCTCAGAAACAGCCGCACGGTTCCCCGAAACCATCAGACACGATTTTTGTCGCGTATAAACGTAACGAATGATTATAATCCAGGATTGGGTTTTTTCTTCCAGTGTTTTTTTTTGTTTGTTTTTAGACCGCTCTGGTTGTCCACGGCGAACAGAAAAAATAACAGTAAAATGATTTTTATTTTTGCGAATTGGTGTTCTCCTTTATTACTACTGGCGTTAAACAAGAGCGTTCACATGGGGGACAACCTAAGCGTACATAACTGGCACAAAGTGAGTATATATCCGTTTGTTTCTTTGGCAGTTGTACTTTTCAATGGTTTCATTAAAATACTTCAATTTGAGGTTCTCCTCATCAAGTGAATAGGACTTCAGAAATTGTAAAAGTTCATGTAATTGGCTCCAGTATTTTATCACATTTAAAAGAGGGATGGAATATTCTTTATAAACCATAGTAGGCTTATTATTTATAGAAACACAGTTGTTGTCCTTAGGTAGACCGACAATGTGTGTACAACACCACAACTATCTTTGCTTAGCAAAACAATTCTCCGTATTGAAGGAAATGAAACCAATGTGAGGGTAATTATCCAAAAACACTTTCTTGAAACGAGTCAGTTTTAAGAATAACATTCATCTGGTCACTTCGCAGTGTTTCTGTCACTACTGAATGCTTTTTTGTTGGTCGTGGCGTGTAAGAAGTGTGTGATGGGACACAAGAATCTGGAACGTTTGAGACGATTGATGGTGGCACTGCTGGAGTTGGGTATCTGCCTCTTTTCTTGCGCACCAGAGGAACATCAGCTGATCAATGAAGAGCGCATATGTGCCTATGAATTTTGTGACATTTTGAAGTCTGTTGAAGGCAACAAGCAATCCACTTTGTACGTTTTTCTTCATCATCTGGGAATATGTGGACCGACACACTCTTTATGGGTTTACACTATCGTAGCCACAGGTCCAACCGTAGACTGAACACTTTCTGCCCATCTCATCACATCCTGCAATTTGAAAAAAAGAACAAAAACAAATTATAAGTTAGTAATACAAAATAAGTATTTTCTGTGACTCACCAAAATCCTGATTATTTTGTTAAAATAGAACTAGAAGTTTTCCCCATTCTCTATACAAATTAACAAATGAAATAGTGTTAAAATATTCTTGTCCAAGTGTGCAGCATGTGCTTTTTTAAGATCTAGAATCGAGATTTTAATTATTTAAAAAACCTACAATTGGTAAATATAAATTACTACCTGGGAACCCACGAAATTCGTGGGGACTGTAGGATGGACAAAACTAAAGTATTACAGGTAAATTTAAACTGTGCTGAACTCAAAATTGTGTATCTTCAGGATCTATAACTTTAGGAACTTAATATGTTTGCTTGAAGAGATTGCATCAAATTAAAGTAGGCTCAAAAATGTATAATCTGAATTAATTATTAACCAGAATCATAATTGATAAGTCTACATTAACTCTAGATTAATTTACAGATACGAGATCTAAATCTAGAGATCTAGGCCTACACCTAGAAATCCAGATTGACAGTTCTATGTTAACATCTTGTATTAGGCCAAAAATGTTGCCTTTTCGCGATATTTAAAAATGTTGCCTTCTTGGACTGAATAAGTAATCTAAATTGTAGGCCTGTGTAACAATATAACACAATTTTATAAATTTAATGAAACTGAAAGTGTTTATAAGTTATGAACAATCGCAGGATCGCCCCAGCATTCAAGATTCAAAATAATGATTACATCAAAACATGACTGCTGGGACTAGACACTAGGCCTAGCAGTAAGCCTCCAATTAGATTCTCGTCAAGGCGAGAATCTGTCTCGTCCGTGTGACCTCTCAGGGGATAACTCAACTCTAAGTGCCACATTCGTCAAACTAGACAGAGTTGTGCCACTTGTAAGACAGACCAGACTTATGTTCAAGAAGCAGATAAGGTTCGTAAGTACAAAGTTGTGAGAAGCTGGAAACGCGTCTGAAGATATTTGAATAAGAAGGCTTACGCCGAGTTGTATTCTATCACGATGTACGTACGCTGCAAGATTAAAAATATCCCTAGTGTCATTTAATAGTCAAAATGTTCTGGTTTGTGCGGTCGATAATCTCTTCACGTGGCAAATTGCCCGATTTACTTGCTATTGGTTCTGTTACTTAATAGGCTAACTAGAACATACGGCAGAGGTTATAACTTCTAAATTATAAGATTAATACTAACAGACACTTTAAGACAACAATACCCTACAGAACAATGTACAATCAGTTGAGAACAAAACAATTCTTCAGAACAATGCAATTATCAATAGAAAACAGAATTAACTTTAGAACAATACAATCAGCTGTAGAACAAAGCTGTTAATCACAAAACAATGATATTAACTTTAGACAACACAATTAACCTAAGTGCAGTACAATATTTTTTTAAAACAGTGCAATTAACCTTGTTACAATACAATCAACTTTAAAACAGTAGAATTAAGTTTTAAAAAATACTGTTATCTTGAGAATAATCAAATTAAATTTAGAACAATGCAATCAAGTTTAGAAAAATAAAATCAACTTTAAAACAAAACAATTAACTTTAGAACAATGCTATTATCTGTAGAGCAATACTATTAACTTGACAAAATACATTCGCTTTAGAACATTATAACTCACTTTAAACAATACAGTTAACATAAGCAGTATACACATCATTTCAGAATATTATAGCTCTCCTTAAATAACACTAGCAGATAACTTGAGAACAATAATATTAAATTTATAATATTAAAATTTACTTTGAAACAATACAATTAACTTGACAACCATACAATTTACTTTGTAACAGTACATGTAACTTAAGAAGATTGCAGTTAACTTTAAAACAGTCAAAATTGACTTAAGAACAATAAGACTAACTTTAAAGCAATACGATTTATTTAAAACAATACAACTAACTCTAGAAAATTAATAAACTTAAGTTGTAACAATACAGTTCACTGTGATACAACACAATTCTTTAACGAAAGGTTATCATGTGTACACGGTATATAGAATTGGCAAAACTATAAGAAAAAAATTAATTGAGATAGATGAACTCTATTAAATACCATTGCGACGACACAAAGTAAAATGTGAGCTGATTTGCTTTGATTGTTGGTCTGCTTATTAGAATCCCCTTGCCTTAGTGACCTAGTTACAAATTAACATTATGTGTAGTAAATATTAGTAGTACTAGACTAGGTCAAAATTAAAATGAAACCAGGGCTATCAAAAAAGATGACACAAAACATCATTTAAATTTTTGGAAAATTCAAGAACAAAATTGATGTTTTACTCATTTATAATAAGTTAAATGCTACTGTTGTTTCTTTTCAGTTAATTAAAACACACACGGCATTGAATAAACACTCCCCCATGAGACTTTTACATATCTAAAAAAAATATCAATGCTGATTATGCTTATGTCAAAAATCGTTATCTCGTAGCAATGCTTTCATGCTTGCCCAATGACGATCGATTGGACCGAATAGAAATAAAAAAGGATGTGTGAAGCAACAAGTTGGGAAATCGATAGAAACAACAATAATCAGCATACTGTAAGTCGTGTTCATCTTCTCCCAAATGTAGATACGTCTAGCCTCTCGGAAGAGGCTTAGAGTTAAGGACATTGATAAATCATATTACTTAAAGGTAACCTTAAAATATCTCTGTATTGCACATATCTGTTATCCCGGTGTGTCATGTAGGTGGAGATACTTTTCCATTATTACGCATATTATGAAAACAAAAAGAAAGCATTAGTAATCCCTTTGTGTCGGTGATAAGAAGAACTTTGGGCCAACTTATAGAGTCAATGCACGGATACTGTTCACATGATGGCCATATATCCTGCTTACAGAGTGCTGGTGACTGGTCTAAGTTTCGCCGCGCGCCTCCAAGTTTATAGTGAGTTTGGTTTGGATTATTTTGTTTCCTTTAGCTATTTGATTTCTCAGCGTCAAATGTCAACAAACAAGTATCATAGTTTTAAACGCTGTTCACATAGATATTACTGGAGTACCTGGACTTCCATCTGAACTGATCACATTAAACTGACACCGACCCGACCAGGACGGTCACAGTGAGTAGTGTGACTTTATTCAACAACTTTAAGTCAACAGTTGTGCTCTTTTTTGTCAATACAGTGAAAACGTTTGCCTATTTTCTCAAGCTGGTATTTCTATGTTTTGTTGAGAATATTGGAGTAGATTTTTTCATTATAACGTTTGTATGACATTTTGTGTTTTGTTTAATTCCTCTGCTTGGGTCGGTGTCAGTATAATGTGACCGGCTGAAACAAGAGTCATGGTATCCCCTCCCTGTCTCGTGTGTGGCAGTACATACGATAGTCAGACGTCCGTCTTGGGGCCCGTCCACAAAATAGTTTATAATAGTGCTGATGTTGAGCGTTAAAACCAAACCCAAACAGACTCCAGTGCTTTCAAGTTGACAGTGTTGTCGAAACCCGACACTGTAATCTCTTAGGGTTTTTTTTCATATATTTCTTTTTGAATCAATAAAATGGATTTGCTGACATGACGTGCTTCCTGAATGGAGAAAAGATGAAAAGCAGAAAAGTATCACAAAAATATTTCTAAACAATAAATAAACACACACACACACAAACGTAACATATATACACATAGAGACAGATAGACAGAGAGAGAGACAAAGATAGAGACCGAGACACACAGACAGAAAGACATACAGAGGCAGAGAGAGAGAGAGAGAGAGAGAGAGAGAGAGAGAGAGAGAGAGAGAGAGAGAGAGAGCGCATGGATACAAAGACTTCCGCTTAAGTGTGTCATGTTATACTTACACCGATCCAACGAGCAGGGATAACAACAAAAAACAGAGAGAATGGAAGTGGGGAAATGCAGACAACTTTCCGTTTGGCAAAAAATGAGTAGCACACTGCGTCAGACAAGTTTCTTATCTCCGCCTTATAGTTCAAGCCTACATAGGCCTAGATTATAGATCTAATGGATTTGAGTCATCACTAAACACCAAAGAATATTACTGCGCTGCAAAATTATTACATGCTTTACTGATTGTGCCCAAATCGGGCTCATATAGAAAATCTGTGGTAAAAAAGAACATTATAACTTACTCTGTATTATCAGTGTAATTACTCCTACACCCTGGGACAGAACACACTCTTCCCACAATGTACTGCTATACTGGCTACAATAAAAAAAAAGTTTCTCAAGACTAAATCTAATCTAGATCTAGTTTGCAAACGACTCAAATCACTGGTTCTAGTTTTTTATTACAAGATACCAATAGATAACAGTTTCAATCGCAGATAAAATACTTGTAAAATAATTGATTGCAACACAACACACTAAGTTACTCCGGTGCAAAAAACGAAAACGAATAATGAAGCGTGAAAACAACAAACTGAACAATTTACATAATGCATGATCTTCAAATGTAGCGTCTAGCAGGATAACAGCTAGGCCTTATATAATTATCTAATATAGCCAGTGTGTCGGAAACGGAGGCTTAGAGCACCGCCTCGAAATGTGAAGTCACCCACCAAATGAGTGCCTTGTGTATCTAGAAGGCCAGCATCTCTGTGATCTCTAACAGACTTTTGTAGGGGTGACCCCTCAGCTTCCAAAAATAGACACCTAGGTCACGCCCACCCTATTATTAATAATAAAGGGACGCGACTCTTATGCAGTACTTTGCAGGTTCGATCCTACTGTGGTCTTATTGTGAATATTTATTAATTACAATATGTGATTGTGAAGCTTCTAAAAAGGTATTTTTATCCACTCAAAGTCTGAACAAATTCATTTTTTACACTTTTTCTCAAGTGGGGCAAAAAAGAGGCAAAATGCCTAATTTTCAAAAAATCATTAAAAATAACAGAAGATATCTTCGTGCATGGAAAGCATGTCTTTTTCTTCGACGTAGACGCCACCCAAGAGCACTTTCGCCTTTAGAAAATAATCAAGGCGAGTCAACATCGAGAGTAGGGGTGACAGCCCTGAGCCATAATAACCTTTGCTCTGTGCCACCCATAAAACATAGTTAAATGTGTATTAAATATAAAATAAAAATAACTACACTCTTTATAAACATAGTATAAATTATGAGTAAATGTTTTGTTAAAAAAATTAAAAAGCTTGTTTGATTTGTGTTTTGTTTTTAACGCTGTCTCCATCCGTTAAAAAAAAAAAACTCGTCCATCCAATGTTGCGACAGTCGCGTTGTTTTGGTTCAACAATAGCGATAAAATCTCTTCTTTTTTGTAGCGTAAAACAAAAGTTTATGGGATAGAAAAAAATATATTTTAAATGTAAACATCTTATCGAAGTGTTTAACTTAATTTTGTTGTACTCTATCTATTTTCGGGGAACTAGAAAGCACTTCATTCCTACTCCTAGGGCTTGCTGAATCTCTTTGTAAGATCTATCTAGATCTAGAGTGCGGAGGCTCTATCTAGATTAGATCTAATCTAAATTCGGGGTTTTAACAGTAACGATAGAGAGGTTTTCAATGTAAAAAATGATAAAATGGCATTAAATTAGCGTTTCAGTGCGGTTGTATGTCTAAAAATACACATTTTGCTCGCCAATCGTAGAAGCACAGGTGGCTGCCATTGTGGACACACGCAATATTATAGTTTAGGGGAATACCGTTCTAAATTTAGCAAAAGTGGGTCAGAGGGTGGTGACGTCACCTCTTACTGCAAAAGTCTGTTAGAGATCACAGAGATGCAGAAGGCCATGGTCTGATATTAGTATTGTTAGTTTTGTCCAAGCTTACGTTAAATATATGGCCTTTTAATGATTTAAGTCTACACTTTTAGGTCTTTTATGTCAAAGTTAGATAAGTAAAATGTATTTTACTGTCCGGTAAGATATAGGGTGCCTGTCTTGCTAGATGTTGCTTTTGTTGCGGTTTTTTAGGTTACTTGTTTTGTCTAAGTCTGATCTTTTCTAATGGTGTGCCCCACTCTAGGGTTCCCCAGGATACTGCCTACTTAAAGATAGGCGGTGCGGCATAAAGACAGGTAGAGCAGGACAACAACAGAGGGACAGATAAAGATGTCAGCCAACCCTCCTCCTCCTTACACGCCAAGGCCGGAGACAAAGTACCCTGAATATCCTCCGCCTCACCACACGGGGTACCCCCCACCTCACCACACGGGGTACCCCCCGCCTAGACACCCTGGTCACCCTCCACCTAGACACCCTGTGCGCCCCCCACCTCACCACACTGTGTACGCCGCGACTGAACACACTGTGTACCCCCGACCTATGCAGGTATGTTTAGCCATCAAACACGAGCATAACAATACAGAAAGGAATACGAACGCTTAACTTTGTGATGAAATTATTACGTTTTGTGTGTGTTCCCAACGTCATTCTTTTCATTTACTTTCCTCTAAGCTATTTCTGATTAGAGCTATAAATTTATAGAGTTATGCCGGTTAAAGCTATCAATGTATCTAGTTAGTTCGCTTAGAGCAATCAACTAATTTATAGAGTTAGTTACGTAAGAGCTATCTGTTTATAAAGTTATTGCGATTGGAGCTATCAATTTATTTTGTCTGTCCTGTTAGATCTATCAATTTATAGAGATTTTCTGGCTGGAACTGTCGATTATTAGAGTTAGTGCTATTAGAGCTATCTATTTATAGAGGGATGAGCTTAGCATGCTGGTTTAATTATTGGCTACAACAAACCACCACTTAAAGGACACTTTTTAAATGCCTATCAGTATCATCATTCATGAGCCGTCCTAAAAAAAAACACTCTATATTTAGATATAGTTATAGATACTGTAGAGCTTGCCTCAAATTTGCGTCATACCATCTGTGTGCTTCTGCTCGAAACTATTCCGAAAAACGTTTTCACTGCGCTTTTATTCGAAACACCATTTCGAGTAATCATTTCGAAAAGTAAAATAGTCATCATTCATTAAATGCAGGATTCAAGATTACATTAACCAGTAGGATCATGTACATACAAGCCTAAATCTTCGAATTTTTCATGATTTTTTAAATTTTATTGCTGAAGTAATGTGTAGGTTTACCTACCGAAACAGGCTCTTCCGTAGGTACACGTATACGCACCGAAGCACTACCGCGGTTAGAGCTATCTATAGAGTTAATGAGGTTAAAGCTATCTATTTTAGAGTAAGTGTTGTTAAAGCTATCTATTTATAGAGTTATTGTGGTTAAAGCTATCTATTTTAGAGTTAGTGCGTAAAGCTATCTATTTTAGAGTTAGTGCGTAAAGCTATCTATTTTAGAGTTAGTACGTAACGCTATCTATTTATAGAGTTAGTTCGTAAAGCTATCTATTTATAGAGTTAGTGCGTAACGCTATCTATTTATAGAGTTAGTGCGTAAAGCTATCTATTTATAGAGTTAGTGCGTAAAGCTATCTATTTATAGAGTTAGTACGTAAAGCTATCTATTTATAGAGTTAGTGCGTAAAGCTGTCTGTTTATAGAGTGAGTGCATAAAGCTATCTATTTATAGAGTTAGTGCGTAAAGCTGTCTATTTATAGAGTTAGTGCGTGAAGCTATCTATTATAGTGCGTGAAGTTATCTATTATAGTGCGTGAAGTTATCTATTTAGAGAGTTAGTGCGTAAAGCTATTTATTTATATATTTAGTGCGCAAAGCTATCTATTTATAGAGTTAGTTCATAATAGCTATCTATTTATAGAGTGAGTGCGTAAAGCTGTCTGTTTATAGAGTTGATGCGGTTAGAGCTATTTATTTAAAGAGTAAGTCCAGCTATAATGATCAATTTAGAGAGTAAGTCCAGCTATAATTATCAATTTAGCAGGATCCTCCAGCTAGAGCTAACAATTTATTGAGAGCGTCGTAACGTTGGCGTCAGAACGTCCGCCTCAGACGTATTAGTTGCGGCGTTCAAATGCCGCTTGAGCCACCGTTTCCCTAACTATTGCTGTCCATGTCACTGTAATAATGTGGCCAAATAAGACAAGGGTGTGTGACTCCGGGGTCCCGCCAACTATACGGTCCTAAACTATGAGCTTTGTTTGCCCTCTACTGCCAAAGCTGCCTTTTCCAAGATTCAAAATTAGTTTGGATTGAATGAAGAAGATGGTTAAGAGCGTTGACAAAACCATCATCACTATCAACATTCAGTGTATGCTATCATTATTACTAATTAGTTGATATCACCTATGCATTAGTCTCTTGTAGCTACAGGCAGTGGCAACTGGCATGTGAGCATTTCAGAATTCAGAACAAAATAGTACGCTGGCAGAGTTCATAATTATTCGAGCCTTAGAGTAATCTCTTTTTATTTATCTTGTATAACCAGGCAGTAGCTGGTGGGTGGTTTTACGCATCTACTTATACATAAGATATAAGAAATAATTTTTTTTACATTGAGAGAAATGGTGAGAAAACAAGCACGGGCGTAGACATTATTGGTATAAATAGCTGTTGACGCTGGAGATGTCTGCGCCACCCACAAATACGGCCTCTCAAAGTCACGACAAAAAAGAAGAGACTGTAAGTAAAACGTCGTGGTAATTTACGACCCGTCGTAAGCATTCTAATTTGCATATTCTTATGACGACTTGTAAGCTACGACGATGTTTTGCTTACGGCCGAAGATTATTATTTCACTGCTCGAACCATGTATTCACGTTAATTGTATAGTTTCCACTGCTATGTACCATAATTGTACCGGAGAGTGTGAAAAAGAGAGAGGTTTCACTGGCACTTTATGCGTATTTGAGGCGGGATAGTTAAGGCGCTTTCTGCCTTATTTAAACCTTCCTAATGACTGTGTCTGTAGATTGATCAATCGCCCGAACTGCAACAAAGTAAAAATATAGTTAATAGCGTGATGACGCCTCACGTGAAATCCCCGTATAAAAAAAAAAAAAAACAGTTGGAGCTCTTTTTGTAAAACTTCTTACTAAATCTAGTCTCTGTTTATACCAGGATTTTGGAATGCTAGATAGATCAGTCGATAGAGCCCTTGTCATAAAAGTAGTAGACTTAAACTTTGATCATCATCTAAGGCTGCTGAGAAAACGGTCATCTCTATAAAGACGTGTTTGAAAAGTGTGGGTGATCTAAAATGCAAAATTGTATTATACCAGAGACTGTAGATTTTATGAGACGTTTTACAAAAAGAACTCAGATTGTTTTTCAAACAAGTGGGGAGCTTGCGCGTTCGCTTTTTTATGTCTGTATTGAAATCAACACGGTTGAACAAATTCAGACTGAGTTTTTACCACTAGTTAGACAAGGCAGCGACGCCTTGATTTTTTCAAACGATGCTTCCCAAAATGATAGGCAAAGTCACCGAGTTGACTGAAGCAAACACATGTTTGCAATACAAGGGTTATAGTGATCTATTTACTTTAGATGAGTACCAAAGTTTTGTCCTGTTAGTGCGTAAAGCTGCCTATTTATAAAACTAGTGCGTAAAGCTATCTATTTATAGAACTAGTGCGTAAAGCTATCTATTTTAGAGTTAGTGCGTAAAGCTATCTATTTAAGAGTTAGTGCGTAAAGTTGCCTATTTTAGAGTTAGTGCGTAAAGCTGCCTATTTATAGAACTAGTGCGTAAAGTTATCTATTTATAGAGTTAGTGCGTAAATCTGTCTATTTATAGAGTAAGTGCGTAAAGCTGCCTATTTTAGAGTTAGTATGTAAATCTATCTATTTATAGAGTTAGCGCGTAACGCTATCTATTTATAAAGTTAGTGCGTAAAGCTCTCTGTTTATAGAGTTAGTGCGTAAAGTTTATACCATGAGTTTGGAATGCTAGATAGATCAGTCGATAGAGGGCTTGTCTTAAAAATAGTAGATTTGAGCTTCGATCATCATATATGGCTGCTTTGAAAATGGCCATCTCTATAAGGACGTGTTTGAAAAGTGTGGGTGATCTAAAATAAATAATACCAGAGACTATAGATTTTGTGAGACGTTGTACTAAAAGAACTCAGATTGTTTTTCAAACAGAGGGCGAGCTTGTGCATTTACTTTTTATGTCTCTATTGAAATCAACACGGTTGAACAATTATTCAGAGTGAGTTTTTACCACTAGTTAGACAAGGCAGCGACCGCTTTCATTTTTTCAAAAGATGCTTCACAAAATGATAGGCAAAGTCACCGAGTTTGACTGAAGCAAACACATTTTTGCAATACAAGGGTTATAGTGATCTATTTACTTTAGATGAGTACCAAAGTTGGAACACTTTAATGCTCAGTGTGTACAAGCCTACAAGCCTAATGACTACATAACTAAAAACTACTCAACTGTCCTAACTCTACCTAACATTGTTAGATTCGAAGACCCTACCTGTTATTTTTCGAAGCCTCGACCTCAATCCACACACGCAAGATCCTCGGCGTGAAGCCTCTCACATTTTTTACACTCTATGGTTATACTGTATTGATTGTTTCGCTTGCCGATAGTTTAAAGCTGAGTTGACTTTTGGTCGTTTCAGGGATCTCGCACCGTGACGGTAATCCAGTCACACCCCAGTCGGACCATCTTCGTTGAGTGAGTTGTTTTTTTTTTTTTGTTTTTTTTTTATTTCCTATGGAACCCTTTATAACATCATTCTGTAGCTTTAAAAAGTTGAGTTGTGTTCTTAGCTTAACATCGAACGTCAACACTATAAAGGCCATATTGTGGACTGGATCCAATACTGACGTCTGACAATTTTATGTGCCGCCACACACGAGATTGGGCGAGGAGACCTGGAATTCTGTCTCACCCAGTCACACTATACTGTTACCGACTAAATCAGTCGGGGACGAAAACGGACAAATACATTTTTGACCGATCGTGGGATTCAAACCGCAGACTTCCTTATCTATAGACCAACGCTCTACGACTTGATCCAGTTCGCCCCCACTGGTTTATTAGGAGAACTGGCGGCTAATAATAACCAAATGAAGGTGGTCAAATGTTAAGACAGAAGATATGTCATGTACTTTAGTATTCTTTAGCCATTTACTTTAGTATTCTTTAGACATGTACTTCAGTATTCTTTAGCCATTTACTTTAGTATTCTTTAGACATGTACTTTAATATTCTTTAGCCATTTACTTTAGTATTCTTTAGCCATATATTTTAGTATTCTTTAGCCATTTACTTTAGTATTCTTTAGACATGTACTTTAGTAGTCCTTAGCCATGTACTTTAGTATTCTTTAGCCTTGCACTTAAATATTCTTTAGTAACATTCTCTATAATACATTTTTCTAGACTAATATAGTCATGAAGTGCGGACTATTATAGACATGACAGTATTCTAGACTAAAATAGCCATGTATTATAGACTAATATTAAGAGACATCTCTTGTAGAGTATTATAGCCATGTAGTTTATATAACTGTTGCTAAACACTCTCGACTAACGTCGCCATTTCTTCAATTACAGAGACAGGAGTGTTAACCACCTTCTGCACTTCATCATTTTCCTGTTTTTCCCTGTCTGGATATTCGTCTGGATTTATTGTGTACGTTTCGCCTTTCCTTCCGTCTTGGCTATTGTTGAACGCATGTTATTATTAACTTTTATCAATGTGTTCTTTAAGCTAAGCATTTTTTTGCAGTTTTTAGGACAGTGATTTTGTTACTAAAAGTATGAAGTAAAGTATTTAAACTTAAAGCATTTTCCCGTGATTGCTGCATAGTGTAAACAAGGTAGTTTCATTGTTGTAAAATACTCCTGCGTTTAGTAGGAAAATAAATTTTTGGAGGAACCTATGCTTTATTTGTTACAAAAATGACACTTTCTTCTTTTTGTATCCTAGTGAAAGCATATAAAAGTGATAAAGGTTTTTCTTATTGTTGTGTTTTGCAGTTGTTTTCTCTACCGAGGAGTCTAAGGATAATAAACGTAATTTTTTTTTTTAAAGTAATAATTTGTGAAGCAACCAGGATTCATCAGACACGTCTACATTTGGATTAAGACTAAGAGGCATTTAATTCTATTTAAGAGATAAACAATTACAACTCCATCATTTCTAGAACTAGAAGAAGGTCAAAATAGAGTAGAATTTGAATGATTCAAGGGATCTTGCTCAAAACTTATAACAGCGACTGGTGCATGTTCATCTTGTTTGCCTCAAACTAACAGTTTATGAAAATAAACTAAGGCTGATATTTCATACATTCTTATGTAAAGAAAAATAACCTAAAACTTTATTTCTAGATGAAAATATGAAAATGTTAAAATGCATGAATGATACTTTAGAATTTTTTTTGAGACTCATTTCTGAAAGTAATGTCACAAAATTGTTTTGTTTTTGTTTTTTTACTCTACAGTGCCTTCGGGATTGAGGAAAGTCAGCGCAGGAAGTCAGCACAGGATCTATGGAGAGAGTAAAGATCTGTGCCCCATGTGAAACCTGACGCAGTTCACAAAATAAAAATGAGCGTCTACTATCGTCGTTGGAATATAAATACCTCTGGCGTTAAGGCAGGAATCGAATGACATTTGAACAATAGACTTCAACCCAAAATTGTTACCCTCAAATTTGAAGATTCTTTTCCAATTTCTTATTGTATAATGTATGTAAACAACTTGATACACACAAAAAAACCCCAGAGAAAAGTGTTTGAAATCAAGTAATAAACATCACTAGATCGTTTCCTACAATGTGAGTGTCTTTGAATTACAGATTCCTTAAAAAGAATAGATTTATCTTACTATTGTTAGTCTAGAATTGTAAACGTGTCTCGTTTGAATAATTGAAATGCCACATTTACAAGACACTTTTTAAAGTTGAAACATAACTCTTGTTTTGGGTTTAAACCTACATTTACACTGGCATTCACCTACGCGGTCTGGGTTTGATTCCCGGCATGGGAACATTGTTTTTTCAAGTAATCCTAGAAGAACCAAGTCATGGAAAAAGAAGTGTGGATAAGCAGGAAATGACACATGTCGAACAACTTGTAGAGCACACTTGTATGCATACCACGAGAAAAGCTTGCCAGCGAGGTGACGGGCAGAAAAAGATTGAAACTAGTCAAAGCAAATCTTCGACTGCAGTCGACTAAGACAAGACAACAAGCACACACGATACATGTACTTAACAATGTATTTGAAGATACAGCGTTTAAAACAACAAAGCTCACATAACTGTCTTTCTCTCAGACGAGATCTCAATTAGCATATTATTGTAAAACCATCATCATACAACTAGAAGTAGTAATTTATGGATCATTTTACGTATAATAACTGTTAAAGGGAAAAGAACCAGAAAAATCGTTTGTTCAAACGAAAAGAAAATTTTTATGTTAGTTTAAAATCCGTGATGCGTATTGGAATTCGAAGTTTTTTTTTTTTTTTACCGCAACACTTACAAAAAAACATCAAGAAAAACAACAGCAGTAACTAAACGCCTACAACAACTATAAAAACAACAAAGCAGAAAAAAAAATCTAAAAACACAAATAAGGCAAAAGAGAACTGACAACTTAAGATACGTGCAATCAGAATATGGCACAATGTTGTGCTCACTACGACCCAGAGTAAGCGACATCCATGCGCATTGTCCAGTCCTTATGCTTGACCAGTTAACCTGAACCTACAGCAGAGATCATGTTTCGTAACTGTGTTCCTCAACTCTTTGGTCATTTAAAATTCATAATGTCAGTTACGTGCTATCGAATCATGCAAAGCTTACATTTTATTATCACTACTAAAGGTACCCAACGTTTTCTCGTCCTAAGGATTTTTATTCATATATCTTAAGTCGTAAGTTTGCGACAACGTTTTACTTACGACCTCTAGAGACCTTTTAGCATTGTCTAGTTTTAAACGGATTTAAGAAAACAATAATATAATTGTACGGTTAAAGTAGAACTCTGAAGGAATTAAATCAAAGAAAGACGACTTTCCGTGCGCTCTTATAGCACTTTCGCTGATTGAACTGTTCAGAAGGACAGCATTGTAAACACAGGGCATTGTGAATTATATTTGGTTTATTTCTTGTGATCCAATAAGGATGAATTATCACCCTTGCATAAGACGCATCTAACAAGACGATAGTAATAAGCAGAAGCAAAATTCAAGACTTGTAAGCATCTTCAAAAAGTACATTATTTGGCTAAAATTGTACAAAATTGCTAATAATTTAAAATGCGTAGATCTAATAAACAAATATCTACATTAACAGGATTTTCTATCCCCTATTTTTACGTTTTGGGTGGGTGTTGTAACAATAGACTCGATAATTGTTAGATCATGATAAAAGAAGCACTTAATATACTAGGCTAAATTCCTGTCACACTGAAATGTTTGTTGTAGACTTTGTTTTAAAACTGACACTTTGTTTAGAAAAATCTGAATCATATTGTGTCAAAGTATAAAAACCTAAAGAATATTTCTATGTATACCTTCGATAGTCACTGAATATTTTTTCCCGCTCTCTCTTTCTCTCTCTCTCTCTCTCTCTCTCTCTCTCTCTCTCATTCTCTTTATCTCCCTCTCTCTCTCTTTCTTTCTCGCTCTCTCTCTCTCTGCGACTCTGTCTCTTTGTGTCATTTTCTGTCTCTCTGCCTCTCTGTCTCTTTGTCTGTCTATCTCTGCTATCTATCTATCTATCTATCTATCTATCTATCTATCTATCTATCTATCTATCTATCTATCTATCTATCTTTCTGTCTATCTATCTATCTATCTATCTATCTATCTATCTATCTATCTATCTATCAATCTATCTAGTGTAAAGGTATCTGTTCCTCTATCCATTCAGTTCTATTTCTAATTGCTTGACAAGGCCGCGTAAAGCATCAAAGCATGCCCTATAATTAAACAGCGCAACATTTGACCACTGACCCGTGAAGGCTCGTGTCTGCTGCCTAACTGTGACGTACCATTGTCCAGTTTGTACACTTACGTCCAGTTGGGTCTGTGATAATCCGTTATAATCCTGTTAGCAGCGGACACACTGGAGTTCTAATCCGACGCTCGGTCAGGTAATTGGGTTCCTTGGACATTCGGTTCGGTTTCTGGATCTTTCAAAGTAGTCGGTAAAATAAACATATCCTAAAGTAATCGGTTAATTGACAATGCACTTTGTCCAATAGCGAATGAAGTCTAATGTTTTTGTCCAGTATGATTAAAATCATAGAGAGACACGCGTTTTTCTTTTAATATTATGTTTTAACAGACACTTGGCTGTACATATTTGTATGTGATCGTCTCAACTCAACTTCTCAAACCGGAACACAAAGCTGAAGGCTATACAGTGGAATATCCAAATGCAGGTATCGGGCAGTTCTCTTTCAGCTTGAAGGCGTATATAGAAGGGATCACACATTAAGGGGGTAAAGACCCGTTAACCAAATTAAGTATCCCTTCTGCTAAGCCATAGACCTTACATTTTTCTTCTTGAAATGAACCTAGTGCTGCTCGCTGTAGAGTTACGCCCAAACAGACGAAAGCTACAAATAATACTTCAGTTTAAAGTGGAGGAAGTGTAAAGAGCGGACGGATATTTATTCATATTATGGAACTGTCTCAACAGTTTTAATTGTTGCAAGTAAGTACACAATTATGATGTGCTATATTTAATTGAAAAACACAAAAACAAACAATTGTGCTATGTTTAATTGAAAAACACAAAAACAAACAATTGTGCTATGTTTAATTGAAAAACACGTAAATAAACAATTGTGCTATGTTTATTTGAAAAACACAAAAACAAACAATTGTGCTATGTTTAATAGAAAAACACAAAAATAAATAATTGTGCTGTGTTTAATTAAAAAACACAAAAGTAAACAATTGGGATATCAGGTAGTAATGATTTCATGACATCGAATATTTGAAAATTGTTTTTTAAAATTGTTTTAGTTAAATTTCACTAAACCAAAGAGATGAAATGATTTTAGAAAAATATGCGGGTGTGGAATTCGTTTTTTAAATTAGTACTATTGTAAAGGAGAAGTGTGAATTTGGTTGTGGTAAATTGGTATATTTTTTTACAGTAATATGGATACTGTTAAACACTACCGTAATTTATTTGTAATTAATAATGAACTTCTAGTCATAGTATAAGTGGAAAGACTCCTTTTCATTGTATTCAACTATATACTAAAGAACCTGATCGTTCAGGATAGGTTAGACAACGTTTGATAACTTTACATAATAATTAAATAATGGTGCCCAATAGTGGGAATCAAAACCTGAGACTCTCGAATCTCCGAACATATAAACCAATAATATTACTCTTTCTCAGTTTCCTGCAAATTTTTATTCAGGAATATATACACACACATTGCTTTAATGTTCAGTTTTCTCCTCTTACTCTGCGTGTTCTCCTCCTCCTTCTCCTCCTCCTCCTCCTCCTCCTCCTCCTCCTCCTCATCCTTTTCTTCTTCTTCTTCTTCTTCTTCTTCTTCTTCTTCTTCTTCTTTTTCTTCTTCTTCTTCTTTTTCTTCTTCTTCTTCTTCATCTTCTTCTTCATCATCTCCTACACCTTCTTTTCCTTTCCATCCTCCTGCTCCTGATCCACCCTCTTTTCCTCCTCTTTCTTCTCCCTCTTTTATTTACTCTCCACCTTCTTTCCCTTCTCTTCATCCTTACACTCTTCTTCTCTTCCTGCCTCTCTTTCTCCTTTCCTCTCCTCCTCCTTTTCCACCACTCCTCTGTCCCCCTCCTCCTTCTCCTTTTCCACCACTCCTCTGTCCCCCTCCTCCTTCTCCTTTTCCACCACTCCTCTTCCCCACCCCACCCCCCCTGCTTCTCCTTTTCCACCACTCCTCTGTCCCCCTCCTCCTTCTCCTTTTCCACCACTCCTCTGTCCCCCTCCTCCTTCTACTTTTCCACCACTCCTCTCCCCCTCCGCCCCCTCCTTCTTCCCCCTGTGCCGCAGACGGAGTGACCGTGTGTGGATACCCCAGCTGACTGCGCCATGAGTGATGGGCAAGACTCGGGCGGCTGCTCCGCCAGCGCGGCCACAATCTGGCTCGTCGTCTTCAACACCATCTTCGCAGTAAGCAGTTGGTTGGGTTGGTTTAACGTCCAACAGCAGCACTGTATAGACTATATTGTGGACGGGCCCAAAGACGGACGTCTGACAATTTCATGTGCTGCCACACACGATACAGGGCGGGGATACCATGACTCCGTATCCCTGGTACTGGTTGGGTCCGTGTGATTGGCTGAGACATGAGTCCAGGTTGTCCTTGCCCTGTCTCGTGTGTACAGCACGTGAAATTTTCAGACGTCAGTCTTTGGGCCCAGCCACAATGTAGCCTATATAGTGCTGAAGGTGGAGGTTAAGCAGCAAAACAAACAAATGTAAAAATTACTCTGTGTGGATTTGTGTAACTCTGATTGTCCTTGCCCTGTCTTGTGTGAGCAGCACAGTCTTTGGGCCCATGAACAATGTAGCCCATATAGTGCTGAAGGTGGGGGTTAAGCAACTAAACAAACAACAAAGGTGTGTCTATGTGTGTGTGTAACTCTGATTGTAAAAACTTTAAGTTGTGTGGCATTGTGTAACCAAGTACAGAATGTGCTACTGTGTGATTGTGGAACGGTAAATATGTAGGTAGTTGTGCAACTTAACGGGATTTTGAATTGTGTGACTGGAATAGTGTATATGTCTATAGCATTATGCAACTATGTTGGTATAATTGTGTAAGTGTGCGGGGAATGGTGTGACTGTGTATAGTTGTGTAAGTGGGCGTGGCTTAGTTTGATTATGTGGAGTTATGTAACTGGGTGTTGAGAGTGTAATTGCGTGTGGAATTGTGTAACTGCGTGTGGTGAAAACAAAGTACAGGCTTGGCGATCGTGTTCTTTGATGTCTATGTATCGCAACTTTTAGCTTCCCTGTACAGTTTCACTATTGGCTGTTCGAGACCAACAAAATACAGATTTTGATATATACTGAATATACCCAAACTCCTCAGCTGCTGGGTATGGGGATCGCCACCATGGGCTTCCTGCTGCGCTTCAACTCGCAGCTGTTCGAGACGTACATCCTGGACATCCTCACCTCGGCCCAGGTGGACGGCGTGGACCTCAAGGCCGTCATCGAGTCTGTGGCGATCGTCGTCATCGTCGTCGGCTTCATCATCGCTCTCGTCGCCCTAATGGGCTGCCTGGGCGGCTGCTGCAAGATCAGGACTCTGCTCGTCGTGGTTAGAACCGAGTTCAAAACAAAAACAAATAAATAAATAAATAATTAAAATAACAGCTAAACAAACAAATGTGCACCAAAAGCCATACATACTAACTTTTTTAAAATAAAGGGCGTCGCCTTCAATCATTCTTCATCTCTCTATTTCTATCACGTTCTCTTTTTTCCCACGATACAATGTATCATCTTAGTCTGTTTTTTTTTTTTGTTGTTCTGATTCTGCCTTCTCACTCATTTTCTCGGTCTCTTTTTTTTCTCTCTCTTATCTCTGACTCTCAGGCGTTGCCTCTTGTCTCTTCTTTTCTGTACATGTTTCTGTCTCTGTGTCTCTTCCTGTATCTCTATCTTTCTATCCTCGAATCAACGTCCCCCAATATCTATCTATCTATCTATCTATCTATCTATCTATCTATCTATCTATCTATCTATCTATCTATCTATCTATCTATCTATCTATCTATCTAGTCACTCTTTTAGGTGACTGTATCTGTCATTCGCGGAGTACTCCATCTGTAACCGCAATATCTATCCATCTATCATTTACCTATCTATCTATCTATCTATCTATCTATCTATCTATCTATCTATCTATCTATCTATCTATCTATCTATCTATCTATCTATCTATCCATCTATCTATTTATCTATTTTTCATTCTATCTGACTATCTGAGAGTGTTTTCTTATTTATTCGCTCATAAATCGGAAGTAAAGAAACAATTGTGGTTATAAAATGAAAAATCTGATAAAATACATCCAAGAAAATGTTGCTTCCTTGCCATCACAATCTTGACCACTATAGTTGACCAGTATATTTGTCTATTGCCCTTCCAGTACTCTCTGATAATGCTGAAGCTGCTGATTATCGAGGTTGTGGCTGTCATATTGTTCATAGTGATGAGGAGCGAGGTAAGGTTTTCTTATAAAACAATATTCTAATATTACACTGTATCTTTTAATCCTGCGCCTTAAAGTGTTCGTTCACACAAAAACAGTCATGGTATTCCCGCCCTGTCTCGTGTGTGGCAGCACGTAACATTGTCAAACGTCAGTCTTGGGGCCCGTTCACAATATAGCCTTTATAGTGCTGATGTTAGATGTTAAACCAACTCAACAACAACACACCAAAACTTGAAACAAAACAGGCACCTTTTTCTAAATAACCGAGCGCCATTTTTCTAATTAGAATCTAGATGTTAAAACATTGTGTTGGAATTTCATACATGCAATTAGGCAAATAGGCCAAGTTTCCCTATTTTTTAGTTTTTGAAAGAGACATACACGTACATAAAGAGTATGCTATACAGACTTGACATGCATTCCTATGGCATATTAATTGCTTGTAAAGATTTGTCTCAATTGTCCCCCGATCTTAAATTGTATTTCTTTCACTGTTATATCTTTAAATAATTATAGATTATGTCTTCATCAAATATTTTTTAAGCATCATTTACCCCCAAATCTTTAAACAAATATCTTCACCAATGTTAATATTTTTAATTATTAAAAATGGCTGTCCCTAGCCACAGCAATTTTTCATTGTAAGCCGTAGGGCTTGAAAGTTAAAACAAGCGCCACCCACCTCCTCCCCATATTTTCACCACATACGCATATCTCAGAAAATAATGAAATAATTTACGTTTTAGGTTTTGAAAAGTTAAATACAGTTTAGTTTATTGTTGCTAAACGTCCAACGTTAGCACTATAAAGACTTTATTGTAGAAGGGCCTATAGACTGATGTCTGACAAATTCATGTGTTCCAAAACTCAACAAGGCGAGGAGACATGGACTCTGTCACAGCTGGTCACATCATTCTGACACCAACCCAACTAGGAACGAAATCGGAGAAATGAATTTTTGACCGATCGTAGGTATCGAACCGAGGAACTCCCGATCAGGAGACCAACCCTGTACCACTTGATCTAATTTGCCCCCTGTTAAACTCAGTTCTTGAACATAATCTGCAGAAATGTTTCCTTCACTATCATCATCATCATCATCATCATCATCATCATCATCATCATCATCATCATCATCATCATCATCATAAGGTTAGTCAAATGATTTGCCTTGTATATATATATATATATATATATATATATATATATATATATATATATATATATATATATATATATATATATATATATATATATATATATATATATATATATATATATATATATATATATATATATATATATATATATATATATATATATATATATATATATATATATATATATATATATATATATATATATATATATATATATATATATATATATATATATATATATATATATATATATATATATATATATATATATATATATATATATATATATATATATATATATATATATATATATATATATATATATATATATATATATATATATATATATATATATATATATATATATATATATATATATATATATATATATATATATATATATATATATATATATATATATATATATATATATATATATATATATATATATATATATATATATATATATATATATATATATATATATATATATATATATATATATATATATATATATATATATATATATATATATATATATATATATATATATATATATATATATATATATATATATATATATATATATATATATATATATATATATATATATATATATATATATATATATATATATATATATATATATATATATATATATATATATATATATATATATATATATATATATATATATATATATATATATATATATATATATATATATATATATATATATATATATATATATATATATATATATATATATATATATATATATATATATATATATATATATATATATATATATATATATATATATATATATATATCCTGAGGAATGCCGTGTTAATAGCACCCTTATGAAAAATTAGATATAAACAAGCAATCAATCATTTATGGCCTGTAATTTAGCTTTGCCCAAGAATTTCTGAATCTGCTTTTTATTTCTTTTTACTGAAAATAACTCTATCAACTGATAACTCTTATTCTCATAAATAAAATCAGCTATGACCTTAAGCATAATGTGCTTTATAAATTATTATTAAATATTATTTCCACCCAACCTACACCTGTACGTGACAGCTCCCTCTCAAAATATTTAACGCAAGCTCGATGTGTTCACATTAAGTTAGTTTGGTCGATCTGGGTTTTCTGTGGCATTAGCAACGAGACATGAATGACAATAGCGTAAATATTTATTACAAGGGTTAAAATCACTGTGCCATGCATTGCTACTGCTGTTCAAACATGTTTGCAATATTCTGTTTCATGCATGTGAGTATAAATAAAAATGCAGTAAAATTACTTTGAATAAACTTAAAAGATTGTTATCATATTTTTGGACAACGTTACTCACTAACATATTGACTGAATAAAACTTCAATTCAGTTCAACTAAATTATATTCAATTAGCATTTTCAATATCAAGGAGTATGTGAGTATGGTTATGTTCTGCTCCCATGTTGGGGCTTGTAGGACAAACATGGTTTACACTGATCCATGCCAAACGCTGGCTTCGTTTAAAACCTAGGCAGTAACAAGATTTTCACTATGGAATAACTAGGACATGAGCAGGAATACACCTATGGCCTTACTTAAACAGGACCAGGAGTATACCTAATGCCTTACTGAAACATGACTAGGACATGACTAGGACATGCCAGGACCTTACTTAAACAGGACAAAGAATATACCTAAGGCCTTACTGAAACACTGAAACATGGCAGGACATGCTCAGGACCGTACTTAAACTTGGACATAAGTAGGATATAACAAAAACATGAGAAAGACATCACTTGGATATGACAAACAGTAGGACTAGGACCGTCCTTACCACTTGCCCTGTTGGTCTCTACAGGCTTGGCTTACAACCTGACTTCCCCCGTCTTCTGTTGCAAGCTGGACGGGAAATTCCCGGACATAACCGTCCCATCCAACCTGGACTGTGCCTCAGCCCCGAACGCGACCACATCCAACTACATGTCGGTTCTTAAACAGGACCAGGAATATACCTAAGGCCTTACGTAAACAGGACCAGGAATATACCTAAGGCCTTACTTAAACAGGACCAGGAATATACCTAAGGCCTTACTTAAACAGGACCAGGAATATACTTAAGGCCTTACTTAAACAGGACCAGGAATATACCTAGCGCCTTACTGAAACACGACAAGGACCTTACTTAAACAGGACCAGGAATATACCTAAGGCCTTACTTAAACACTTGTCATCTCTCTTTGTCTCTTGTCTGAATTTCTTTCATTTTTTTCTCTCCCTCTCTCTACCTGTCCCTCAGCTCTTTCTTCCTCTTTTACAACATGGGAGTTAGAATAGATTACATATTAACACTAGTCTAGAAATGTGTCAAGATATCCAACTGCATAAACTGCATAAAATTTGCCTTGGTTGTTAGGCTGTCTAACTATAATCTTATCAGAGCCCCTGCAAACACAACGTCCAGTATTTCAATTGTTTAAACCAGTGTGTTATAGAACCACACACACTTTACCCGCATACATTTACAGCATCTTTGAAGGAAACTTCCATCTCAGACAGGATTTTGCTGTAAGTACTGAAAGTGAAAATCATTTTTAGAGTATACAATAAAGCCAGATTCTAGAAGAAAAAGTTGATGTCTTACAAATTAAGCTCTTAGTGTTAGCCTCAGATGGACCTTGTCTTATTTCCTTGATATTTTGTTCACGGTGTTGATCGTGTCGTTGTCATTGTCGTTGTTTTTGTTGTTTCTGTTGTTGTTGTTGTTGTTGTTGTTGTAGTTGTTGTTGTTTTGTTGTTGTCTTCTTGTTTCACTCTACAAAAATGTAATGTAATACATGTACAGTGTAGATATACTAAGCTATCTAATATGATCTTATCTAGGTTTTCTAAATCTAGGTTTAGGACTGTTTTGATTGTGTGCTTTAGATATATATTTGATAGCATATTTAGTGATATCGAATGGTGTAAGCTTTCAATTAGCTAATAATGGGTCTAAATTTAGATTCTAGAAGCCTAGATATCTTTTAGAGATTAAAGTCTTGATGTAAATTCTGGTTTACTATCCACAACCCATAATCAGAAAATATTATTTATAAGCATAATATTCTAAGAAAGTTTATCCGATATACATCTAAACTTTCAGGCAAAGTTCATGAGATCGTCTCACTGAAGCTAGAAGTAAACAAAAGGCGCACATAAACTTCTTTTAATACCAGTAATTACAGGTGTACATTATTTTAAATTTTCCTTTTTTTAAAGAAAACTAGTTGAAGGCCCGCGAATTCTCGGGATTAAACAATGGATCAAGCAAGCCAACACATCGTTTTTTTTTGCTTTCTAGAGGAACCGATTGTGTCATAAAAACCAATACAAAAATTAGGTTTGTAACATAGCCAAAAAAAGATCAAATAATTGAAAAAATATTCATAATATTGTTGTAGGAATCAATTATATTCAAAATCGAATGCTGCCAAGCAGCCGAGAGAAGCCAGTGCGTTTTGAGGATTCGTTTCTATTTTAATATTTTTATTTTATCTGGTCTTAGAAACCCAGTCGCTAAGTTCTAACTATTTAAAATACACATTTAAAACGCTTTGCCTCTCTTAAATGTTCTTAAAACGCCCAGATAGAAAAGTTAGAATAATCATCCAACTCAAACCTTACATAAAGCACCTCTGGATGCGAATCTTCTATTTGCAAGCCGAGCCTTCTGCCCACTGAGCTATGTAGCGTCTTTCACTCTCAATTATTACACGTATCTATTATTAAGTTCAGGCACCTAATGTTTCCGAAGAATGTTTTTATTTGCTGCCACACACGAGACAGGGTGGGGATACCATGACTCATGTCTCAGTCGATCACGTATTGATCCGGGTACACCAACTTGATTCGAACCTGAAAACTCCTTCTGTTCCGTCAAGAGCTCTACTCATCAGTCTCTGATGCTCCTATGTTTGTTTCTCCGTCCCGCTGTATAGGGCTGTTACGAGGCAGTGGAGGATTACGTCATGGGGTACCGGATAGCCATGATTGTGGGAGTGGCTCTGCTCATCACCTGCCAGGTAAGGATAGGCTAGGCTAGGGTAAGGTGAGATAAGGTAAGAAGGATGAGTTATGGTGAGATAAGGTAGGGAGGCGTGAGTTACGGTGAAATAGGGTAGGATGGGATGAGTTAAGGTGAGATAGGGTAGCAAGGACTGAGTTAAGATGAGATAGGGTAGGAAGGGATGAGTTAGGGTGAGATAGGGTAGCAAGGACTGAGTTAAGGTGAGATAGGGTAGGAAGAGATGAGTTAGGGTGAGATAGGGTAGGAAGGGATGAGTTAAGATGAGATAGGGTAGGAAGGGATGAGTTAAGGTGAGATAGGGTAAGAAGGGATGAGGTAGTAAGGTAGGATGGGATGAGTTAAGGTGAGATAGGGTAGGAAGGGATGGGTTAGGGTGAGATAGGGTAGTAAAGAATCAGTTATGGTGAGATAGGGTAGGAAGGAATGAGTTAGGATGAGATAGGGTAGGAAGGGATGAGTTAGGGTGAGAAGAGTTGGGAAAAACGAGGTAGTGGGCGATAAGATAGGAAGGAATAAAGTAGTGTGAGATAAGTAGGGAGGGGTGAGTTTAGGTGAGATAAAGTAAGAAGGACGAGTTAAGGTGAGATAAGGTAAGAAGGAATGAGTTATGGTGAGATAGGGTAGGAAGGAATGAGGTAAAGTGACATTAAATATACAGGGATGATGTGCGGTGAGATAAGAGAACAAGAGGTGCTATAAGGTGAGATAAAAAAGTCAGGAACGATGTAAGGTGACATAAAAGAATAAGGATTTGTAAGGTAATATAAGATAGTATAAGCATATGAAAGGTGACGTAAGATAATAAGCGATGAGTTAAGGAGATATAAAATAAGATTAGCAAACAAATAATGAGATATGGTCGGTAGGGTATCATGATAGTTTGAGATAACACAATGAAGGGCACAATAAAATAACATGTTAAAGAAAGGCAATATATAACAAAGTAAATTATTACATAATTATAGAAAGTAAGAAACTAAAAATAAATACTTTACACACGGTGCGAATAATCCGAATAAAAAAATGTTTATATGAACAAAACGGAAAATGAGGGGAAAAGAAATTGGGTAGACAGAGGCTAAGTTATGAAAAGATTCATTAACAATGTCGGTTACAGTGCAGAGTCAAAACATTTTGCAGCATAAATAGGTGGTAATATGATCAAAACTTTCGATAGCCTTTAAAATTATTTTAGATACTTTTTATTATTAAACATAATTTTTTTAGGGGAGAGAGACATAGACAGAGACAGAGTGAGAGAGAGGGAGGGGGTAGAGAGAGAGAGTGACAGACAGACAGACAGACAGAGAGAGAGAGAGAGAGAGAGAGAGAGAGAGAGAGAGAGAGAGAGGAGAGAGAGAGAGAGAGAGACAGACAGACAGACAGACAGACAGACAGACAGACAGACAGACAGACAGACAGACAGACACAGACAGACAGACAGACAGACAGACAGACAGACAGACAAAGACAGAGAGACAGCAAAGAGAGAGAGAGAGAGAGAGAGAGAGAGAAAGAGAGAGAGGAGAGAGAGAGAGAGAGAGAAGAGAGAGAGACAGAGAGAGAGAGAGAGAGAGAGAAAGAGAGAAAGAGAGAAAGAGAGAGAGAGAGAGAGAGAGAGAGAGAGAGAGAGAGAGAGACGAGAGATAGATAGAGTGCTTTCTAGTTAGTGGTGAAGATGTTCGAACGTGTCATTACTCTCTCGATTCTTAGAAACGTCTTTTTAAAATAGTTATCATAATGGTCTAATTATATCTCTTCTATGACCAACGTTTTTGCACTAGGTTTTATAGTTTATTTGACATAAATGTTTACACGTTTGTTCTATTTTTATGTGGCATGTATTTTTGCACATTAGCTCTATACATTATGTGACATGGAAGCGCGTTCATTCTATGTTTATGTGACATGAATTTTTGCACTCTGGTTCTATAGATCATGTGACATGAATTTTTGCACGTTGGTTCTATAGATATGTGACATGAATGTTGCACGTTGGTTCTATAGATTATGTGACATGAATTTTTGCACGTTGGTTCTATAGATAATGTGACATGAATGTTGCACGTTGGTTCTATAGATTATGTGACATGAATTTTGCACTCTGGTTTTATATAATGTGTGACATGAACTTTTGCACGCTTTGGTTTTTCAGATCTATTCCATGAATGTTGCCATATCCGTTGCTAATTTGACATTAATGTTTGCACGTTTGATTTCTAGCTGATCACGGTGATTGCTACGTGCATATTAAAGCGCCAGAAAAATCAAGTCGGCAGCTCCTCATAATCTCCCCTTCTACGGTTGTAAGTGACAATTCAGGGTGAAAAAATCGTCATTAGAGCTAAAGTCATGAGGGGCAAATGGTTCAAAACCCGCGACTAACCTTCGATCGGTGATGGATGCTTCCTTGTTATTTTGTTTTCTCTTTGTTTTATTTTCATTATTATTTCTTAAAGTTTTCTTTTTTGCGTTGTTAATTTATTATTATTTTTTTACTATTTTAGACCAGGCTATAAAAGTTGTCAGGTCACGAAAACGTAAGTCAGAAAAATGCTCAGCAGCTCGAAGAACTCAAAATAGACATGAAGTAGAAGAGGGAAAATGGGATGGGGAAAAGTGATGTGGAACAGACAGGAGAGAGCTATAGGGATGAAGAAGAGGGAGATGAACACTGATAGAGGGATTCGGAGTTAAAGAGATAGGTAAAGAGGGAGAAAAGGCAAACAGGACAAATATAGAGAAAAGTAGAGGCAAATGGTAAGAAAGGAACAGACAGATAAAAAAATAAAATGTGCAAGGAGATGATGTCTGTGTAATAGGTTTGATGCCAAATTTATTTAGCTTAGTTTATTACAAAATGTAAAATATGTTCCTCCATTCTCTTTCTTTTAAAATTTATACTTGGGCAGGCTACAGGGCCTGCTTTTTTCTATAATTAATGTACATTTCCGAGCAGGCTGCTGCATCTGTTTCTCTCTATCGATGTAACATTTTCAGAATAACTTGCAGGGCCTGCATCTCTCTTTAACATTTTCAGCTAAGGAGCCGCAAAAACAAATTCACTCACTCACCCTATAAATTTATAAGCACAGGCTGCAGGATCTGCTTCTCTTTATTAATGTGACATACTTTTCATCCTAGTCTAGCGAATAACAAATTCCATCAGTTTAGTTTTATGTCTATTTACTTAGCGGTTCTCTCAGTAGCCCTTGGGTTGGGACCTGTGTTTCGTCTATTCTCTTGTTGGTCTTCTGAGCTTCAGCTCTCAGACTGGTGGGCACACTTTTCTAGCCGCACCTTGCGTAATGATTTTGTTTGTTTTTCCTTATTTATTTTATTGTTCCTTTAAAATTGAGTGATTAATTTAGCTTCTAAAGAGAACAAAAGTAACAAATAACAAAAACAACAATTACAAATGCTACTACTACCACTACTACTACTACTACTACTACTACTACTACTACTACTACTACTACTACTACTACTACTACTACTACTACTACTACTACTACTACTACTACTACTACTACTACTACTACTACTACTACTACTACTACTACTACTACTACTACTACTACTACTACTACTACTACTACTACTACTACTACTACTACTAATACGACTATTGCAGCCATTACTGTTTCTACTACCTAGGTCGTTACTTGAAGAATATTACCGATTTGATGTATTGGTTTGAACAAGCTGTAACATTGTATTACTTTTAAAGTTACTTCTTTTTCTCTTACATTTATCCTAATAGACCACCACTCGTATCGAGTTTTACAGCAACAATAACACAAATCGATGGCCACTTTCATTAAAGATTATTGGATAAAAAATAAGTTCTATTTATCGAATACAAAACCCCTAGATCCTTCCACACTTGAATCGTTGATATTGAAAACACTGTATCGTATCTAGTTAAATACCATTGACATAAATGTTTTTAAAAACACGGTTGGCTTTTATTCAATTACAGGAAATCGTAATCTAACGTATAAATACTGCATTTTTGTCCTGTGTACGTTGTTACAAGAATCTACAGTCTTTAAAAAATAATGATGTCGTTCGCTGAGTACTTCATAATTCTTATGGTTATTTTTCTTACCTCCACAGTTTCTGGATATTACAACTGCCTGCATTTTATACCAGGATTCAAAAAAGGAGGAAAACGCAAAGAAAAAAGCAAAGAAAGATGAAAAACTAGACGCAAAAGAAAAAAGCAAGATCTGGACCATCAAACCAAGAAATAAAGTCAATCCTTAGTTTTTGTTATGGATTGAACATAGGGTAATGATTCTTTTGGTCTGAAAAAGGCAATGTAGAGAGAAATTATCATTTCTCACATTCCTTTAAAAAAGGGTAAAAGATCAGTTCTCACCTATCAATAATTTTTTGGGGTTACCTTTAAAAACCGCTCATTCTAAAAAAGAATTGCAGCTTGTGCATATTTTTATTCGGTAGCAATTTATTTATGTTTCCTTTCGTCTAAAAATAACCTTTTTTTAGATTTACTTTATTTGCTTGTGGCATCAATAAAAGATAACAATTATGTTCTTTGAGTTGATGTTCAGTTGACTTTGAGTTTGAATTGAATTTAATTTTCAATGACATTCGAAATCAAATCCTAATAATGTCAGAGAAAAAAAAATGTTTGATGATACCACTAATGGCCAGTTATGTTGTTTTTATGTTGTGGTGGTGGTGATGATGATGATGATGATGATGATGATGATGATGATGACTATGATGATGATGATAATGATGATGATGATGATGATGATGATGATGATGATGATGATGATGATGATGATGATGATGATGATGATGATGATGATGATGATGATGATGATGATGATGATGATGATGATGATGATGATGATGATGATAATGATAATGATAATGAAAAAAATGATGATGATGATGATGATGATGAAGATGAGGATGATGGTCGAAAAGACCAGAACAACAGCAGCAACAGCAACAAAAACACCACTAACAACAAAAAACAACAACAAATTATTCAGCAACTACTACTGTTACTTGTACTACTTCTACTATTACCACTACTACTACTACTACTACTACTACTACTACTACTACTACTACTACTACTACTACTACTACTACTACTATTGATGAGGATGATGATGATCAAAAAGATGATGACAATCAAGATGACGATGATGATCATATAGATGATGAAGATGAGGATGATGATCATGGTGGTCGTAAAGCCGAGAGCAACAACAGCAACAGCAACAAAAACACCACTAGCAACAAAAAATAACATCTACTGCCTTCACTACCATTATAGAAGTAATTACAAAATACATAACATTAAAGTAAGTGTAGACACAATAGAACACGCGCTGATAAGAAACGGTATTGGTGAAATAAAACTAGACAAGAAACTAGGCTCAAATTTATACACCTAAAAGGATAGAGAACATCATTAATTTTACACCTGTTTAAAAAAGCATAAAAAATATTAGCAAAATCATGAAACATTGCTCAAAAGATTTACCAACAGAAAAACAAAAACCAAAATGTGTACCTCCCTGAAAATGCCCTTTCCTTTGTACAACTGTGGCACATGGGTGATAATAAAATTAGAAAAAAAAATAAGATCGATTCACTACACAGAACACAATTTAATAAAATCAGTCTTTGAATTCGCTTTTCGTCAATTTTTGTTTATTGTAAACCAATCACATAAAGTGCTCAGATAATTTTACCCGTACTCCAAATCATCCAGTCTAGGTGGAGGCTATGAGGGCATGCTTTCATTCAAGAACTGTCTATCACAGCCGACGTCGCCATGACTAACTTAGTACAGCACAAACAGAGAAACAGTCAAACCAACAACTATTTCAGCGACATTTATGACTAGATAAGACTTAATGAAACACATAAGGCTAACGGACATGTTTCGAAGAGCTATGCACAACTGCACAGCAACCAACGCGAGCGGATTGATTTCAAGAGAACAGTCAAACGTGAGAGACCTTGAAAGCTAATAGCTGGTTTGTTCTTTCTCCAATGGAAAGAAAGAGATAGGAGAAGGCAGGTATTCACCGACAATCTGGTGAAACTGCAAACAAAATGCTTTGAGTCAGTTAGTCAGTAAACTTAATTCTTAAAAGGTCAAGTCGATATCTGATGTTTTTTTTTTCATCATCGATTTTGTGAAAACTCGAAAGCAGTTAAAGTGAAGAAGTACGCTGTTAAACGCCGTAGGTTAATTTTGACTGCACTATGCATTATGTAATGAGAATCATAGAGAGATATCGAGTGATAAACTAGTGATAAAGTAGCAGAGACAGTTCTGCTTTCCACTTCAACACCATGCCACTCCAAAGACCTAGATCTAGATTTAGATGCAAAGAATACTATTATTCTGATCATTACAAAATATCCGAAATTAATGTTTTGGGATCTCTTTATTCTATGTAAGATGTAGATAGCTTTATGTATCCACTTCTATCAGTACAAGTTATTTATACGTTTTTTGACTTTACACAAATTGACGTGCGAGGGAAGTAGGAGTCTAACCCACAACCTGTGTTGGGATCCCTTGAAAAGAGTCGAAGATCTGTAAAATCTCCCCATACAAATCCACTACCTGCGGTCTGGCGAAGGCGGCGAGTGTGGAGTTTGCGCTGATCTCCATGACGCTGGGGCGTGAGCTGGTGAACGGTTCCCAGTGGGGTCCCCCGCTGCCTGCACGGGGGTCTCCAGTCTTCGCGAAGCTTGACCACAGGCTCATCATCTGGTCAGACATAGCCAGGTCAGTCTGACTTATGGTTTTGCCCTCTGTACTGAAGATGGTTGGGTACAACTGGTCAAGCCCAAACACATACTTCACTTCGTCCATGTGTACCGCGCCCACCCACGCAGGGTCCTCGCTGAAGCTGTCACGGTAGTCATATCTGTACAGGTAGTGCGTATTGCCGGATGGTGTCGCGGCAACAAGCTCAAGCTCCTTCAAGGTCGGCCCAGCGAAAGAAATATCCGCCATGGCGGCGCTTGCCTGGCGCCAGATGAAGTCCGGGTCTGTGCTGTTGCCCATGTAGACATCTTGGAAGCGCTTCACCAGATCTTCAAGGCCTGGTATAGCGTACGGCTCGAGGCTTTTCCTGAGCGCCTCGGCAAAGAACTCTCTAGTATTGGCCTTCTGAGAGTAGTCCCTGATCCAGACGGCGCCCGACTCGTGCGAGTTGTATCCCCTGATGGTGTCCGCCCGGTTGTACTCCCCCCTGGCCAGTAGGTGGAGCGGCTGGTCCGGCAGGAACCCGGATGTCCCGTCCACCCGCGGGAGGAGCCACGACGTTTGGACCACGTTGGACACGTCAGACGCCGCCTTGATGAGCGTCGCGGGTTCCAGTCCCCGCAGGCAGGCCAAAAACTGCTTGGACTGCCCCCTCACATGGCTACAGCCGACCGCCTTGCCCAGCACGCGGGCTCCGTACATGTCGGTCAGTCTCTGGGCGGACTGCAGGTAGGCCCAGGGCGTCAGGGAAACCCCGGACTGCATGATGGCGCGCCGGAACAGACCCTTTGCCAGGGGCGACAGGAGCAGCAGGGACACGCTGGTAGAGCCCGAGCTCTCGCCAAAGATGGTCACCGAGTTCGGATCCCCGCCAAACTGGGCGATGTTGCCGCGGATCCAGCGCAGGGCCTGAACTATGTCCAGAAGCCCGTAGTTGCCCGGCATGTCCTCATCGCCCGTGGAGAGAAAGCCGAAGACATCCAGGCGGTAGTTGAGGGTGACCACCACGAGTTGGCCCCGCCTCGCCAGCTGCGTGCCGTTATACCTGGCGCCCGCACCGATGGCGTAGCTTCCCCCGTGGATCCATACCATCACAGGCAGGAGTCCGGCCGACTTGTCGCGGGCGGGCGTGTAGATGTTCAAGTACAGGCAGTCCTCGGAGTTGCGCGGGGGCGTGGGGCTCGGGTACCATTCGGGCTGCCAGCACTGGGCGCTCTCTGTCCCGGCATCCCTCACTCCGGGCCAGGGGTCAGGGTTCAAGGGCGCCTGGAAGCGGAGGTCACCTGGGTAACGGGAACATGGTCGGGCAGTCTTAGAACCGTTGAGTATGCTACAACTGCTGTTTAGTGAACCTCCTATGGCGATACCCCTTAATACATTGCTTCATCAACTGGAAATTTCGTGAACAGCACTCATAAATAGTATCTTTGTATATTCCCTCACTAATGATAATGTTATTACTCTCTACGTTGTCTCATCAAATGATACGTATGTTACTGTCTGCATAATCATTTAAAAATTTGTTATTGATAATTCAATTAATGTTTGTCTATATTAGATCATCACATGATAATTATTATCCTAATCATGTACTTTTTATAATGCCCCATCAACTGATAAATCACTGTATTACCTTCAATGGTTTGCCAATGTCACTTTGTGATCCCACTTTTTAAATTACTTATCAAACTTCTATCTTAACTGATTATATTTATGTCATCGGCCTCGTTAACATGTAGATCATAATGAAAGTCATACCTGGTGCCTCTCCTATGTATGAATAGTAATTTACGTTGCCTCACCAAGCTGCAGACAACTATCTTCAATACGTTACCAACTTATAGTTCTTGATCACTACATATATTGCCTCACCAACTTATAAATGACTATGAACATTGTCCAACTAACTTATAAAAAAATTTTGTACATTTCCTTAACAATTTTTTAAGTAATAATTTGCATTGCCTTAGCAACTATAAAGTGGTAATTTTGCTTTAACAACTATCATAAGAGGTAATTTTGCTTTAACAACTATTATAAGTGGTAATTTTGCTTAAACAACTAATATTAGTGGTAATACATTGCCTCACCGACTGGTGGTTTGGCGTAGGGCACTCCGAGATACCTAAAGACCGTCGGCTGGGAGGAGTTGTCCACCCTTCCCCTGACGACCCCAGCGGTCGTGTTGGCAAGCACAGTGATGTCCCCTAGTCCTAGCGCATGCGCGCTGGCTGGATCTGAGCTTCCGGTCATGCGCCCAGGATCCGCGACAGACGACAGGATAGATGTGTAGATTGCCTGGAGAAGCCACGATGCTGCCATGACTGCCGTGCAGGTCTCAAGTTTTAAGACAAAATAAGTTGTTGAGATGTTTCCTCAGAGAGATTCGGTCAAGTCCAGGTCGAAGCTATGGTGTAAAGTCAAACTTGTGTATAAGAACAAGAAGGTTTCAGGTGGAATGACCAGAATAGTCTCTGGTGCGAGTGACCAAAACTTCTTACAAGTTAAAAGTCACCTGCATCTCTAGAAGGACCATGTACAGCGAAATGACCAGGTGGATGCTTGCGGCCACGTTTATAACTGACACGGTGGAGTAAAAGATGCAAAAGGCGGATCTGTACGGTCAAAACATCCGATTCTTGTGCTACATAAGCAGTTTACAGTTTCTGACATTCCTGTCTTACATAAATTCCAGGTCACAGTCTAATTTTACTTGACCTTATACTTGACCTAATAAGGGCGAGGCTTCCTAAGAGTAAAAGATTTCCGGTCTCCCCGCACTCGGACCGAAGCTAGAGGTCTAAGGAGTAGCCTAAACTCAATTCTGTAATGTTACATGTCTGGGAGATCTCATTACATAAAGAAAATGGTGTCATACCAAGGTTGGTCAGACTTTGGTTTTGAGTTCCTCCGTTGTCAAGCTTTCTCTCTCTCTCTCTCTCTCTCTCTCTCTCTCTCTCTCTCTCTCTCTCTTTCTTT
>RQTK01000581.1:220177-243224 GCA_003991915.1 Elysia chlorotica | reverse complement strand
TATCTATCTATCTATCTATCTATCTATCTATCTATCTATCTATCTATCTATCTATCTATCTATCTATCTATCTCTAGAACCCAGACTTGCCAACCATCTAAACACAGCGTTACTGTCCCCACCCCACTATACCGATAAATTATATCAATTTGTTTAGCCTGTTATCTATGCATCTATAAATCCATCTATCCATCACCTATCTGTCTTCCTAATTATCTGTTTCTTTTTATCTATTTATCTATCTAATAATTTATCTATCCGGCCTATCTGTCTATCTACCTGTATTATATATTTTGTCTTATCTACGTTATCTTTCCAACTATGTATCCGTCTATCTACCTTTCGTTTCGTACTGTTTCAGCCTAATGAGGGCAGAAAATTCCTCATTTTGTTTTCAATCCCACAACCCGAAAACTTTAGCGCTCAAAGATTTAGCCCTGAGAATCATTGCACAGAGGCCTTCGTTGTACAGATTCCAACCCCTAGATATGGGCCAGGTGGGCACATCGAGGCAGTGCAAAGTTTAAGTTTACTTAGGTTCTTAGGTGACGGGACCTGTACCTTGCGCTTATCATCTTCAGGTTGTACCAGAATCTAAGCGTACATAACTGGGACGTATGACCTCTCAGACCAGACTGAATTGGAGAACTCTAAGACACGCGAGGCTGTTGACTGGCGTCCTCAGTTTCTAATTTAAACTGGTCTTTCTTGTTTGTTTGAGTTTCTTTTTAAGTTTCGCATGCATTACTTTTTTACCCTGAAGATTTATATAGTGTTTCGCAGTTTTTTTTCTTTCTTTTATGCTTTGTTATTTTTGTTGTGTTTTTGTTAGTTTGTTTTTTTGTTCTGTTTTTATTTCTTGTTTGTTGTTATTTTGTTGTTTTTGTTTGTTTGTTTGTTTGTTGTTATTTTTGTTTTGTTTGTTTGTTTTTTGGGGGGCGGGGGAAGGGGGTTAAAGGTTGTTAGTAAATAAGTTAAGCTTCCATTTTTTGTAAACAAAAGCTTTACAGTTATTGTGAAATCGTGCATGCTTCATATAACTAGCCTAAAGCTCTAACTTCTCTATTACATTGCTTCTTTGTTCATCATTTTTAGTTGTACCCAATGCCCCATTAGGATTGGCCAAAAATTCTACATGTCATTAAGCAAAGTTACATGATGATTATTGTAAGTGTAGTGAAGATCTAAGCGCTTGGGGAGAAGACAAGAAGCGTTGATTTAATAGCCCGCCTATAAAATATAGCAATAACGTGAAGGAGGCCTTAGTGCTGCCCGCCACGCCAACAGTCGGTTTGTAGATTTAGTAGCCTTAACATGAGGGACAAATACGCATTTTGACGTGCAGTTGGCAGGTCAGAGGCGTTGACACTTGAAAAGTAAGTACACAGAATGGCGGACCTGTGGCTTCTAGGGATCTCTAGATTCACGCTGCTATCTGTTGAATCTGGCCAGAGTTAGAGTGCTTGCGTTTACTTACTATGCGACAGCCCACTTAGCGCCCGGCGCTAGGCTTGTCCTGGCAAACTTGGCGTACAAAGAGCGCTCGTGTTCTCCACTTCGTTGTTTACACTTTGATTCTTTTCACATTTTAATTATTTCTTACGTGTTTTTTGTCCCGACTTTCCAGCGTCCTAAGTAGCGCTGCATAATCGAGCCTACATTGCACTTAATAAATTGTCGAACAACGTTTAAATATAATTATATCCTCACACAATAGCGCTTGAGAAATGACACGAAGCCTGATTCAAATAGGCCGCCAGCCGTAATGTGCAGGAAACCTTCTCATTATCTCAATTTGAAAGATTCATAATTTCCTTTTTGTTTTGATCAGTAATCATTTTTGATCAGTTAAACGTCCTATCCAAATAGGATATAAATCGCCTTTGCAATCAGAGCAGTGCATGCATAATGCAGTTGCAATGGTGGAAAAGCAAGGTCGCGGGTTCCATTGATATTTTCACTACTGGTTGGGTTTGTGTCAGTGTAATATTACCGAACGGGTCCCGGGTACGCCGATCTGAGTCCCGTCGCCGTATAGGATCTTTTATAGAATTTTAAACTATTGGTAAACACTCTATCCGACCAAGTAGTATTCGTTGGGTGTTTTATTGATTGTAATTACATTTTAACCCCCCCCCCCTCTCCCTACACAGTTTCTCTTACAATAATTATTTAATCTATCTACGATTTTTTTAATATGCTATCTTCATGATTAAAGTTATCTCAATTTCACAAGCAACAATGCTAATGGCGGGATTTATTCATTTTTTCCATTGAAATTATTACCCTTCTTCGTGTCTTTATTCTTTGAGGATTAATCTTACTTTAAAATTAGTTCTGTCGTGTGTGCTGGTGAGAGAAAAGTTCACCGTGCCAGAAGCAAGGCACTGGCTTGGGATCAAAACTAGAACCACATCTGTGCATATTTAGTGATTAACCCAGTGAATGTTCTAGTGTTAACCTCCTACCCCTATCTATCTATTTATATGAGTATCATCCCATCTATCTGTAGGTATAACACACCCTCTATGATCTCGTGTATTTTCCAATTTTTGTTGTTAAAGTCCCCTCATAGAAGTCACAGTTTGACTGACTGTCCGCTTTTCTACCGGCAAAGAAACCTGCACCAGGCTTCCAAACCTCTAGGGATCATGTTTACTCGTGTTAGTCCTCAGCGAATACTCACGTTTCTAAAGGATATTAGTGGGTATAATAAAATTAAACTGTGATGGTCCTACACATAAATCTTTTAAAATGCTGTACATACACTTCACTTTTAACCAACCTTTGTATGCACTTTTATGGTTTCATTACTCAGAGAAATAAAGTAGTCACCGTTGCTACTAGTATAATGTTTGAACTGTCTTAGGACATGATGGGCACAATATAAACGTTTCTGTGCTGACGTGCCGTAAAACAAACTCACTCTCTCACCTTAAAGACGAAAATGATTTACATAATGAATGAATACCATTGTGAATGATAGAGGAACATTCTGGATTAGCTTTGAACGAAAGAAAACTAAAACAATGGTCGTATTCAGACAAAAAGTGAACCCCTCGTGCAATCTAAAATTGTCCACACAATCATTCATATTGCGGCGATGTTATCTTATACATGTACTTAAGCTCATGTTGCTTAATTTTTTTTCTTTACGTTTTGGAATCTAGTATTTACACTTTTTAATTTTTTTATATTTCTTTACTTAGTTTATTTTTTATTTCTGAACGGAAGTTGTTTTATTTATTTAGATCTAAAACATTGGCCATTATTAGAACTACAACAAAAAAGTATTGCAAACAAAAAGTATAATTATTGTCTTCTTATTATGTGACGAAGTGCGACTACCAATTACCCCACTGTCCCTGCGAGTGGTTGCATGTGGTAGCAATACCGTATGGTTTCAGCTCTACACTCACGCCATTTCACCTGCCAATTCAAGATGTTTGCCTGCCAATCCAAGATGTTAGCCTGCCAAATCAAGAAGTTTGCCTGTCAATCCAAGAAGTTTGCCTCCCAAACCAAGATGTTAGCCTGCCAATCCAAGATGTTAGCCTGTCACCGTGGCACGCGTAAAATGGTAAGACCTTAATCTCGGTATCAATATGCGATACAGCCTAAGCGCTTACGATGGAAACCAGCAAACAAAGCACTACAATCCCCAGTTTTCTGTGTATCCACCAGGCACAATCAAAGATGGCAGAAATTCCCGCCCAGATGCGTCAGCTGACGGTCACCAAGCTGGGGTGCAACTATCGAGATGTCACAGAGGTCGTCTCGGTACCAGTGCCCAAACCAGGCGCCAACCAAGTTTTAGTCCGCACCAGGTAAGTCATGTGTACTGCAGACCTAGGTCTAGAAGCAACATAATCATATTGTAACTGCCCTCATAAAACTATACAGTAACAATACTATAACACCTCTGAACCCACGGGATGTACTATTGTTACAGTTAAGGGGTTGGTCCATAGCATAGACTTGTATTGTAAAGCAGGACTCTCACTAGTGCCCGCCCAAGTTGTTGGGGCCTATGCAACTCTACTTGCTTTGTCTGGCCGCCGGTCCTAGTTCTAAAAAGGGGCTCAAAGAATGGTTAGTACTTTGGTCTGGCTCTTTTATGTTGGGGTTCTTAATTTTATAAGTTTTAAAGTTGAAAGAGGATAACTGTTTCCCTCTATCTTTCAACTTCAAAACTTCCAAATTTAGGAACCCCTACTCTAGGGGATCAGCATTGTACTAGAAGATTGGACTAGGATAGTATCTATCATTTCTTGCCTTGATTTTGAGCTTTTGTCTTCTGTCAATGCCGCTTGTCGCCGTATATGATCCCTCAGGGGATTCAAGAAGACGTTAAACCCGGAGAGAGGGAGAGAGAGAGAGCTCCTACAACAAGACATATAAATGGATAGAAAAATAATAAGCAGAGTGAAAATATGTGGGTGAGCTAGAAACATAAACTAGAGGATCCGAGGCAAAGGGATCGACCTAATTAATGAGAAATGCGAGAACAGTGCGATGTGGCAGGACATGGACATCAACGTCTGTGTAATCTAAATCTTGCAAAGTATGCCATGACTGGTTCTGCCGATGGTCGAAGAAAAGCTTCTGTTGCAGGCTCTACATGTCATACGTGGTTCGCAAGGCATGATTGTAGCTTCGAATAATTATTTTATGGAGCTTTGACTAAAAATAAAATGTTTACTGAGTGTGGTGTGTCTTGTACATCTATCTTATTGTTTACCAAGTGTCTTGTACATGTATCTTAGTGTTTACCAAGTGTCTTGTACATGTGTCTTAGTGTTTACCAAGTGTCTTGTACATGTATTTTAGTGTTTACAAGTGTTTTGTACATGTATCTTAGTGTTTACCAAGTGTCTCGTACATGTATCTTAGTGTTTACCAAGTCTCCCGTACATGTATCTTAGTGTGTACCAAGTCTCTCGTACATGTATATTAGTGTTTACCAAGTGCCTTGTACATGTATCTTAGTGTTTACCAAGTGTCTTGTACATGTATCTTAGTATTTACAAAAGTCTTGTACAATCATGTATCTTAGTGTTTTCCAATTGTGGTGTGTCTTGTACATGTATCTTAGTGTTTACCAAGTGTCTTGTACATGTATCTTAGTGTTTACCAGGCGTCTTGTACGTGTATCTTAATATTTACCAAGTGTCCTGTACATGTATCTTAGTGTTTACCAAGTGCCGTGTATTTTTTGTAGTTTGTAGTTAAAGTTAATGTTCACTCTGGTGAGTTGTTTTTTTTTATAACTAAATCATTCTTTATTCCCCCCCGGGTTCTTTTTTAAACAGTTATGTGGCCATCAATGCGTCTGACATCCTATTTAGCGCGGGTTTCTACACCCCAGGGCAGCAGCCGCCCTATCCGGCAGGTCTGGAGGTCAGTGACGCATGCGCACACACACACATACACACACAAAGTCACGCAAACATTCACAAATGCACACAGACATATAGGCACCAACACACACACAATCACGCGCGCGCAAATATATATATACAAGACCAAAGATATAAAAGCATGCATAGCGTTCCAAAGAGTAATAAACACTACATTTGATATTTGCAATTGTTTTTCTAAACTTCTAACGCTTCATAAAGATAAAACGTTGAAGATAAGACATATCGCTTTATGTGCCGCGTTATTTATGTTTACTCTTTAAACACTATCACACCCCACGCCCCTTTACATTATAGCTGTTATTGTGCTGACATGCGTAAAAAAACTTTGTTGTATCCTCTATTCTCCATTTTTTCAGCCCCCCCCCTTTCCCCTCTACAATATAGTTGTTATTGTACTTTTCCCCTCTCTACAATATAGTCGTTAATGTGCTGATGTGCCGTAAATATAAACTCGCCCCGCCCCAACCCTTTGTATTCTCTATTCTCCATTATTAGTGTTATTTATGTAATCTATTAACTGTCTTAGGATATCGTGTCTACAATATAGCCGTTATTGTGCTGACAAAGCGTAAAAATAAACTCGCCCCACCCCCAACCTCTATTTGTATCCTGTATTCTCCATTAATTCTTGCCCTACCCACTTCCCCTCTATCGCTGACAGGCTATGGGCGAGATCGTGTCTTTAGGGGAAGGATCCAAGATGGCGGTGGGCCAACAAGTCGCCTTCTCCAAGTTCGGAAGCTTCTCTGAATACAATGTAAGCGCTGTGTAGGGCAATCCATAGGCTTCTTCTTGTTCCACTTTATTATGTTTAATTTTTATTCAAGTTGGAAAACCAGCGTTAGACATGATAAAGAATGTCGGGACACTGTTATATTTATTATACAGGGCTGTTTATTCCACTTAAAAGATTTCAAGATGTAGGAGGTAACTTAAATTTAAATACATCTAAAACAACCTAAACTAAGAAACTCTTAGAGAGCCAAAGGCAATAATTTTAGTTAACTTTACTCATTTTGTACCGTCCCTGATTATGATAATAATGTTATTATGTCACGTTCTTTTTCTCGCATAATTTTTGTTTTACCGAGGAAGGCTGGGTTGGGTTGGGTTGGTTTAACGTCCAACAGCAGCACTATATAGGCTATATTGTGGACGGGCCCCAAGACGGACGTCTGAGAATTTTATGTGCTGCCACACACGAGACAGGGCGGGGATACCATGACTCCTGTCTCAGCCGGTCACATTATACTGACACCGACCCAACCAGTAGGGAACGCAACAGCCAGGATTCGAACTCGGGACCTTTTGCGTCGGAAGCCAATGTTCTAAACTACAACCAGTCAACAATTTGCTTTCTAACATTTGGATCGCCTCCTCAAACCCTTGAGTTCCCACCCCTGGACCACTCCGTCCTGTCTCGTGTGTGGCAGCACGTAAAATTGTCAGACGTTACTCTTGTGACCCGTCCACAATATTGCATTTATAGTGCTGATGTTGGACGTTAAACCAACTCAACTCAACACAACTGATTGTATGACATTAATTTTCTTTACACATGGTAGTTTTAAAACCGCCAGAACTATCTAACAACAAGTCTACACATAATTGAGCGTTACTGTACTTGGACTTGAAACAAACCTAGAACGTCTAGGTCTAGATCTCGTTCCTATGATCTAACTATCAATTATTTCTAATTATATTAAAACCACTCGAGTCTTCTAACCTGGGCGTTCGACCAGCTGGGTGACCTTTTTTTCATCAAGACATATCATCATTAAAAGTTTAATTTAACCAAAAGTCACATGCGGCACCTAAATTGAGGAATTTTGGAAATGAGAGAATTTGTTGACCTACCGTGGGGAAACAGCGCTAGTAAATTTCTCGGTTATTTCCCCTCCTTCTGGAATGGGCGATGTTACAGGTGACGTCAGCATATGAGCCGAAATAGAGCTAGAAATGTTTACACTGGACTCCAGTATCAGAACCTTCACACGTACATCGAGCAATTACGATGTGAACAGTAGTGAATCATGACTGAATATACGTAGTATGACAGGGTTGGATAATTAAGTGAACACCAAGCTAAAACCATGTTGGATGCACGGCCGTCGACATAAATGAAATACTTGAGGGTGAAAGACAACAACAATCTCTAAATTAGGCAGGTCCGCCTGTTTAGGATATATCGAGGTTTGTATTGAAATGGGCAATGAATATAACAGTCACCAACAAAGTTTCAGCGATAGTTTAGAAGGTATCTAGCGGCTTCTTACTTATTTCCTTTTTCGTGCCATACTCGTAAGTCAGGAGTAATTAGGTTTCAATAAACGGGTGTTACGGATATTAAACTGGCTATGAATAGCCCCGCATCTGTCATAAAACATCGACTTTGAGATTTTGATCTTTCCTCAAATTTGAATTAGTCTATATAAGGCCCCTGGTCAGAAGAATGTAGAGTTCCCCTGAACAGAGCGTGTTTTCTCGCCACAGGTGGTGGACGAGGCGGCCGTGATCCCCGTGCCGAAAGCTGACCCAGTAGCGCTTAACCTGGCTGTGAGCGGCACCACCGCCTCGCTCGCCCTCGACAAGGTAGGTCACGGCGACTGGACATTTCATGGGGTAAAACACTGGACTTGGTGGCGCGTAACTGAAAATATAACAGATTTTGGCATATGAAAACTGAACGCAGAAGAAAAACACTCTCCACACAGTAATTTCTCTGAACTGAAATCAGACGTCCTACAGGTTGAATCTCTGTACTTAGACGCCCATAATATAAATTCTCTGGTCTTGAACACTCCATGAGATAAGTTATCTGGACTGAGGCGTTCATCAAGTTGAGTCACGGGAACTTAGACTCTCCACAAGATAGATTTCAGGGATACTTATAAATCTCTGGAGTTATACCATTGTCATTGAACATTCCCTGGACTTAGGCACGCCCCAAGTGAAGCTTCGGATGCTTAGACTGTTTGCAAGGATAATCGTTGGATTAACATGCTTCATAAGGTAATCTGAAGATAGTTTTATAAATCGTTGTAGCAGATGGCATAAAAAATTATATTTCGTTGGTACAAAAGAATGAAGGCGGTCTAAGCTTTACCTTCCACCAAGGAACGAGCTTTTGAACATTGTTTTGGGGGATAGTTAAAGATAAATGAACAACATACTTGTAACGAAAACATTTTTGTCATGAAATTTCAACACTTTATATTGATTTTAATTAGATTGTATTTGTGTGGTCAATAAAACACACCACACTGTGGCACAGCTGACGCAATAGCAACAGATTCCATGCAAGTAGCTCTTGCGAATAGTGGAACGTGGAGGAAGTGGTCGCCAATACTGAGCCATGGGTTGGTTAGTCTAAAACATCCAATGAACTTTAAAGCTGACTAAAAAGCATTCCAATGTCTAAACTTTTGGGTCTTGTGTTCACAGAAAGGAGACTTAAAGAAAGGAGAGAATGTTCTAGTCACAGGTAATTTGAAATTGTGATTTGTTTGTCCATGAAAGAATAAGAGGTATTTTAGTGAAATAAAGTTTCTTAGCGGCTAAACTTGATTGATAAAAAATTAAGCAACTTAAGTGCTACCTCTATACCTGTTGGGCTGCCTTATATCCAGGTAATCCAAATAAAAATGCGTCAGTCACATTTAAGCAGATTAGACCATAACATCGATTCTATACAGCCCTTTTCTTTATGACATTAGTGAGTGATTTGGTTTTACGGAACGTCAGCACAGTAACCGCTTTATGGCATTTACACCTCTTCAATATTTGCATAGCCGCCGGCAGTAACGAATAAGGTTGAAAAAAGATTGAGCATTTAGGTCTGATAGTTATGATGGTATAGAGTCGATAGAATGTAGTTCTGATCTTATGACCAACTTGCATGATTGCTTTCCTTTGTTTTTCTTCTCAGCCGCCGCAGGAGCAACCGGGCAATTCGCCGTGAGTAAAGAGTTTGTAGGGTCTGTGTGTCTGGCTCTCGTCCACTCTGCAGCCTGGATGTTTCTTAATCTTCATCTTCATTGAATGGGCCATGTCGATGTCAGGACTTGGCAACATATACATGCATCTTCAATTGTTTAGTCTCTTAAGCCTCTCATTGTATACTATCACACATACCGGTTCTTATAATGGAAAGGTAGGTTTCACAAACACAGGTATATCCTGAACATAGACTCCGGGCACGATTATCCGGGATACCTACTGGCCGTGATATCAATCAATACGATTAGCGATGTGTGGGTATTCCTGCTAAATTATGTAAAAAATTAATGACTTGCATCGTGACTGAAAGTCTTTTGCCTATTTGTTTTGTTTTTGGTTCCAGTTGTTGTTTTCGTTTGGTTCTCCTTTTTTCTGCTTTTGAATTGTTTTGTGACAAAGAAAAGCTTTGGTTTTTCGTCCGTGTTATTTAATATTTTTTTTAAGTTCGCGAGTGGAGCGGGGAGGGGGGGTGACTTGTATTTTTGTGTTTTAAAGGTTGTTGCTGTCGGTTGTGACGGTGGTTAGGGTGGTGTTGTTGGTGGTGTTTTTAGTGTTTCTGCCAACGATCCGCTTTTATACAGCCGAAGATGCTATATGAAGATAACAAATCGTACCTTTATGACAATCATAAATGAATATGTAAGTAAATTAAATGAAGCGCAGTAGCTACGTTTTTAGAACAGCAACAAATCCCGTGTCCCCACCCCTCCTCCCCCACACATAGACACACATTCACACACACACACACACACACACACATTAAGATACCTTTCCATTATGTAATTAAAGTAAATTCTCAGATTTTACAAACTTGTTCAGAGCCATAATTTCATACTGAAGATTCTCAGAAAGGTAAAATGTTACATGTTTTGTCTGTCCTTGACCTATTTTACCGCAGGTCCAGCTGGCCAAACTAGCGGGGTGTCACGTGATCGGTACCTGCTCTTCAGAGGAGAAGGCCGCGTTTCTTAAGGTGATGATCGGGCAATTGGAGAGGGACTGTTTGGTGATACTGTTTGCATTTTTCTTCATTACGAACTCATTCTTTTTTTTTTTTCTTTCCAAAACTCCTGCTTTGTTGATTGTTTCAAAGTAGAACCTGGCGTAATCTTTTATTTAGATCTAAATGACTGTTGTAAATTGTTAAACTTTACTGACCAGATTCACATTTATCGTGTTTTTGTCACACACTAAAACCTCCTAACTACAGAATAGCTAATTTGGAGTTATTTGCATAAGTCTCTAATGCTGTGACATGACAGACTTTTTATGAACATACAATGCATAGTGTTCTCTGCCTAAAATCCCGCTACTCTGGGGTCAATAACAAACGGGTTTTTAGACGGGGGCTCCTGTGAGTTAACGCTTGTAAAGTTCAAATAAAATGAATAATATCATTGTACTACGACACGTTTTCAAGAAATGAAACCGTCTTTCTCCAATCATATTTCAGAGTATTGGTTGTGACAGGCCAATTATTTACAACAAGGAATCTGTGGAAGATGTGCTGAAAAAAGAATATCCGGTAAAGTTCTTTCTTGTTTTTGATAAGAATGGTTCAGTGATAGTCTAAAAAGGTTCCGATCTAATTAAAACCATTAGCATAAAGAGAAATACAGCATGGAAGCTTTTAATCCGTGGTTTTGATTGCGCCAGGCGCCAGGGGTTCAAATCCCGCCCCAGCTACATTGCTCTCACAGGTTGGATCGGTGTAAGTTGTAAGTTGAAGTTTGCTGTATAGTGACCGATCAAGTACCCAGTGTAGAATCTGTCTCGAGATCAAAGAGAAATTAACCTTGATAAGCGCTTCGCTTTCTCCTTTCTCCAGCCGAAGATACTTTTTAGATTTGAATCCAACAAGATAGCGAATCTATTTATGCGCCGAAAAGAAATGTGGTAAAAAAAATTTCCGTTAAAAAAACATGCTCACAGTAAATAAATTATCAAAGTAAAACAAAAACAAAAGCACTAGCTGTGGCGGCAACAACAGCAACAGTATAGAAGTGCATTGACTAAACCACTGCAATTCTATTACATGTACCTTAGATATGTTGGACTTTCGAATAATTTACAGCGGTAAAAATAGTATTTAATTCAATTTTTCATTCAAGTGATTTTTAAGATACGGTTTTGTATGTTTGTTTATCACGCCTCCTCATCCCCTTTAATTCTGTATCTCTCAGAAAGGCGTTGATGTTGTCTATGAATGCATCGGTAACGAGATGTTTGAAACTTGTTTAAAGAAGTAGGTGGCACCACTGTTCATTGCTACTTTCATGTCCGTTTTATTTTAAATATTTGTAAATATGCTATGATAAATGCAATTATTTTCTATTTTTATGTATACCCATTGCCTTAACTTTAAGGTATCTATCTGTGTATAATATATAAATATTAACAAGTCAAGCAATTCAATAACCCAAAATAGTCAGATTAAATAATGATACTGCATTGTCGTGTTGTTGTTTTTGTTGTGTTAATGATGTTGCTTTATATTTACTGTTTTAGTTCTTGTAGTTGCTGTCGTATTTGCTTTGGTCGTTGCTTTTGTTGTTGTTGTTGTTGTTCTTGTTGTTTTTGCCGTGGTGTTGTTGTCATTAACCTTAATATATTTAACTAAATCATAGATCTGTCCCAATATCAGCATTTACCGAACTTTCCTTTTTAAAAACATCTTCTTAAATCTCTAAATGATTCAGATATCTTTAATTTTAAATAACCTCATTGGCTTTTAATAAAGAAACGTACGAGTACTAAAAAAAGTATAATAATCTAAAACATTCCATTTTATTCATAAGCAAAAAAACCAATAAGGAAATAACTCTTATTAGGTTTTGACTTATTATATTTTAAATTTACATTTTATTGCTGAAATTTTCTTGTTACCCTGGTTTGAGAAATTAGTATAAGAGTAAATGACTGTATGCCCTGCAAAGAAAGCTTGAAAGTTAAGAGAGGTGTATCTGCGCTGAGTAAGAACCCCTGGATATCTTCTGTTTCAGCCTGAGCACGTTCGGCCGTCTGATTGTGATAGGAGCCATCTCCGGGTACGAGATGGGCGGGAGTAGAGAGAACCCCAGTCCAAGCTCACACATTCCTTTCATGGTGAGTGAAGCACAATACACAATACACGATAATTCAATCAAGGCTCTTCTTTTGTCAAGTCCCCAATAATAGCCTTAAGTATTTGAAAATGTGTCTGAATTTGTCTTTAATTATATACCACTTGAATACAGTGTAATATATTCTACTTTTTTATGTCCCCATAATATTATTATTATCCAGCTGCTTCAGAAGTCGGCGGACCTGCGCGGGTTTTTCCTGCCGCAGTACTTATCAGAAATTCCCGAACACATCCAGCGGCTGAGCGCTCTGATAGCCAGTGGTCAACTCAAGGCGGCCGTGGACGACGGTACCGGCTCGGACAAAGGGCAGTTCAAGGGGATTGACATGATTTACGACGCAGTAGATGTAAGTTTGGCCAGTCCTCTTATATAACTATTTCGTCCCTTTGATTATTTAGATTCCCTTTAAGATGACCAGTAAGTTTTTTTGGTTTTGAAAAAGAGCTTAAGAGTTTTGTTATTGTAAATTTCAACGTCAATATATACAGCCAATATAACAAATTGAAGATTTTATTACAAACGCGCAAAATATACAAACGTATGCTTATATTTGTAAATTAGTTAATGTGAAACTATTATTGCTGTAGTCGATTGTGATTTACCACAAAAAATTATTTTGTTCATTGATGTTTTGGTGTGGTTGTTTTTATTTTTGTATTTATTAGAGAGAAAAAACATTTTGATTCTCAAAGTATTAGTTATGACTTTCTATTTCTTTAAAGCTATCGTGAATGTAGATGGACTAGGAATAGTTAAATAGACCCCTTCTTCACTAATAATTTTTTCTTTCACCCATCTTTTTCCTCGCTGTCCACCACCAGTACATGTATGCTAAGAAGAACACTGGCAAGGTTGTGGTCGCCATTGACTCCAGGCTGTGACACGTCTGAATCTGAGAGGTCAAGGTTGTAACAAGTCTGAATCTGAGAGGTCAAGGTTGTAACAAGTCTGAATCTGAGAGGTCAAGGTTGTAACAAGTCTGAATCTGAGAGGTCAAGGTTGTAACAAGTCTGAATCTGAGAGGTCAAGGTTGTAACAAGTCTGAATCTGAGAGGTCAAGGTTGTAACAAGTCTGAATCTGAGAGGTCAAGGTTGTAACAAGTCTGAATCTGAGAGATCAAGGGTATTCTTAATAACCAATGATATCTCAGGAGCCAGGACTGGGTAATACTATTACTATTAGCGCATTATTATTTTTTAACTTGAAAATCGTCATTAATGTGTCATTTTTTGTTGTTGTTGAAATGTTTAACCGACACGTGAAGTATAATGCGTCCTAAACAAGCGGCAATCACGTGATCTTCACACTAGCATAAACGTCACCAGGTTCTGCTTTTTTAAAATAAAATGAAATTCAGCACGGATACATAATTGATACATAATTGACCTGTGAAATTAAATGAACATTCATTTTTATTTATTACGAACTTGTCAAATACGTTGTTGCGTATTTTACCAAGCTACTTGGGACAGTCACAATAAAACAACACAAAGCCAATGGTTGGGTCCTTTGTTGCGTTGTTTCATATTTTGTTCAAAATATTAATTAGATTTTTTTTCATCTTTAATGATATTTTACACCCATGCCATCAATATACGTACCAGTTGATGGGTACGTATTGTTTATTTTGACACAGATAAATTTTTTTTTTCATTTGCAATCACACATTTTTTATTGTCTCGATTTAAGAATTACTTTGAAAATGTAACACACAAATTAGAGATATACGAAAAACACGTACAAAACCTTACAAAAGTCAGTCAACATATCGGGAAACAGGCAGCAAAGTCAACCGTTTTGTTTACCTTCTATCTTAATAGAAGCATAAACAAGTTACATTCTAGAAAACTTTGATTTTTAGTTTAAAACAAAGTACAGTGATGTCATTTTTGAACCTTTGCCCAATGGGTCTAACACCACATGTTGTTCTCAGAGTGTGTAAGGCATATATAGTTTTGTAAATGAAGACATGTAACAAACTTTTTTTACCTTCTAAATGAAATAAGTACTCGTATTTTCATTAATCTTGACGCGGCCGCTCTAAGATCGTCTAACATGAGGGACTCGTTATTTTAAATAACAGTGTTGTGACTTAGGTGACCTAGAGATGTGGACTGCTTATATGCATAGTTATATAATCCAACAAATATCAAGACTGTCTGAAATCGAGCTTTGATCAACACACCATTCAGATAAGAATGATAACCTTCTAATGGTGCTGATATGCACTGTACTTCCAGTTCTACTGTCAGCGTTAGATATGAAACAACAACGCTAGATAAATCAATAATAATTAATTATCGTTTATCTTCAAGTGATAAAAGGCAACGAGTGATAACTTGGTTAAACCAAAACAATAACGTATGCGGCCAGATACCACTTAAGTGTGTAAACAGTTGGGGAAATTGGGTGCAGTTGAGAGATATCATTTTTTTTTCATTTAGTTATTATAATATAGCAAAGGAGTTTTTGCGTATCATAACACGCTTTAGGCATACGCATGTGTAAAGCGCCTATGGGCGTAAGTGTAACATGGTTGTAAGTTTACAACTTGTCTCAAGACACCTTATTTCTATTGTTGAGAAGAGATGTAAGTCACCGCGACGATGTTCTCACTAATCCGTAGATGGCTCGATGGGCGTTAAATTATTTTAAAATACACGATCTCTCTATATCAAAGTACAACGTAGCAAACTGGTCCAAATGGTAGAGCGTTGAAATCTAGATCGTGAGGTCCGCGGTTCCAAATCCAAGATCGGTCCAAAATGTATTTGTCTGATATAGCCACGCACTGGTTGGATCGGTGTCGGTATATTGTGACCAGCTGAGATAGGAATCCACATGTCTACGCTCTGTCTTTGTGGGGCAGCACATAAAATTGCCAGACGTCAGGCTAGGGGTCCGTACACAATATATCACAATATATAGTGCTAAATTCTACTATATCGAGTTACGCAAATTGTTCTATCTTGATAAGGTCGACTTCTCCATGGCCATACGTTTGTATATATAATTAGATTAAAACATAAACGTTAGTATTTGCAGCAAGTGAGCACATTGTATTCTTACAGTGAGGTCATGTTTGGACGAGCCTATTGGTAGACCAAAGGCTTGTGGAAAGGTTTATCTTGAGCATTTGGTTTCACCTAATTGTAGCCTTCAATAAGTACAGACCCATAATACAATATTTTTTAACAAAACGCAGTAATTTATCTTTATAATTAGATAAATAATGTTTTAAGTAAACACAATATTTATTTGTTTTTGTTTCTTTAGGATAACTTTGGTCTCATTCTACTTAACATTTAACATAGTTTACACTTAGTCTTTATTGCTGAGCTTCCACAGTCTAAAAAACAACAATGGAAACAGTTATTGTGAACGGATTGGTATTTTAGTTCGTATGATGCAAATAATAATTATTCATCGAAGAATTTCCGTGTTAATTAGGGAAGCCTAAACCTAGATGGCTTAAGCTTTCATAAACTAAAAAAGTTTCGACACATAAGACGTCAGTAATGGAACTTAAGTGATTTACCACTAGCATATTTTATTTTTGGATTTAAAGATATCAAGCTAAACATTTTAAGAAAAACTGAAAATTTTGCCAAAAACATCCGTTTTGTTCCTTAGAAAAATATGCCTTTAGTTAAATCATAAAACTACATGTGCAAGTAATAAGTTAAAATGGAGTTTGTTTGAAAATTCGCGTTTTTTATTTATTGCATCGCCTTTTCATTGAATATTAAAATGGCTCCTTCAAAATTCTCTCTCTCCCTCTCTCTCTTTTTTTTTCTTTGTAATTCTATAGTGGGGTGATGATGATGTTGATGGTGATGATGATGATGATGATGATGATGATGACGGCGCAGAGACAGAGACTTGTTACCAGGATGTACGTCCCAGCTGGACACATTATATTGGTATGTCTAAATAGTAAATGACTGTAGATAAGTTTTTCGGTGTTCATCAACAACGTCACAAGCTAGCATGATGCTGCTAAATTTGATCAGGGGAAGCAAACGCCTATTGTTGCCACTGAGCCATTGTCATCGTCAGATTGTTTTCCAAGGATTTGCTTCCCCCTCACAGCTCCAATTTCGACCCCCCAAAAATTAAGTACAAGTAGAACTAGAAAGCGGATTTAGATCGCGATTTACCATTTATTTAGGTGCCATAGTTTGGCGTACAACCCCCTACTTTCGTTTCATGATTAAAAGTTATGAGAAGAGTCCCACTCTTGATGTACATTTCCCACATTAGTTTTGCTTTTTCTCGCTAACCCCAAATCCCAAACCATCTCAGTTTCATTGTATTTCTCCATGTTTGCTATTTTGACCTTGCCTGACTCAGTCCAATATTTCTTGCTCTTTGTAAGGTATCAATATCCTACCTTTGCGTACCCTTAATTGTTCTGAGAATCTAATAGTAATATTTATGCGGGCGACAGGGTTTTTTTTCTTCTCACAGATTTTTAATTACATCACATAAAAGGTATACCGTGGTCTATAGTGTTTTCTTTTCTTACTTTCGGCTGTTTTCATATCCCTTATCAACTACCACAGTAACAACATCAGGACATCAGATTTAATGTTAACAATTAATAAAGGCAGTGCCGCTGATGGTTTCATTTATCTGTAAACTAAACTTAATGTAAGGTTTATAATGGTATTCCAGTCTGCATTTTGTGGAAAGTATCTTAGCTTAAAACCCCTCGCATGTCTCTCTCTCTCTCTCTCTCTCTCTCTCTCTCTCTCTCTCTCTCTCTCTCTCTCTCTTTCTCTCCCTCTCCCTCTCTCTTTCTTTCTCTCTCATTCTGTCTATCTCTGTGTCTATCTATCTACACGCATCTCTCTATCTCTCTATCTATCTCTATCTATCTACCTATCTCTATCGTGTTGTTACACGCATGCATTTTCCAATCACGTTCTTCCTTATCATATAAGACTGGCTGTGGGCATAAGATACTTTTTGTGATTATTGTGATCAATGAAGAACATTTGAAATACCACACGTGAATAGTACATAGTACCATCAGTGTACTGTGTCACGTGAAGATGGGACAGCTACTTGTCGTTTCGTTCTTGAGACAAGCAAAACTTACTTTCAGTGAACAAGCCAAGATCACATGTCTGTAGAGTTCACTTGTAGTTCTAGTGGCAATCAGTCGGCTTAGTGATAATTGTGTTGGTAGCCTAAAACATTTATTAAATCCCATTTTTATTCAATTCTGAAAACGGCAGTGCAAAAAAAAAACAACGATTCGGGGCAATCAATATTGCTTAAATTGTATGCATCACATTTCTCCATGGCGATACTTGAAAAACCTCGGCACTTCTGATTGATAGGCTGGACAACTTCTCACTGAGCTAGTTAGCGCCTCGCCTCAATGGCCGCAAGGTGAGCGAGTGGCGAACTCTATAGCTTGTTAGCTACAGCAAAGGCTAATATGATGTATATTTAGAAGCAACACAACAAAAATCGTATAACAAATAATCAAGCAAACGTGAGGCATGTCCGCCTAGCTAGAAAATGAACGAAACATGACATACTATGCACTTTTCGGATTATTTTTTTTATTGAGTCATGAAATGTTGTTCCACCTTTAGTTTTAGATAGAACACTTTAAATGACACCTCAAGTGTTCTGTAAGTTCTTATGCTAACAATAGAAGTCATCATTATAGATTCTAACTTGGTCTAAGGAATCTATTCTTGAGTTCAAGGGTCCATGTCTATAGTTTCCAATCAAAGATCTAAAAAGTCTGTTATTATTTTCCATGTCTATAGATTTTTGCTAGATCTATATCTGTTATGACATTTCACGGTATTGCTTCAAAACAAATCTATGTCATTTGTTAATATGTTCATGTCTATAATTTCTAACTAGATCTATTTCATCTGTTATTCAGTTTTACGCTTTTAGTCTCTTTATACCCCGTTCCACGCCTATAGTTCCCAATCAGACATTCGTGTAAATAAGCCTTATTAATCTCTAAGTGCAGACATACAGTTTCTCACTAGATCTGTATATATGTTATTTAGGTCCATGTCTATAGTTTAACTAGATCTACACTGTCCTTTATTAGGGTAATGTCTATAGTTTCAAACCTAATCTACACTATATGCCATTAATGTGTATAGTTTCACACTAGAGCTACACTATCTGTTATTGGTGTGTATAGCCTGTGACTCCCCGTAACGTGTAGACCCTGGTGTCCAGTTCAGTCCTCGCTGCCCTGGTCAGACGGGCCCGGCTCCTGGCTCTCCTGGTCCTGCAAACTGGGGCGTGACGACTTGGACGACTTGGACACGAGTGAGGCCATCGAGGCACTCCTGGTGCGCTCCCATTCCTTGATGTTGGTTTTCTCCTCCGTCAGGTCCTGGTAGGACTTGGAAGCTGGAACACGGAGGGGAGGATGGGGGAGAGGGGAGGATGGGGGAGAGACAGGGGAGGATGAGGAGTGAGGAGAGAGAGGGGAAGATGGAGGAGAGAGAGGGGAGGATGGGGGAGAGAGAGGGGAGGAAGGTGGGGATAAATATTTATATATATATTTTAGTAGCATGTTTATACTTATCATATAATTATCTAAATTAGAATCCTAAATCAGAGAAGTCCTTACACTTTAAATCTGTTAAAGGGCATATTTTCCTTCATTTTTATTTGGCTAACTAAAAGATTTTGGATCCCTCCAAAGTAGGAAATATTAAACTGGGTGACTTTTGTATCAGCCGACCCAACTGCAGCTTAACTAGGAAGTATCTGTAGACGGTTCTCTATAGGGTTTAACGTTTCCTAGGTTCCTCTAGAGAATCATATACGGCGACGAGCCCCAAGACTTCAGTCTGACAATTTTATGTGCTCCCACACACGAAACAGGGTGGGGATACCAGGACTCCTGTCTCACCCGGTCACATTATACCGACACCGACCCAACCAGTTACAGGGGACGAATACAGGACAAATAAATAATTATGCCGTGGGATCAGATTCGCGGACCTCCTCATCTGAAGACCAACGCTCTTTCATGAGCCAGTTCTACCCCTGTAGCTGTGGGCCGTGAGCGCGTCTCGTTATATGCGGAGGGACATTGTAATGTGAGTTCGAGTGAAAGAAAATGGATAAAAACGCTCCTACTTTTAATGTACGTTGTGTCCTATTGAGGCTAGCAGTAACACCTTGGAATAACCCAAGTTATGGACAGATAATGGTTTAAAATTTGATCCACTCTACTACAGGCCCTCGGTTGTTGTTGTTTTTTTTTATGCTGTTGTTGTTGTTGTTTTTGTTTTTACCCGGCAACTTCTCGCCAGTCAACCTCAAGATTGTCTTTATATAAGCTTATTCGTCAGTTCCACGGGCAACAACTATCGGATTCATTCAACCTTTCCTTCAGTTTGCCCTCTCCTCCCCCCAAACCCACACTAGACGGGATTTGTACATTTCTGCAGGGCATGAGAGTCAAGTAGTTATATCCGACTTCTTGGAATGCCACGAACATTATTGGGTTCGGCAGGACAGTCGAATCTCACATTGTCGATGTTTTTGGGTAGCTAAGGGCATCATTCCAAAACCCCACCGCTTTATTGGCACGGCGAGGCAGTTCAAGAGAACATTAGCTCCATAAATCACTAAAGACACTACAGACAATGCGCACATGATCATCCTGTGCAGATAGATAAGGGTACGAATCTAAGAGAGATGCACTCTAACTTTGAGTTTAAGTGTCTTTAAGAACACCAGACTAAGTCTAATGCACTCTAACTCTAACTGTAAGTGTCTTTAAGAACACCAGACTAAGTCTGATGCACTCTAACTCTAACTCTAAGTGTCTTTAAGAACACCAGACTAAGTCTGATGCACTCTAACTCTAAGTGTCTTTAAGAACACCAGACTAAGTCTGATGCACTTTAACTTTAAGTTTAAGTTCTTAAGAACACCAGTCTAAGTCTGATGCACTCTAACTGTAAGTTTAAGTGTCTTTAAGAACACCAGTCTAAGTCTGATGCACTTTAACTTTAAGTTTAAGTGTCTCTAAGAACACTACATTAAGTCTGAAGCACTTTAACTTTAGGTTTCAATGTCTTTAAGAACACCAGTCTAAGTCTGAAGCACTTTAACTTTAGGTTTCAATGTCTCTAAGAACACCAGTCTAAGTCTGATGCACTTTAACTTTAAGTTTAAGTGTCTCTAAGAACACTACATTAAGTCTGATGCACTTTAACTTTAGGTTTCAATGTCTCTGAGAACACCACATTAAGTCTGATGCACTTTAACTTTAAGTTTAGGTGTCTCTAAGAACACTACATTAAGTCTGATGCACTTTAACTTTAAGTTTAAGTGTCTCTAAGAACACTACATTAAGTCTGATGCACTTTAACTTTAGGTTTCAATGTCTCTAAGAACACCACATTAAGTCTGATGCACTTTAACTTTAAGTTTAAGTGTCTCTAAGAACACTACATTAAGTCTGATGCACTTTAACTTTAGGTTTCAATGTCTCTAAGAACACTAGTCTAAGTCTGAAGCACTTTAACTTTAGGTTTCAATGTCTCTAAGAACACCAGTCTAAGTCTGATGCACTTTAACTTTAGGTTTCAATGTCTTTAAGAACAGCAGCCTAAGTCTGATGCACTTTAACTTTAGGTTTCAATGTCTTTAAGAACAGCAGCCTAAGTCTGATGCACTCACTCTAACTGTAAGTTTTAATGTCTTTAAGAACACCAGTCTAAGTCTGAAGCACTTTAACTTTAGGTTTCAATGTCTTTAAGAACAGCAGTCTAAGTCTGATGTACTCACTCTAACTGTAAGTTTCAATGTCTTTAAGAACACCAGTCTAAGTCTGAAGCACTCTAACTGTAAGTTTCGATGTCTTTAAGAACAGCAGTCTAAGTCTGATGTACTCACTCTAACTGTAAGTTTCAATGTCTTTAAGAACACCAGCCTAAGTCTGAAGCACTCTAACTGTAAGTTTCAATGTCTTTAAGAACACCAGTCTAAGTCTGATGCACTCACTCTAGCTCTAAGTTTAAGTGTCTTTAAGAACACCAGTCTAAGTCTGATGCACTCTAACTGTAAGTTTCAATGTCTTTAAGAACACCAGCCTAAGTCTGATGCACTCACTCTAAAGTTAAGTTTAAGTGCCTTTAAGAACACCAGTCTAAGTCTGATGTACTCACTCTAACTGTAAGTTTCAATGTCTTTAAGAACACCAGTCTAAGTCTGATGCACTACATTAAGTCTGATGCACTTTAACTTTAGGTTTCAGTGTCTCTAAGAACACCACACTAAGTCTGATGCACTCTAACTTTAAGTTTAAGTGTCTTTAAGAACACCAGGCTAAGTCTGATGCACTCTAACGTTAAGTTTAAGTGTCTTTAAGAACACCAGACTAAGTCTGATGCACTTTAACTTTAGGTTTCAATGTCTTTAAGAACACCAGTCTAAGTCTGATGCACTTTAACTTTAAGTTTAAGTGTCTTTAAGAACAATAGACTAAGTCTGATGCACTCACTCTAACTGTAAGTTAAAGTGTCTTTAAGAACACCAGTCTAAGTCTGATGCACTCACTCTAACGTTAAGTTTAAGTGTCTTTAAGAACACCAGACTAAGTCTGATGCACTCACTCTAACTGTAAGTTTAAGTGTCTTTAAGAACACCAGTCTAAGTCTGATGCACTCACTCTAACTGTAAGTTTCAATGTCTTTAAGAACACCAGTCTAAGTCTGATGCACTCACTCTAGCTCTAAGTTTAAGTGTCTTTAAGAACACCAGTCTAAGTCTGATGCACTCACTCTAGCTCTAAGTTTAAGTGTCTTTAAGAACACCAGTCTAAGTCTGATGTACTCACTTTAACTGTAAGTGTCTTTAAGAACACGAGCCTAAGTCTGATGCACTCACTCTAACTGTAAGTTTCAATGTCTTTAAGAACACCAGTCTAAGTCTGATGCACTCACTCTAACTTTAAGTTTAAGTGTCTTTAAGAACACCAGTCTAAGTCTGATGCACTCACTCTAACTGTAAGTTTAAGTGTCTTTAAGAACACCAGTCTAAGTCTGATGTTCACTCTAACTTTAAGTTTTATTGTCTTTAAGAACACCAGTCTAAGTCTGATGCACTCACTCTAGATCTAAATTTAAGTGCCTTTAAGAACAGCAGTCTAAGTCTGATGCACTCACTCTAACTGTAAGTTTAAGTGTCTTTAAGAACACCAGTCTAAGTCTGATGCACTCACTGTCATCCCTGCCGAGCTTCGCCGGCGCCGTGCTGCTGGGGCGAGTCGTGACGGAGGACCTGGCTTGGGAGACGAAGTTCTGACTCGCGGCCGCAGCCTCTGCCAGGATGTCCTTCTGGTCCTTCTGCAGGTGAGATATGTCCAGTTTGGGGGCGCCGGACTTGGGCTCGTCCATCTTCCACGGCTGTCGGATCTTCACCCTCTTGGGCGACCGCTTGGTCTGGCGGAGTACGGGGTTGGTGGGTGTGGTTTAGTGTTTGGGGGG
>RQTK01000581.1:196260-214256 GCA_003991915.1 Elysia chlorotica | reverse complement strand
CCCCACGCCCCCCTGACCCCCCCCAGACACCGCCCTAATACCGCCCTGATACCACCCTGGCACCGCCCTAATACCGTCCTGACACCGCCCTGACACAGCCCAGACACCGCCCTAATACCGTCCTGATACCACCCTCACACCGCCCTCACACCGCCCTGACACTACCCTGACACAGCCTTGCCACCGCCCTGACAACCACCCTGACACCGCCTTGCCACCGTCCTGACACCGCCCTAATACCGTCCTGATACCACCCTCACACCGCCCTCACACCGCCCTGACACTACCCTGACACAGCCTTGCCACCGCCCTGACAACCACCCTGACACCGCCTTGCCACCGTCCTGACACCGCCCTAATACCGGCCAGAAACCGTCCTGACACCGCCCTGACACCGCCCCGACACCACCCTGACACCGCCCTAATACCGTCCTGACACCACCCTGACACCACCCTGACACCGTCCTGACACCGCCCCGACACCACCCTGACACCGCCCAGATACCGCCCTGACACCACCCTGACACCGCCCTAATACCGTCCTGACACCACCCTGACACCACCCTGACACCACCCTGACACCGTCCTGACACCACCCTGACACCACCCTGACACCGCCCAGATACCGCCCTGACACCGCCCTGACACACTAAGGCTCTGCAGACGCTCAGCCTGTTGCACCAGTCATGCCAAATGGACGTTTCGTGGACTGTTTGACGCATACCTACCTTATTCGGATGTTGATAGCTTTACGGAATTTAGGTATTATTTTTTATCAAATACTTTAATCTAAATAGCAAGTTTGAGAGGCTTAGTGCTGTTTAGATTGTTTTTGAAAGAAGTTAGATGTATAGTATAGGCGTGTGATTGCATGGGTCTGAGTAGGTTATGTATTGTATATCTTATGTTACCTCTCATTACTCCTATTAAATGCCGTCATATTTTTTTCTGTATTCTTGTCTTTATCTTATTGTGACCTTTATTATTATTGATTTTTCAAGAGCATGAAGTTTTCAATTTTATAAATAATAGTAGTATAGCCGGAATTCTCACCTTGCCTTCCTTTTGTTCTCCTCTGATTTGCTCTTCGTAACTAATAATATCACCTTCAAAGTCTACTATAATTATATGTGTGGTTTTCAAGTCGATTACAGTAGCCCTTTCTTTGGAGCTTTCTTTGTTAAATAAACTAATAAGGATTCTTTTTTTACGAAAGATTTATCTTACTAAGTTCGGTGAAAAGTTCACTATACTTTTCACCAGGAGCAGGTTAAAAAAAAACAAGAAAAAAAAAAAAAAAAAACGCGGTCTTTTTGGTTTGCAATTGATAAACACTTTTACTTGCTTTGAGTTAATTCATATTTCATTAAGCAAAGAAAAAAAACATTGTGCGTATATTATTTCCTCTCATGATAGCTACAGAGGCATTTCACTGTACAGGAAATGATAACGTTGTTGGCACATTCTTCAGCTGGTGGTCGTCTTATTAAACTTTAAAGTATCGAATTTTTTTTTCAGTAAGGTAGAGTACAATATTGTGAACTTATTTATTCTTCATAAAAATGAGATGGTTATAAATCTTATAATTCGTCACTGGATATCGAATTGAAGAGCAAGTCCATAGACTTTGAAAACAAGAGCAGAATAGGTCAAAGTGAAATCTAGTCAGTAAGAATCGTTTTTCGTGTTATTAATTTTCTATTGATTTAATTGCATCCTCTATTCTACAGTTTCATTGTATCAGAACTGTAACTGGAAGATATTTTGTGCACTAACATTTTGTTGCTCTATTTTTTCTTGCAATCAAGCCGGTGACGGTGATCTAACACCATGGATATTTATAGACCTATGTCTAACATCCACTCAGTTGTGGCAGGCCCTAGCTCAGTGGAGCCTGGAGGACGCTGCCCGCCCCCACAGCCTCTCTGCGAGTCGTGCCTGAGCCCGCCTGTCCACAGCCCGGAGACCGGGGTCCGCCAGGTGGCACAGCTCGGACAGGGAGTGGCGGCTGGACCGGTTCCGCGGGAAGCGCAGCACGGGCTGTCGGGTGTGGACTTGAGGGGCGCTCTCCGTGCCGCCCACCTCTCTCTGGCCGCCGGTGTCCGCGCCGCGCGCTGGTTTCGTCACGCGGCCCCACTCCTTCTCTACCGCCTGCGCAACCACTCGCCGCTCCAATACACTGAGGTCGTCAAAGGGGACTTCCAACAGCTCGTTGATGTCGGCAGGCGAAAGTAAGTTGTCGCTAGAGTACAGCACGTTCTCGTCTGGAGACAACGAGCTCGTCACCGGTGGAAACGCATCCGAACTTTTCTCTTCGAAACTCCAGGCATCTCCGCACTCCTTTTTAGCAACATGCGGTTTGTATTCCGCTTGGCTCTCAACAATAGGTTTATCTATCGCCGCTTGTGGCACACTTTGTGACGTGGTCAAATCGGAGGTTACTGGTTCGATGTTTAATGGAGTGCTATCCGGACTAATGCTGGGTTTTTCCACTGAACATGCGTGTAGATCCGACGTGCTCCCACTGTCTGAGGTCGGGCTGTCCATTTCTCCATCCATCCAGCACTGCCAGCAGGACGACTCCTCCTGGCGCCGGTACAGTTGGCCCAGCGTTCTGTCTGAACATGGCGCTAGAGGGCTCGCTAAAGTCTCCGTGTAGCGGCCGATGCCATAACAAGCCGCTGTTTCCACCTGGTCTTCATGAGGTTCCAGTAGGGATGCCTGTGGCGTGTCATGAGGCCCAGGGTCGGTGAACTGCTGTGTCTGGTCGTGGCGCGCGGCGAGCAGGGGCAGAGCCATCTGGCGGCTGTGCTGGATAACTCTCCAATAAGCTTGTTCCGACTTGAACAGGTCGATGTCCAGCCCCGTTTCTAGCTGATTCTCGCTGAGCGCACCCACCGGCAGCTCTGCGGGCTGGCAGGTCAGGTCGGACTCTGAGAAACCCTCGTCCTCCAGCACGTCGTTAGAGCACAGGCTCATGAGGCCTTCGTCCTCTTCCAGGTGCGAGCTGCTCCAGCCCCCGTCAGGCGAACCCTGGTCTAAGTCACCGAGGACGTGCCGGAAAGTTTCACTGGCTGGTTCCTCCATCAGGGACAGAGCGTCCGGCTCGTTGCACGTGCATTCGTTGGAGCTTCTGGACATGTAGGCATCGAGTCCGAAGCTGGACAGACCGCTGTCCGCGACCAGCAGGTCTGACGATGAAGGCTTGGTTCTGCTCGCCTTCGCCGCCAGAGCCTCCACACTGTGCGACATCTCTAAACTCTTGAAAAAACCTGCGGCGTCTGCGACTTGCTCATCGTGAATACTTTCAAACCGGCTCACATCTCTGCTGGTGTCGGTGCTCATCTGTGGACTGCGCTCGCTGTCAACGTCCGACGTGCTATCCACCTCACACAGCACGAGCGAGGAGTGCGGGCGTCTCTCGGGTCTGACCACACCGCTCTCTCCCGACTTCAAACCCGGCTCCTCGCTCTGACTGGCTTCTATCTCGGACTCTAGGTTTTCATCTCTGGCGTCCCCCGCCACGTAGCTCTGCGCTAGACGGCAGACTTCAGCCGCATCAACTGCATCAACGCCATCATCCTCACCGCCAGTATCTGAAAGCAGATCCGGCCCCGGCACGCGGCTGTCCTCCCCACCGGCGCCACCTGAAGCTGTTCCCTCTGGGCAGTCTCCGAGCTGGTCGGCCTCGCTGGTTGAAGCCTGGGCCAGCAGCGCCCGCCTGGTGATCCCCATGCTGAGCTGCCAGAGAGACTCGGGTCCGTGGGCGGGGCGGTCCAGCACGCGGCGCTCCCCCTCGGTCACCAGTAGCGACTTGCAGAGACAGCCTGTATGAGGGCGGGACAGGGGCGCGACTGTTATACCTGGCTGGGTGGAGAGCATGGGCGTACATGTTGAATAAAGCCAATGCCGACTCGCTTGCATATATTAATAATCATTTCCCAGAGAAAACACACCCTACACACGTGCACGAATCTACCAGTGTGTTATTCTGGCGGCTGCTGTCCGTGTCATCGCCGCGAGGGCCGATCTCTGGTTGTGTTATTAGAGAACAGAAAACCCAAGGTCAGGTTTGCACGTATCTTATAGCGGGCAGGATCTAGGCATGTCAGCTCGTCGTGTGGAGGCCTCACTCTGGTTACAATTCTACACTTGCTGTTTGTTGGCATAGACTTGAACTGGAACCACAGAAGCTTTGAGGGACCTACATAATACAACTTTTAATTTCAGTTTTCATACCATAGTTGGAAGCAAGCTTCTTGCATATTATACTCGGTGCATTGGTACAGGCGGCCTTTATAGTGGCCCTGCTATGATTTTGTACAGAAGGTCGGTAAAAGCGAGCTTTGTTGTGATTGTGTTAAGGGGGTTCGGTCAAAGCGAGATTTGCTATGATTTTATACGGGGTTCTGTAAAAGCGAGCTTTGCTATGATTTGTACAGGGGGGCGGTAAAAACGAGCATTGCTGTGATTTTGTACAGGGGGGCGGTAAAAGAGAACTTTAATGACTACACTGAGCGTCGGTGAAATCTGGGTTTATACTGATTGAGAGCAGAAGAAGGCTTCGTAGTGAAAAAAATGTTGCGTTTGAAACCATATATTTTATAAATCGAAGATGGATAATAGTATGTAAACGTAAAGCCGTTGAATTTTAAAGAGTTGGGTGTCAAGGTACAGGTGCTTCATTCAATTTAAACTTAACCATTGTTTATTTGCAAACATTACAGCGACATCGGGGTCCAACTTAAGACAGGTTGCATTGAGGTCTTTGGTGACATATGTTGGTCAGACTAGATTGGTCGGGCAACTGATTTATAGCAGAGATCGCCGGTTACATATTATAAGCGCCTATGTCAGGTCCCATATTCCGTCCAAGGAAATGATCCCTACAGTCGCTAGACAGCTATAGGTAAGGCTCAGTGCGAATGTGCATTGTGTGACCTGCGTCCAACGAATTAAAACAGAGATCTGCGCTGTTTGCAGCCAGGACTTACCAGAGTTGACGAAGTCTGTCGGCATCTGGGTCTGGCCAACCCCCTTGAGCGCGAACACCTGGGGAGAGCTGCGGAAATCCCCGTGAAGCTGGACGGTGCTCTGGGCATCTGGCAGACCAGAACAGACCAGAACAGACCAGAACAGACCAGAACAGACCAGAACAGACCAGAACAGACGAGAGAATGACGCGATTATATTGTTCCTATTGTAACGCTTGCATAAGTAAAATATGAATAAAGGAAAACTATCGGGAAAAGGTTTGAGGTCCATCACTTTTAGGGTGTTAATTATTGTGCAAGCAATCATAATTGTGTCATGGTCATAGTACTAAGCATTTTGAACTTAAATAACACACTGATATTAAACGAATCTTTAAAGTGGGGTCCAATATTTTTCAAAAGCCAAAAAGATATTGCCTCCGGGGAACCAAAACTTACCTCCATAGTCCTGGTTAGTGAGCGCTTTGAGAGCCTCCACCAGTGCCAAGTCATGAGAGGACCCCTGGGATCGCCCAATCCTGCTCGGTGATTGGTGGAGTGCCCTGGTATCCTTGGTCTTTACTACAAAAAATAAACAAAGGTGGAGATGAGAATTGCTCGTCTAAGACGAATGTGGATAAATTCATAAGACTCCCTCGTCGTGTATTTTAATGAGTATGTTTGAGTATAAAAGAAATTGAAGAGGCACTGAAATGTTAGTTGAATTTTATTGAAAAGAAGCATAAATGAAATGCATGTGGTTAAGAATAAAGAGTTGCAGGTTTCACTTATGTTTTAGACGATTCGTCTGTTTAAGAGTTTAACCAATCATGACAGCTATTTGGCTGCATGAGTTAACCTTTTGTTTGAAAGTTCATAATTATATTTGAACTTTGAACATCAGCATGAATATAATTGTATATATGAAGAAAATGAGGTACTTAGAGACCTTGTGAAAATCATATCAAATAAATCTATAATTATCGTGAAATATTAATTTAGCAATTTTAAGACGTTTTGTTTAAAAATTGGTTGAATGCACATAAATGACAAAACAGACTACCGGTTGATCATCTCGCAAGTATACTAGAGCAAAAATCTCCTCTAGCGTCCTCTATTCACGCTACAAATGTTCCTATCTAAAGGCCACTGTGAGCCTACCCAAAACGCTAAAATAGTACAAATTGGCAGAACTTATTATCTTAGCAATAAACGCACGCTTGGAGTCGTTAGTACAACGTTGTGATAAGCTTACTACTATAGACTATAGATATTGCAATAAGAATGCTTACAACAAGTTGTCAGCCACCCGATTATTTACTGCTCTAGGTTCCTAATTAAGATTCAAAACGTTTTGTGCAGCGCGTTTGTATCCATGAAGATCCTGATCTCAGGAAGCCTGCTCATAACTTATCCTAACAAAAAAACCACACTTGGTTCCTAGAGGAAGCAGTGAGAACTAGAGAAAACTGATCTAGGATATAAGAAACCCACACTTGGTTCCTAGAGGAAGCAGTGAGAAATAGAGAAAACTGATCTAGGATATAAGAAACCCACACTTGGTTCCTAGAGGAAGCAGTGAGAAATAGAGAAAACTGATCTAGGATATAAGAAACCCACACTTGGTTCCTAGAGGAAGCAGTGAGAAATAGAGAAAACTGATCTAGGATATAAGAAACCCTCACTTGTTTCATAGAGGAAGCAGTGAGAAATAGAGAAAACTGATCTAGGATATAAGAAACCCACACTTGGTTCCTAGAGGAAGCAGTGAGAAATAGAGAAAACTGATCTAGGATATAAGAAACCCACACTTGGTTCTAGAGGAAGCAGTGAGAAATAGAGAAAACTGATCTAGGATATAAGAAACCCACACTTGGTTCCTAGAGGAAGCAGTGAGAAATAGAGAAAACTGATCTAAGATTTGTGTATAATGTATTCGGCAGCGGATGTGTACCCATCTCGCCGTATAGAGACGTTAAACCCGGAGAGAGGGAGATAATTCTCTCCCTCCCTCTATAGAGAACCAAAGTGTGTACCCATCCAGTTCCTGATCTCGAAGAGCTTCCTCATCCTGTAGCGCACGAGGATGTCCGTGCGGCCATTCTTGTTGTCCAGCTGTTCGGCCAGGGGCAGCGTGTCCACTACCACCGTGCTCGTGCTCATCCAGGGAGCGGCCACCTTCATCCACGTGTTCCTGCCGAACAGGCGGTGCGGGAGCCTCTCCATCGACAGGACCTTCTGGCTGAGATTCAGAGGAAGGTTAAAGATGTCTTTAACTGTCGTTAATAATGATAAATATAATAAGGATGAAGTTATTATTGGAAGTGCTGCTAGTTAAATTAAGATTAATAATGTCAGGAAATACACAAAAATAGTAGTAGTAGTAGTAGTAGTAGTAGTAGTAGTAGTAGTAGTAGTAGTAGTAGTAGTAGTAGTAGTAGTAGTAGTAGAGCACAGCTCAAACTAATAGCCGTATATTTGGTTGTAGAGTGATATACTTTGCCCTGAACTCTCAGGTGAGGACCTACCGTGCGTTATACTTGACCACTGCCCACTTGAAGTCAAGATGGGTGAACGCGTCGAATGCAAAACTCGCCTTCCAGTAACCCGACTTGTTTGGGAATTCTGTGCGATTGAAATATACAGGATAAACAGAGTAGTTGAGTGGAAGGACGGAAATGAAAAAAAAAGAAACCGTAACTTTAAGATAATGGTATTTGTATTCCATTGAGACATGTAAATGTTTATGCAAGTGTTGTATTCCACAATAGTCACAGGTATCAAATAACTGTTTTAAATTTGTTTTATAATTCATCATTTATTTACCCTTCTGAGGGGCGACTTTTATTACATGATATCAGATTCAATATACTTTTTACATTAATTCAGATAGATATATGCCTTTTATTCAACGCTTACAAAAATGTGCTGCGATTGTTTTTTTAGCAAATAAAAAAAACTCGCATCAAATTAGTCCGGTAAGAATGTGGGAAAGATAACTCAGTTGTACTATAGCGCAGTGAGAACCAGTTGTCCCCGAATTTGCGCTTTGTCTTGCCGTGTCTGTCAAAGATTTTCGGCAAAATCGAGACTTCATTCTGTTCAGTCTAGACAAGACAAACAGAACGCGTTGTCCAAACGATAGTAAACCTCCACCAACGGTCCAAGTGTTGCTAAAACTTCTCTTTATCGTAAAAATTATGCCAAAACTCTACTAAACTGTTCAAATGATAATTAATACCCCACCGAAGTGTCTAAATGATACTGAAAATGTATCGAATTGTTGTTGAAATCGATTCTGAAACTCTACAAGACTGTACAAACCATCCTAAAACTTTCCCAAATTGTCCAAACCGTTGTTTAATTTTACCCCGTCAGCCAGCTCACCGTTTGCCATCACAGCATGGCGCATGTCCCAGTTGCCGAGAGTGGCTGCGCTTCCGGTAATCGCCATTATTTGACCATCCTCGGTCTTATTGAAAGTGCTGACCTCCACGTGTGCTGCGGATTGGAGGAAAACCTGGTGGAAAGATAAAGGAGTCGTAATGATCATCACCATCATCACTGTTGGGACAGCATGTTGATTTGTGTACTTTTATTTCTCTCTGTGAGTTTGGTTATATTTTATTTATGTACTTTATAGTTGCCGTCAAAACCATACTCTTGTAACAAAATTGTTGTGAGTAGTTTTGAGTGCAAGAAAGCGTGGGTGTTGTGTTATCACGTGTGTGAGCGATTGGTTTTTCTTTGTTTTCTTTTGATGGGATTTATCTAATGTAAGTTAATTGTTTTATAGCTGGGATCGAGGCAGGAGCTGTTTGCAGCTAGTTTGTATTATTCTCTATACAAGAGTTACGAGTTTTATATTAAAGTGGGCGTGTTTTACATCGCGTCATTGAGATTGACTGTATCCCTGTCATTTGTGAAGTATTTATTGCCTTTGTGAGGCGCCTTTATTATCCATGCTGCATAGAGCATATTAGAGCTTTGTAGGCTGCCCTGCCTCTTTTCTAGCCGGTAAGCTATCTACCTACTACTACATTAGTACTGCACGTGTATTGGTAACTGAAACTACATTCCAACTTTTGTGTGAACTGTCGCTGCCCGTTATATTCGTGTCTACAAAGCTGCTGATGTTGCTGTTGCTGAGACGTTATCCTTTACGTCGTCGTCAATCTGCCTGTCTGTCACCGTCTGTGTATCCTGTCGTCGCTGGAGCATCATTGTTGGAACTTCGTCGTCCGGGACTCAAGTGTTTTCTAGTACTCAATCTGTTTAAATATACAATCTAATCCTTAGTTAGTATTATTTGTATTTTGAACTAACTTCATACTGCGTATCTTCCCCACATTCGTTGTACCCTTACATATTTGTGAATATCATGTAAATACTAGTTCATATTTGGTTTAATTATATTTTGGAACTGCCAACTCTCATTTAGTCGTTTGCTATTTTCCCCGTAACTTGTTTTGTCCTAATATTCTAGTGTTTATCCCTAACAATCATCATCATCATCATCATCATCATCATCATCATCATCATCATCATCATCATCATCATCATCATCATCATCATCATCATCATCATCACCATCCTATTTTTCCCAGAATCATGATCATCATACCAAAATTATCGTTACACACATTATCTCTATCATCACCATGGCGATCTACTATCATTATCATCCCATTCATTCCCACGATCATTATCATCCACAGCATCAGCATCAGCAGTATCTTCATCGTCATCCTATCCGTTACAACCTTTATATTATGCAATCAAAGCTCAGTATTTCCAAAGAGTGGGAGAAATCATTAACACATCTCTGAGTCTAGCTTTTCGGCTAGCTTCGTCTCAGAACCAGCGTCACTCTAGTGTTACCGTTACTATATGTACAGACTTTAATGGGGAACGATCTGTGCGAAATAGTTTACGTATTATTATGTTCTGCTTATGTTTTGATAAACTGTTTTCTAGTGATTGCAGATATAACCATTCAAAATATGGTTGTATGAGTTTTACATATCACCATAAAAAACGGGTAATATGAATAATACATAATTATCCCCATTTTAATTTTGAGTTACAACTTGTACATATCGACATACAAATCCCGAAAGTATGACTTGTACAAATCACCTTAATATTTTGAGAAAACGCCTTGAACTTAAAGTTCATATAAATTCCAGAAACTCTACTCATACCCTATGGAAACAAAAATCGGTTCTATAGACGTAGCCAGGATGGCACGTGTAACACCTGAAATGCTGACACTCGCAGCATCTTACCTCCTCATGCAGAAGGCACGGTAGCCGGGGGTAGAAAATCGGCTTCAGACGCAGGAGGTCCGTGCTTTGAGCGCCGTGCTAGCGATTTCGTCCCCTACTGGTTGGGTCAGTGTCAGTGTCATGTGACTGGCTGAGACAAGGTCATGGTATCCTCGCCGTGCGGCAGACGTGGCAACTTGTCAGACGTTAGTTTTGGGGCCCATCCACAATAAAGCCTATATAGTGCTGACATTGGACGCTAAGCAGCAACACTTTACGGGGGGGGGGGGGCGGTGGTCCTGGGGTAGAACATCGGCTTCCGACGCAAAAGGTCCGAGGTTCGAGCCCTGGCGATTTCGCTCCCTACTGGTTGGGTCGGTGTCAGTATTAATGTGACCGGCTGAGACAGGAGTCATGGTATCCCCGCCCTGTCTCGTGTGTGGCAGCACATAAAATTGTCAGACGTCAGTCTTGGGACCCGTCCACAATATAGCCTATATAGTGCTGATGTTGGACGTTAAACCAAATCAACTCGACTCAACACAGACCACTTTACTTTTTACCTCCTCATGCTCCCCCCACACTGAGTGCAGGACCCCACTGAAGCAGCCGACCGAGCGGTTCCGCTTGACTGGTCTCTCCCAGTTGATTTTCCTGGTCTTCACGTTTATCTTCAGCCACACCCACTCGAAGCGGGAGTTGGGAGGAATCGCCACTTGCACGCTCCAAATGTGCAAGTCTGGGGGGGGGGGGGGGGGGGGACGGAACGTTGTAGTTATTCTACATTAACATTTACAACTTAAAAGTAGAGAATAAATGGTTGAAATATAGTTTTTATTCCTCAAATCGTGAAACATGTGATCAAGTTAAGGATGGAGGTACGTCTCGTTTTTATAACCTAGAGAAGTGAAAAGATCGTTACTCCTCACATTTCTAGCAGTAAAGTCTCTTGGTGCACCGGTAGCTACGTAGTGTTAATATATGCCAGTGTGTTCGTTAATAAAGCTGCAAGATGCCATGACGCTACAACGTCAGCTTTGTATTACTCGCTCGAGATGGCAAGGCAGTATCTATACATGACGAGCTAATACATGTCCCAATAAGGTAGTAAGTACAACGTCGCGATACCGTAAACTGGTCGTAAGCCTCTTTCTTAGTATATCTTAGGATGAGTACTAATCTTACCACAGCGTTGTACTTACAAGTTGTTAGAGCCTATATGTACTGCTTGTACTATGTGATTGTTACTCTCTCGCCCACCCTAGTGTAGAATGGTGTACATATGTAGGGGAAGCCTGCAATTTTATCACCCTAAAGTATTCTTGAGGCAACCAAGGTAAATCAGACACAAATGGCTAATAAAAGATATGAGCTAGAGCCATCTAAACATAGAAAACACTCTATATTGACAATTTTCATATTGAAAAAAAAAATGGAAAAAGTGTGTATGGTGATAGCACAGATTTCTATTAATAGAACTCTGAGAGTGATAGTGACCTACCATTGGTGGGGAAAGCTTCCAGTCCTTTCTCGATGGCCCATGCACCGAGTTCCTGGAGCGACCCCAGCAGGTACAGGCGGTGAGTGACCCGGTCGAAGGTAGTCGTCCATACCTTAAACTGCAAGCCGATCTCGTTGGATCGGAAAGACTTGACTTTCATGCTGGCTCAGAAGCTTAGCTAGGAGAAGGGAATATTTAGGTAATGACGCTTTGCTATGTGAAGGAAAGATTTAGGTTTAAAGCTTATTCAAAAGGCATCGTTAGGAGAAGGAGCGATTTAGGCTTGAACGATCTGTCTTTCAACAATTGATCCACCTATAGTTGTACTTCGCACAAGAACCGCCATCGCAATCTAATTATAATGTAATAACATGAAATATAGAAATAAATTACAAAAAAATATGACATCCTCAAGATTGTGAAATTAAATCTTCTAATTATCTTAAATAAGTTGAATTTGAGCAGAGATGCAAAAGAGGAAGGAGATCATAGAGATCTATAATAGACAGATCTAGATTCTACTTTCTAGATCTAGAAATCTGGATCTAGAGAATCTAGATCTAGATCTAGAATCTAGATCTAGTGCCAAAATAAAGCTTACTCTCATTTATCTCTTTTGAATACACTAAAATATAGATCTGGGTCTAGATAAGGACCTCTACTTTTACAAGCGGACAATTTAGATATCTATTTATTACAGATCATTCAAAAGTCATATTAAGAGAACCTGTTTGGCTCCAAATACCCTTTCAGCCATTCTCTTCAGAACGTGAATGGTCGAAGCCTTTGGTCAAAGATACCACTTTCCGTTCATAAATGGTGCGTTTTTGTACAGTGTCGAAAAAAAATAGTTTAAACAGAAGGGTAGTAGAGTTTCAAATGGGTTTAATAAGCAAGAAAGAAGTTTTACCCTATGGGTTTGAAAGAGCTGCTATACTTGGATAGACAAGATGAAAAGGAGCTGTGTTATTTTGGATATTAAAGTTCTACAGAAAGAAAATAAACTAAACTCGCTTTTAAATAGCACCAAAGAGAGAAAATTAAAACAAGAAAGCACTTAAAAACTGCATCTGACACAACTTACAACGCAAAAATGATGATTGTAATGATGGTAAAGTTAGCTAAAAGGCCTTGAAGACCGCAAAACCAAGACTGCTCCATTTAAGGTGACGGCAAACCCAATTGATCTACCGACTGAGCTGAAAGAGGTAGAAAAGAGATTGGTGGCAGTGAGATGGCTGAACGGTAGCGATTGTGGTTTCTTATCCATGCAGCTCTCCACTTGAACTCCTGATCGAACTCCTTGTCCCCTTCTGTTTGTGTCGGTGTCAGTATAATGTGGCCGTCTAGGGTAGAAGTGGTGATACCCTCGCTTTGTCTCTATGTCCAGCAATTAGATATTGTCAAAAGTTAGTCTCGGAACCCTTCTCCGAAATAACGTGCACACTTTTTTAACCATATTAAAGAGCTTATCTATTATCCATCAGTCTCACAATCTTTGAACGGAAAAATCTTTAAGTACAATCGTAATTAATGAGCATGACTACATTTAGAGTCATTCGCGAATGAGCATTATATTCCCAAAAAGAATAAGAACAAAACTATTAAGTCTATTTAAATCTAGATCTACATCCAGATAGGCCTAGGCCTAGTAGGTTATATCATTGCCAATCTCAGGGTTAACTATGTCGGAAAAGTCTAAAAAAAAGAAACAACAACCCAAATATACAGAATTTAAAACGTTCAAATTCGATAAAAATTTCCATTTACGTTGCAATCCACACATGTTTGACATTTTTTAAACTTTTTACTGTTGGACACACCTCTTTTTTCTTTAACTATTCAATAGATTTCCGATCGGTAGTCGCGGTGAAAATAAGATGGATTGGTAATTATGGTTGATAACATTAAATAATTAAAAATTGATTAGGCTTTTGATGTTATTAGTTTTATGACTAGAAATTTTCTGGCTCATTTGTAATTTCACTGTGCAATTTGGGATTTTAGGGTGGAGCGGTTTGGATTTGATCTCATGTCTAAGTTTGAGACGAAGACTTATAAGAATAGATAATCCGTGGGCTTAAAATTAATGACCTTTTCTCTTTGTGTACCTAAGCTTCTTGAACACTCCCCATTTTTATCGATTTCACCAATCTTTAAGGAAGATACTGAATTCAATCAATTTTATTGACGTTGTTCATACCCATTCACCAAATAATAACTGGACTAATACGTTATTTTATCTATACAAAATTTGTTTTTAAATCTAGAACTGTTTTAGAGTGTCAGTAGGTTAACGGTTACAAGTGGAGAAAAATAGAGTAAATAACCTCCAAAATGACAAAATCGTCTGATTACTTGCTCATTCCTTTCCTAACCTTTTTCTTGTTTGGTAAGCTTTAACATGTCTTTTTACTAAGTGATTAAATCACAATGTAGATTTTTTGTCAGATTATAGATAACTATGTAGATTTTTTAACTATAGTCATAATTAACTACAACATTGTTATTTAAAATCGCGATAGAGTCACTATTTAACCTACAATAATATCTCGAAATTCAAATGTAGCAATATCTAGATGTATTCTATGTTATATTCTAGATCTAGATTTTAGGTGAAACTAAAACTACTACTACTAGTAGTACTACTGCAGCTACTACTACTACTACTACTACTACTACTACTACTACTACTACTACTACTACTACTACTACTACTACTACTACTACTACTACTACTACTACTACTACTACTACTACTACTACTACTACTACTACTACTACTACTACTACTACTACTACTACTACTACTACTACTACTACTACTACTACTACTACTACTACTACTACTACTACTACTACTACTACTACTACTACTACTACTACTACTACTACTACTACTACTACTACTACTACTACCATTCCTTTTTTCCTCTCGCAGTTTACCTTTGTATTGTATACGATACTGTGATTGAAGTTTTTTCTACTTCTATATGGAATTTGATAGTAAAACTTGTGAAATTTGATTTTTGAGGATCCAAACTTACAGAAGAACAATGTTGGTCTACTCGCAGATTTGTTTATAATAATTATAATTATTCACGTTGCTCAATTTCAGCCATTGTTCGCGTTGTGATGTTAAGGATTTCTATTCCGCTGCCACAAAACTTCATAGTCTGCGTGATAGGGTACTTGTTTGGTAAGTTTTCGCCTTTATTTTTTTATCTTGGAAAATAAAGCCCCGTGTGTTAAATGAAAAATGCAATTGATTCTTGATATTTTTTTTTCTTTTGTAACGGCTAGATAGTCATATAATACGTAGTAAGGTACGTTTTGAAGTCAAATCTTAAATTTTTTTCTGACGTATCGTGTCTTTTCTTACCCTTTTGTGCTTATAAACAATTAAGACGCCAAATTTGTATTATTATAATCTTGGGGAAAATGGTGAAAAAGAGTTTAGTTCTACAAAGGAAAACGACAAATGTTTTAGGATATGATTTTTTCCACATTATCTTAATAACAATACTAGCATTACACACTTCGGCTAAAGAATATCAACATTTTTGAAACGGGAAATTCATTTTTCTCTAGTAGTACAATATCAAATTATGTAAAATATTATCATGACAAATATTTAATGATGATAACGATTGGTAACGAGCCTAAAAATCGTGCTGGCCTTAATAGTTCATGTTTAGAGAAAAATGAACTGAGAGATATTAGCTCACTCTTATTTTAATTTTTTTTTTTTTTTTTTTTTTTTTTTTTTTTGGGGGGGGGGGGGGGGGGCGTAGGTAGCTCACATGTCTAAAGGTTTAGTTTCTTGTAGTTAGATCCACTGTTTTAGACTACTAGTACTGTATGAGTTACATTTGTACATATTTAGAGGATTAATTTATACTTAATCTGAGTTTGATCAACTGTTGCAGGCTTTTGTTCCTGTTTAACTTTCTGTTAAACGTATTTACATACTTAATGTCATCTGAGTTTGATCCACTGTTTCTGGTTGCTGGTCCTGGGTGGTTTGCACATGTACGTGTTTAAATGGCTAATTTATTGTGAGTTTGACCCAATGTTTTAGCCTACTGCTTCTGGGTGCTTCATTTATTGTGAGTGTGATAGGTCCCGTCAGGCTTATGCCTATGTTAAGGTGGTTATTTTATTGTGAGTGTGATAGGTCCCGTCAGGCTTATGCCTATGTTAATGTTTTTATTTTATTGTGAGTGTGATAGGTCCCGTCAGGCTTATGCCTATGTTAATGTGTTTATTTTATTGTGAGTGTGATAGGTCCCGTCAGGCTTATGCCTATGTTAAGGTATTTATTTTATTGTGAGTGTGATAGGTCCCGTCAGGCTTATGCCTATGTTAATGTGTTTATTTTATTGTGAGTGTGATAGGTCCCGTCAGGCTTATGCCTATGTTAAGGTGGTTATTTTATTGTGAGTGTGATAGGTCCAGTCAGGCTTATGCCTATGTTTTGTTGGGGTTTTTTTTATGGTAGTGCTTCCGTAGGTACACGTGTACCCACAGAAGCGCTTGCTTCGGTATGTACACGTATACCTACGGAAGCGCATGCTTCGGTAGGTACACTAAACTTAGCCTGTAGATTAGATCTACAGAAGGGTTTGACTATAAAAGGTGACAAGCTTGGGGCGTTTAGCCGTTACCATTATTGCCGCTGGTGATCAGAATATCAAAGCATACACATGTAATGACGACCAGAATGGTTGAGAAGAAGCACAGCAGGAAAAAAAAATGAGAAAAGATAATGGACCGAGCCACAAGCGCTTCGGTGGGTACACGTGCACCCACGGAAGCATAACCCCCTTTTTTATTGCGAGTTTGACCCACTGTTTCAGGCTACTGGTCCAACTTCGGCTTGTCCATCGACCTAATCTCCACTGTCCACCTGGACCCGCGCATCATGGCGAACATCGTCCTGCCGATAACGATGTTCATGGCCGCGTACTTCGTCAACCCCGAGGTGTTTCAAAAGCCGGGCCTGCACATCGCTCTCTTCCTCATAGTCTCCTTTGGTAGGCTGTTTCAGTTTGCAAGTGAAGTGCGTTATTTAAGGGGTAAGATGCCGGGTTTTTAAGTGGGTGAGATGTTGTTTGGTAGGCTGTCGTAGTGTGTATGTTCATTCATTAAGTAGGTTAGTTGTTTGTAGGTGGACGTAGTATGTATGTTCATTCGTTGAATGGGTAAGTTGTTTGTAGGTGGACGTAGTATGTATGTTCATTCGTTGAGTGGTAAGATGTTTGTAGGTGGACGTAGTGTGTATGTTCATTCGTTAAGTGGGTTTAGATGTTGTTTGGTAGGCTGTCGTAGTGTGTATGTTCATTCGTTAAGTGGGTAAGATGTTGTTTAGTAGGCTGTCGTAGTGTGTATGTTCATTCGTTAAGTGGGTAAGATGTTGTTTGGTAGGCTGTCGTAGTGTGTATGTTCATTCGTTAAGTGGGTAAGATGTTGTTTGTTAGGCTGTCGTAGTGTGTATGTTCATTCGTTAAGTGGGTAAGATGTTGTTTATTAGGCTGTCGTAGTGTGTATGTTCATTCGTTAAGTGGGTAAGATGTTGTTTATTAGGCTGTCGTAGTGTGTATGTTCATTCGTTAAGTGGGTAAGATGTTGTTTATTAGGCTGTTTAAGTGGGTTTAGATGTTGTTTGGTGGGCTGTCGTAGTGTGTATGTTCATTCGTTACGTGGGTAAGATGTTGTTTGGTAGGCTGTCGTAGTGTGTATGTTCATTCATTAAGTGGGTAAGGTGTTGTTTGGTAGGCTGTCGTAGATTAATTCATTCATTAATTGGGTAAGATGTTGTTTATGTGGCTGTCGTAGTGTATTATGTTCATTCATTAAATATGTAAGATGTTGTTTGCTAGGCTGTCGTAGTGTGTATGTTCATTCATTAAATATGTAAGATGTTGTTTGGTAGGCTGTCGTAGTGTGTATGTTCATTCATCAAATTGGTAAGATGTTGTTTAGTAGGCTGTCGTAGTGTGTATGTTCATTTGTTAAGTGGGTTTAGATGTTGGTTTTTAGGCTGTCGTAGTGTGTATGTTCATTCATTAATTGGGTAAGATGTTGTTTATTAGGCTGTCGTAGTGTGTATGTTCATTCATTAAAAATGTAAGATTTTGTTTGGTAGGCTGTCGTAGTGTGTATGTTCGTGTATAAGGATATTAATAATAATAATAATTATTATTATTATTATTATTATTATTATTATTATTATTATTATTATTATTATTATTA
>RQTK01000581.1:170743-186006 GCA_003991915.1 Elysia chlorotica | reverse complement strand
TTATCCTCATTATTATTATTATTATTATTATTATTATTATTATTATTATTATTATTATTATTATTATTATTATTATTATTATTATTATCATTATTATTATTATTATATTATATTATTATTATTTTTAGGCATCGACACCAGTCTCTCCTGAACAAGAGGAAGGCAGAAGCATCAAACGCATTCTCACCATTGCCAAAGTAGGTCTCTAGACCAAGGCTTACTTTTCTCATTAGCAAAACTAGCTGAAGTTTAATTGCAACATTTAGTTATTAACTTCTCAGTGAGATCCGATGTAGGTTATTTGTAGATGTGTTAACATATGATGTAAGTTTCTTATAGGAAAACCCGAAACTGTGAAAAAATGGAAAAGCGTTGGACAGTGGACAGACTAAATGGGTATCAGGACAAGGAAAGTAGAGCCATAATGATGCTCTCTCTGCCATAACCTTCTCAAGAAGAGAAAAAAAGAGCGTTCGTGTTTTACGGAAATTCAATGCAGTTTTTTCATATACGGGTTTCCAACAGGCATTTTGTTCAAACTACACGTGTAAAAGCGCGGTTTCGTACTGTTCCAAGGAAAAACAGAATTCGGTTGCGCCTTTATGTCTAATGTCTAGATGTCCATCTGTCTATCTTTGGAAGTAAAAAATGCAATATTTTTCATTTATATTATATTAAACAAACAATACTTGCAACAAGCCACTTTCATCTGGTATGCAGCTGTGTTATGTATGAAATGTTGTTTCTGTTATCTATTATAAAAAACTGTTGTTGTAGTTTGTAAGTAATTTTCTTGCTATTAGTATTGAAAACTTTTTTTCCAGTGCTCGTACAAGAAGCAGTACCATGAAGGGCTCATGTCCCGCAACGCGCTCAAACTTCTCTCCAACTGGACCATCCACGCCCTGTCCAAGGGCCAGAAGTGAGTGACACAGATCCGTACTTTTAGCTTCGCACAGACCGTCTCCGAGTTGGTGCAAGTGGTAGGGCGTTGGTCTCAGATCGGGAAGTTCCTGGTTCGAAAATCACGAGCGGTCAAACATGTTTTTCTCCGCTTTTGCCCCCACTGGTTGTATAGGTGTTACTACATTCATGTGACCGAATAAGTATTCACGCATGACTCTGTGTGGCAGCACCTAAAATCGTCAGTTAGTCTTGGGGACCTTCCATAATATGGCCTATATTTACCAACAAACAAACAAACGAATACAAACCACCGTTACAAATATGAACCAGCGCCTAGCCATATTAATTTTATCACTTGTACTTTTGTACGGGAGAAGCTTAGAGTTTGTTTTTTTCTCCCTGACTTAATCCGCTACACCTGAATGTAAATAGGCGTTAGATTTAATTGGTCTATTTAAATGGTTTTAATAACGTCGAACCAAGCTATATTATTTGAGTCTTATTACTATGACAATAATATGCGGATTTTGTGGGACTAACGCTAGAAATGCCTTGCCTACCGACCTTGCTCTCACCTGTATTTGTAAAAGCGAAAATAAAATAGAAAACGCTTGTTCATGAGTTGAAGAGGCACTGACGCCAGTACGGGGAAGAAGACGCCAGTACGGGGAAGAAGACGCCAGTGCGGGGAAGAAGACGCCAGTACGGGGAAGAAAAGAAGCCCAAACTGCAATCAGAGAAATTGAAAGTCTCTCCCATTTTGATGTCATTTTGGTCTCAAGAAAGATCATAAACAGAAACGGGACCTCTGGTCGGAACTCGGCTGGCTAGATCAAAATGGTCGTTGCGGGTTTATTTTTTTAATTAAGATGCGCCAAATGATACCTTTTCACTTGCCTATTCCTTTTCAAACGTTGATAAATCTGATAGTTTCTTGCATTGTTCCAAGACTTTAACATTTCAAAAAATAATTTTATATATAATACGTGTATTTAAAAAAAAACCGTTAAAACCTGAACAAGTGGACTGATCGAATGATTAAATTTGGAATACTGGCACATCCTTGTGACATGACCTATGCCCGAATTTCTTTTCCAGCATGATCTTCCCATCTAAAGTTGCGTCCGTGCTTACCATACCTTCTTTCTACGTGTTCTTGGTAAACTATTGTGGTGATGTGAAATCACTTTTTGAAATAATTTGAGGGAAAGATAAGAATAATTTTCCCTTTATTCTTTTGTTTTTTTAATACGTTTTCATGCTGAATTATCAATTTATTGAATTTAGGGTTTACATTAATGTTGTTGTTGTTGTTGTTGTGCTTCTGGTTGTTGTTGCAGTTTCTATTTTTATTCTTGCTATTGTTGTTTTGTATTGTTGTGATTGTTCCTGCTGTGGTGTTATTATTATTATTATTATTATTATTATTATTATTACTATTATTATTATTATCATTCTAGCTAAATGTTTATAAACCTTTCCACTTTATCACATCATACCACCCAGCTGAAGAATTTAGAAACTTGTATAATAAAGTGCATTCTAGCTAAATGTTTATAAACCTTTCCACTTTATCACATCATACCACCCAGCTGAAGAATTTAGAAACTTGTATAATAAAGTGCATTCTAGCTAAATGTTTATAAACCTTTCCACTTTATCACATCATACCACCCAGCTGAAGAATTTAGAAACTTGTATAATAAAGTGCATTCTAGCTAAATGTTTATAAACCTTTCCACTTTATCACATCATACCACCCAGCTGAAGAATTTAGAAACTTGTATAATAAAGTGCATTCTAGCTAAATGTTTATAAACCTTTCCACTTTATCACATCATACCACCCAGCTGAAGAATTTAGAAACTTGTATAATAAAGTGCATTCTAGCTAAATGTTTATAAACCTTTCCACTTTATCACATCATACCACCCAGCTGAAGAATTTAGAAACTTGTATAATAAAGTGCATTCTAGCTAAATGTTTATAAACCTTTCCACTTTATCACATCATACCACCCAGCTGAAGAACTTAAAAACTCTTGCTTTGTACAATAAAGCGCATTCTAGCTAACTGCTTATAAACCCTTCCACAATATAACAATATACTACCACCCAGCTGAAGAACTTCGGCGTGCGGTACAAGGAGCTGTCTGAGCAGGAGAGCGCGTGCGACCTGCGCCGGGCTGGCCTGGTCCTGTTCCACTTCATCGACTGCGTGCTCACGGTGCTGGCCCTCGTCAACGTGCTCGTGGCCGACCTGCCCCATCGGAACTTCGTGTTCCTCATCTACAACCTGGCCTTTGTGTGCGTCCACCTGCTCTGGTTACTCATAGGGGTGAGTTAGTTCTTTCTGATTTCTAACCCGCTCTTTTATACACACACCTGCTGCGTGGCAGCACATAATATTGTCAGACGTCCGTCTTGGGGCCCGTCCACAATATAGTCTGCTGTTGGACGTTAAACCAACCCAACCCAACCCAACCCACACCTGCTGTAGTTTATCATATGGGTGATTTGGGTGATTTGGGTCTTGCTCATCTATAACCTTATATTATTGAAATCGCCCAATTCTATACCCTGAGCTTTGAGATCTTTCTTTTCTAAAACCTGAGCTTTTAGATCTTCGTTGTCTTTAACATGAGCTTATAGATCTCCATTTTCTATGATCTGAGCTTTTAATTCTCAGTTTTCTAAGGCTTCGGCTTTTAAACATTTTGCCTTATAACTGAAGTTTTAGATCTTCCTCTTCTAAAACCAGAGCTGTTAGATCTTTCTCTTTTATAACCTGAGCTTTCAGATCTTTCTCGTCTATAACCTGAGCTTTCAGATCTTTCTCGTCTATAACCTGAGCTTTTAGATCTTTCTCTTTTATAACCTGAGCTTTCAGATCTTTCTCGTCTATAACCTGAGCTTTTAGATCTTCGTCCTCTATAACCTGAGCTTTAAGATCTTCGTCCTCTATAACCTGAGCTTTTAGATCTTTCTCTTCTATAACCTGGGCGTTGATCTTTATCCAATGTTTCGTTTCTCCTGTGCGCTGTGTGTGTGGTGTGTGTCTAGAGCTTGGTCCGCAAGAAGATGGACGTGTGGGACATGATGATCATGCCGATCGTGTTTATCGGGGTGCTGGACATCTCCGTGTTCCAGGTGATGCACAGCGCGTCCAGTACGGCGCGCCTCCTGAGGGCCACCTGCGTCATCTCCAGGTTCATCAGGCCCATCAGGCTCGCCGGCCTCTTCATGGTGAGCTGCTTGCTGCTTGCTTTCTTGATTTGGTGACGGTGTTCTTGATTGGTGTTTTTCTGGGGTGTTGGTGTACTTAGTATATCTCTTAGTTTGTTGGTTGCATGTGTGCTTGCTTGGTTTTTAGTAGTGCGCTTGGTTCCTGGTGTGCTAGGTTAGTTTATTGCTGTGTTTACTTGGCGGCGTGCTTGCTTATTAGCATGCTTGGTTCGTGCTGTGCATGGTAGGTGTTGTGTTTGGTTAGCAGTGTGCGATTGATTAGTGGTGTGGTTAGTTAGTGGCGTGGTTGGTTAGTGGTATGGTTGGTTAGTGAGAGAGAGAGAGAGAGAGAGAGAGAGAGAGAGAGAGAGATAGAGAGAGAGGGGGAAGAGATAGAGAGAAGAGGGTATACAAAAATGTTTGCCTTAGAATTGATTTTGGGCAGCGAGCACTCAGTGGAGTCTGTAGTAAGAAGCCAATCGCCCAGCTCGAAAAACGAGCACAAGTCTAAGACAAAGCTGTGATGAAGAATAAGGAGAGTGGTGGGTTACACAAAGGTATTTTACTCCTAGCTTGGTGGTATCATTTAGATGCCGCACGCATAGAAAATTAACTTGTTTCTGCTATAATGTAAAGTAATAGTCGTTTTTTGTGTTAAACCCTCGACAGCTGACGCTGAAGCCGCTGATGTTTACGTGTGATCAGATTGTCAGTCAGGGCCTAATGGACGGCTACGATATCGGGCGAAGCTACATCCAGGCTCGTCTGGAGGTAACTGCTACACACTGCTGCACACTGCTGTACACTTCTGCACACTGCTGTACACTGCTGTATACTGCTGCGCACTGCTGCACACTGCTTTACACTGCTGTACATTGCTGTACACTGCTGTACACTGCTCCAAACTGCTTTACACTGCTGTACACTGCTGTACACTGCTGCACACTGCTGCACACTGCTGTAAAACTGCTGTACACTGCTGTACACTGCTATACACTGCTGCACACTACTACACACTGCTGCACACTACTACACACTGCTGCACACTGTTGTAGACTGCTGTACACTGCTATACACTGCCGTACACTGCTGCGCACTGCTCCAAACTGCTTTACACTGCTTTATATCTGTACATTTCTGTACACCACTGCATACGTCAGCACACTGATACACGCTGATGCACACTGATACACACTGATACACACTGATACACACTGATACACACTGATACACGCTGATGCACACTGATACACACTGATACACACTGATACACACTGGTAAACACTGATACACACTGATACACACTGCTGCACACTACTGCACTCTGTCGTACACTACTGTTCAATACTTCATATAGCTGCACACTACTGCACTCTGTCGTACACTACTGTTCAATACTTCATATAGCTGCACACTACTGCACTCTGTCGTACACTACTGTTCAATACTTCACATAGCTGCACACTACTGCACAGTGCCGCAAAGTACGCACGGGTGAGGGTGGTTAATTTCCTAACGTTGATTGTCAGACACTAGCTATAGACATGGGTGCACAATACCAAAGTATGTTAGTTCTAGGCGTAGACACATAGAGACAGTGCTAGGGTGTGAGATCTGGACACACTATACTGACACCGAACCAATCAGTTGGGTACAAGGGACTTTCCGATTAAAAGTCCAGCGTGCTACCACTAAGCCACCTTATCCGCCACCTTAAATGTTTTGTTAAATGTTGCCATTTGTTGATAAGAAGTAAATAAAAGATATGTTTTGTGCGATACTGAACTCGGGTAAAAAAAAAACCCACAATGAATACAAAACAACACGTTGCATCATTAAATCGAATTATGTGTATATGAATGGCTAAAAAGTGTATGTGACTTGAGACTAATAAGTGAAGTGCTATAAACCTGAATAATTATGAAAAATGTTACCAGTTAAATGTTAAGTCACATCACAGAATAACCAGTGAGTCTTGGCATTGAATCCTCAACATGGACACAAACCAAAATGTCTTACAAGATGTTTATACTAGTTCGTGCAAGTTCAAATTTAGAAAAATCGGTGTTCAAGTCCAATTTTTAATATAGTAACCTATGTTTATATGTTATGTTATTGTATCACTGCGTGTTTATACATAGTTGTTTCTTTTTTCAATGTTACAGGTCGCTCGATTGATGAACCACGTAGAAGACGTGCCTGAGCATCTGCAAGAAAAATACAAAGTTGCCCTGAAGCGACACAAAATTGAGGCGGTCAAAATGTTGGGTGAGCGTGATGCTGATTTATAAGTTTATAAAACAACTCGAACACTTGTCTCTAAGTTCTCACTTTGCAATAAACCCCCCCCCCCCACACACACACACACACACATACACACACATTCACACGCACACAAAATAAAAAAAAACCAAAAAAAAACCATAAAACTATTCCAGCTGCCTTGTCATTTTGTCATTGAGTTGTTTGTTTTAATCTTGCAAACCGAAATATAAATCTATCTATATTCGCAATAAGCAGTTGTTTATAATTTAAAAGAAGATATTCTTTTTCTTTAGAATTTAGAATGTAGTGAAAACCATGGTGAAATTGTAACCTTCCAGGTATCATGCAGATGCACTGCCCGTCCACTCTGACAACCGCCAAGACGAGGCAGGCCACCAGGATTGTTCTAAAGAGGCAGGAGTACATCGTCAAGAACATACAGCAGTCCCGTGCCCTGGGCGAGGATTGCGTTATATTAGAAAAGGTATGCCACCTTCTCAGTTATTGATGCGTTGTGATTTGTCAGTTACTGGTGCAGCGTTTGATTTGTCAGTTAATGGTGTAGCATGCAGCGTTGGATTTGTCAGTTACTGGTGCAGCATGCAGCGTTTGATTTGTCAGTTACTGGTGCAGCATGTAGCGTTTGATTTGTCAGTTACTGATGCAACATGCAGGATTTGATGTGTCAGTTACTGGTGCAGCATTGAGCGTTTGATTTGTCAGTTGCTGGTGCAGTATGCAGCGGTTGATTTGTCAGTTACTGGCGCAGCATGCAGCGTTTGATTTGTCAGCTATCTGTGCAGCATGCAGATTTGTCAGTTACTGGTGCAGCATGCAGCGTTTGATTTGTCAGTTACTGGGGCAGCATGCAGATTTGTCAGTTACTCGCGCAGCGTTTGATTTGTCAGTTACTGGCGCAGCATGGAGCGTTTGATTTGTCAATTACTGGTGCAGCATGGAGCGTTTCATTTGTCAGTTACTGGTGCAGCATGCAGCGTTTGTTTTGTCAGTTACTAGTACAGCGTTTGATTTGCCAGTTACTGATGCAGTATGTAGCGTTTGATTTGTCAGTTACTGGTGCAGTATGTAGCGTTTGATTTGTCAGTTACTGGTGCAGCGTGTAGCGTTTGATTTGTCAGTTACTGGTGCAGCATGTAGCGTTTGATTTGTCAGTTACTGGGGCAGCATGAAGCTTTGTGATTTTTCAGTTACTGGTGCAGCATGTAAGCCTATTAAGTTTGTTTAACGATGCATTTTTTTATTCTTTGTCAACTCGCGACACAGATGATCCTTACCAAGATGGCCAAGATTAACACACACCGCATGAAGATCTCTCACCCTGACCACACCGACATAATCATCAACGTCCCTTGGATCAAAGACCTGCATGAAGTCTTCGTTAAAGTCATGGTAAAGTCGCACCATCTAATTCATGAGTAACTCGTTCCGCTGCTTTTGACAAGGAATGGGCGTGATTTTATATATACAGAGACATAGAGAGAGAGAGAGAGAGAGAGAGAGAGAGCGAGAGAGAGGGGGGAGAAGGAGGGAGAGAGAGAAAAAAAGATAGGTTGGGGATAAGTAGGGAAGAAATATAATTACGAAAAGGAGGGATAGGATGTGTAGAACGAAGGAGAAATAGAAAGTGGGTTAGAGCTAGTAAGAAAGATTAAGAGAGGTGGGTTGGCAAAGTATGGATAAATGCAACTTGTTTTCAAGTAAAGGCTTCATTACCAGAATCAGTTCATAGCATGGTCATGAATTGTGTCAAGCATTGTGTTGAAATAAACCATTCTCTTTTACAGCTGTCATTAACGTCATTCGTTACTATATCTTTTATACCTGAGATGTACCTACACATAAGTAGTTGCATTTTGAATTTGAAATTATGCGTTATGTTTTAAAACTAGTGGGTGGCAGTGTTTTATATACAATTTTTGTATTGAATGAACCCTCATATAAATTTTATATAAATTAGATTATAACACTTACTATCATAATTATATGATATTTTATTTATGAATCCCTATCTTGTAAACCTCTATTGAATTTTAAAATACCTTTAGTAATAAGCAGAGTTTGATAGATTACATAGAAATTTTCAAAATGCATCGGCACTGGCAAAAATTAACAAATCTTTCGTTATGAATCAGAAAGTTTTATTTCACCTCAATATCAAATTTTATCCGATTGGGAAAATCCTAGTGTATTCAATCAGTTTTCAATATATGCACGAACCATACACCGCGGCCCCCACGCTACATCAGTCATGTAAACGAAGGTTATACGTAACAAACATTATTATAACATCAGTGGGGATTTACAAACAATACTATACATATCAACATCCAGATATTAGAGGAGTTTCTAGATTCTATAGGTATGTTTACGTTGTGTTCAGTCATATTGATATAAGTAGGATGGGAGAGTCTAAGGCTGTTTTTGTTTTTAAACACTAGTCAGCCATGTTCAAGTTTGCTTTCTCGATGAAAGAGTGAAATCCCCTGACCAACTTTGGATAAGCTGCAAATAAGAGCTTAAATTTTTGGTCTAAACAGATTGTGACTTTTTAACTTTTTAAGTGCTCCCCACTGATGTTATAATTATGTAACACCCATTTACAAAATTGATGTAGCGTTGGGACCGTGGTGTATGGTTCGTGTATATATTGGAAACTGATTGAATACACTAAGATTTTCTCAATCGGCTGATATTTGATATTGAAGGAAAGTAAAATTTTCTCATTATTAACGAAGGATTTGGTAATTTTTATCAGTGCCAACGCATTTTGAAAATTTCTATGTTATCTATCAAACTCTTCTCATTACTACACGCCATATTAAAACTCAATAGAGGTTGACAAGATAGATATTAATAAATAATATCATATAATAATAATAGTTATAATCTAATTCATATCAGATCTATATGAGGATAAATTCAATACACTGCAAATATAAAACACAGCCACTTTCTAGTTTTAAAACATAACGCATAATTTCAAATTCAAAATGCAACTAGTTTTATATTTGCAGTGTATTGAATTTATCCTCATATAGATCTGATATGAATTAGATTATAACTATTATTATTATATGATATTATTTATTAATATCTATCTTGTCAACCTCTATTGAGTTTTAATATGGCGTGTAGTAATGAGAAGAGTTTGATAGATAACATAGAAATTTTCAAAATGCGTTGGCACTGATAAAAATTACCAAATCCTTCGTTAATAATGAGAAAATTTTACTTTCCTTCAATATCAAATATCAGCCGATTGAGAAAATCTTAGTGTATTCAATCAGTTTCCAATATATACACGAACCATACACCACGGTCCCAACGCTACATCAATTTTGTAAATGGGTGTTACATAATTATAACATCAGTGGGGATTTACAAACAACACTATATAGCCGATCAACATCCAGATATTAGAGAAGTTGTCAGATTCTATAGGTATTTGTACGTTGTGTTCAGTCATATTGCTTGTTATAAGTAGTATGGGAGATTATAAGGCTGTTTTTTTAACACTAGTCAGCCATGTTCAAGTTTGCTTACTCGATAAAAGAGTGAAATCCCCTGATCAACTTTGGATACGCTACAAATAGGAGCTTGAACTTTTGGTCCAAAAATATTGTGACCTTTTAACTTTTTAAGTGCATTAGAAACAAGTGTTCTGGTCTCTTTAAAAGTGTCTAATATTTTGCACAGAATGCGGTAAACGGATAATGAAATTTGCATACTAACTCCTGTGAATCCTTGTTTGTCACCACCCCAAGGAAAAAGGCATCCAGGTGAACTTCAAGAAGTACGAGCTGATCGTGTCGCAGTACGAGGACCCGGGCGGAATCTTCATCATCCTGCACGGCATCGCCTGGGTAGGTCAACACTCACTTCCCACCCGGCTAGGACCCGTCTCCGCCATGATGTTTGCTTGACTGGTTGATTTCTTAATGACCAACCTCATTAACTAGTCGACCTGGTGGCAGGGTCTTGAGACTACTAATGTGTAGTTTTACGTGATGCCGCCCACAGATTGGGTGGAAATAAGATTTCTGTCACCTTGAATTGGTCAATATATTAAACAGGTCTTTATCCATTTGGCTAGGCGCATCTATTGAAACAGGTGTCTATCATCTTGGCCTGTCTCATGTATTCAAATACGTATTGGCTTTGCTCATCTAATTATTGTAAAAAGTCTCTGCGATCTTGTCTAGGCCCATCTATTGAAATTAATCTCTCTTATCTTGACTTGGTCCATCTAGTTTCATAGGTCTCTGTCACCTTCTGGTTTATTTAAAAAAGTTTTTTGTACATCTAAGTTAGGCTCATCTTTTTATAATAAATCTGAAGACACATATGTTAGCTTTACCTATTTCTTTGAACTTCTGCTTTAGGCTCATGAATTTATCATGGTCCATTAGATATCCGGATAGGTTTATCGGTTTTAATATTTCTTTGAACATCTATGCCAGGCTTATCTATTGATAATAGTTCTCGGTCATCCTTAGTAAACTTATGCACTCAGCAAGTCCTCTGATATTGGATTTACCGGAACAAAAAAACTTCCGACTATTTCTCTGCGATTTACCTGAGCGTTAAGCAGGTCAAACTTCCGACCATTTCTCTGCGATTTACCAGAGCGTTAAGCAGGTCAACCTTGCGACCATTTCTCTGCGATTTACCAAAGCGTTAAGCAGGTCAAACTTGCGACCATTTCTCTGGGATTCACCATAGCGTTAAGCAGACCAAACTTCCGACTATTTCTCTGCCCTTCGCTGCAGGTCCAGAAAGAGATAGTCAAAGATTCCTCTGGAGAAAAGAAGACGTCCCTCATCACTGTCGACTATTTGTCCAGTGGAAGCGTCATCGGGGAATACACTTTTCTCACTGGCAAGCCCAGGCACAAGGCGATTGGCTGTTACACCGATCTCATGGTAAGTCACTACCGTCTCATTTTGAATTTAAACTGCAGAAATTTTGCAGTGAAGGATCATTAATTTTTTGTTATCCAAACAAATGCAGTTTATAAGCATACTATGAGTTTTATGTAAGTAAACATTCAATGAAAATAAATCGATTACACTTTAATGTTGGGTGTATATCACTTTGTTCTGTGAGTATCAAGCGAACATTTGTCTCCTTCTGCCTTGCGTGATATTTCTAATTGATAAGAAATGTGTCATATCGCATTACTGTATTTATTACCTTTGGTGTCAGATAAAATCCAAGTTCTTTGTTTATAATACATGAACCAAAGATATGAAATATTCAAAAAAGATGAATTTTTGTGGATGTAAAAAGGAGGGGGTAGCCATTTTTCATACGTATTTGTTATTCCTCGCCTCCTTTCCCGTGCACAGGGGCTCTTCATCAAGTCCCAGTTTCTCTATGAAATTATGGGAGGCAGACCTAGCGTTAACCGCCCGTTTTTGTTCAAGCTGGAGGAGAAAATGTGGAGAGTTGTGGCCCTTAGAATCGCCCTGCGCCTTCTAATGGCCGAGCCGACTTGGCTGGTGAGTAGCGAAACCCGGTGTAGTGCATAGATATATAAATAGCACTGTTTATAGATCTATGGTGTAGTGCTAGGTTGTCCAGTGAGTAGGCTACTTGGTACCAGAGACGATAGATTATAGCAGACGTCTCACAAAAAGACCTCACAATGTTATTTATACGGGGAGCTAGCGTGACGCGTGCTCACTCCTTTTCTGTCTTGAAATTAAGGCGTTTGAACAATGTTCAGACAGAGTGTTTACCAGTTGGGTTGGTTTAACGTCCAACAGCAGCACTATATAGGTTTATAGAAGGACGGAACCGCCTTAGTTATCCCAACCCATACATGCTGCTAAGTTCTCCGCGTGTTACATCTCACTATTTCACACTCTATGGTCGGTATTACGCTGTAGTGCTATGTTAACAATAACGATTAATTACTACCGTTGTGCAAGGCGAAATTTTAGGTAGTTTCTATATGTGCTAAGTTGAACTTTTGACGTCGGTTTTTACATTGTCAGGAACTAGGTAATGTTGCAGACGGGTTCGAGGTTTAACGTTTGATAGATACAGGTGCTGCCACACAGAGGCAGAGTGGGCGTGCTAGAAAGCAGGTCTCAGCAGTTCGCCCAATTAAAGACGAATAATGATGTCCGATCAGATATCGAATCAGGGACTTTCCAATTAAAAGCCGTGGCTCTACCGTTGAGCCGTATGTTGCTGTTGTTGTCAAAATATATAAGGCAAAAGAAGAAAAGAAAGTATTAATTACGAACAAGAATTAAATATTTCAGAAGCTCAAAAATAAATAAAGGATGTAAATTCTTATCTTCAAAATGCTCAGATCTTCACTATGTTAATAAGTATAACCTTTTCTTATTAACTTGCATATGACACAATGTCATTATATCGCTGTCTAGTTCTTGAGCATAATTATAGATTTCTGAAATATATAGATGTACAAATAACTTTAATTCTGGCAAAAGGTTGAACAAATATTCACTCTAAGATTTCTAGAACTAGAGATAATGAACTTAGTTCTAAGATGGTAAAAACCAACATAGATTGAAGTTCTTTGTTTAGAGGGTTCTAGTTCAAAACCTATGTTAGCAACTTTTGCCTGATTCACTTTAGTTGCCTCAAATAGAAAGATGTTTGAGTTTCTCGATGCCCAATTACGACTAATGTCCGAAGGATCTTATGTCTATGTTAGTCCAAGTTTTACACATATAAGGATAATTATGTTTCTTGATGTCTAATGCTGACCTATTTAAGAAGAACTTTGTTTATGTGATTCCAAGTCTTACACATATAAGGATAATTGTGTTTCTTGATGTCTAATGATGCCCAAATCTTATCCATCAAATTATGTCGATTCTCTAATGCTGACCAATGTAAGCACTCTGTGTATAGATGTGCAAGATGTATCCTTATAAGGCTACTTGTGTGTGTGTGTGTCGGTGTCGGTGTCCAGTTCTGACCAATCTAAGAAATACTTTGTTGTCGTTGTTGTTTGCGCAGCCGTGGAGCCAGAGTCAGATCATGATGCGCCTGGTGGACTCGGTGCTGGTGGACGGCAGCGACACCGACAAAACTTTCGGCGAGTGGGTCGCCGACTACGAGATCGTCCTCATCCAGGGTGGGTTCCCCTCACTCAAACTGCCCGTACCTGGTTGGCTTCTTTGGCGTCTTAACGTCCGACCTCTGGGAGAGGGGTGGGGGTGGGGTTGTGGTCGATTAGAAAACACAATAAAGGCTATATTCTGGACTAACGTCTAATAATCTTACACAGAGGCATTGCGGGGATCCCTGACTCATGTCACATTACTCTGATACTGATCCAACTAATAGTGGGCAAAGTCGGACAAAAAAGTATTGAATACTTGAAGGCTTCTTTCGCACCGACCCCTGGTTGTTGGGTTTTGTTTTGTTTTTTGGTCGATTAGCAAGCACTATATAGGCTACATTATGGCAGTGCGGAGATCCCTGACTAATGTCTTTGCCGGTCACATTGCACTGATACCGATAGTGGGCGAAATTGGACAAAAAAGTATTGAATACTCGTTGGTTTCGAACTCATGACTGCTGGATTGGGAGACCACCGTTCTTTCACTTGAGCCAGTCCGCACCCAGCCCACTTTCAAATTGCTAGGCACTGGGCTATCTATATCGCTGACGTGTCTCAGGAATAAAGACTAAAAATATCGCTTTAAGAGCTGATTATAGTGGTTTGAATCAACACACGTTTGAACTCAAGGGAGTCCTGTGTTTTTCGTTTTCTTTTTATCTTTTGTAACGTTCTTTGGGGGTGAAAGACAAAGCTAAAAGATTTTACATAAGTATTATCTTATTTAAGTAAAAAAAATAAACCATGTCTGTTAGAGATCTGTAGTAAATAATTTGAGGTTAAAATTTAATTAATTCTATAATTAGCGCTCGGGGCTGCCCAAACTGAGAGCGCTGCACAACTTCGAACATTGAGAGTTTGAGGGAGGCAAAATTTGTAGAGGGGTAAAATTGTAAGTAATATTAGCTTAGTTTTACGTTCATAGTTTTCCGGAACAACTTTAAAGAATACGGAGGTAAAAGTCCCCCCTCCCCCTACCTTTCCTCTCTCTCTCTCTCACTCTCTCTCTATCTCTATCTCTGTATTTCTCTCTGTCTCTCTCACTATCTTTCTTTTTCTTTTCCCCCTATCTCTTTCCTTGTCTCTTTCCCCCTATCTCTCTCCTTGTCTCTCTCCCCCTATCTCTCTCCTTGTCTCTTTTCCCCTATCTCTCTCCCTGTCTCTATCCCCAACCTCTCTCCTTGTCTCTTTCTCTCTCTCTCTCTCTGTCTGTCTGTCTCTGTCTCTGTCTCTCTCTCTCTGTCTGTCTCTGTCTCTCTCTCTGTCTCTCTCTCTCTCTCTCTCTCTCTCTCTCTCTATCTCTCTCTCCCTGTCTCTGGCTGTAACTGTTGTATCCATGTGTTGCCTCCCCCTAACTCTCTCCCTGTCTCTGGGCTGTAACTGTTGTATCCATGTGTTGTAACTGTTGTATCCGTGTGTTGCCTCCCCCAGGGACGCTGCTTGACCTGTCCAGCCACGAGCTGCTGAATGCCCCGGCGTATGTGCCCAGGCAGAGGGCCACCTACACGTTCAGGGTGAGGACAGGGGTCACTCCACAGTCTACTCATGTCCCCTATAACAGGCCTTCATTCCTGAGACCACTCTCTCTCTCCCTTTCTCTCTCTCTCTCTCTCTCTCTCTCTCTCTCTCTCTCTCTTTCTCTCTCTCTCTCTTCCTATCTCTCTCTCTCTTTATTTCTCCCTCTCTCTTTCTCTCTCTCTCTTTCTCTCTCGCTCTTTTTCAATCTCTCTCCCTTTCTCTCT
>RQTK01000581.1:107563-166860 GCA_003991915.1 Elysia chlorotica | reverse complement strand
TAATAATAATAATAATAATAATAATAATAATAATAATAATAATAATAATATGTACTAATAGCTTTTCACAAATAACTGATGGTAGCAAATTTGAAGTATTACATAATATTTTACTATTAATTTATCCACAGTGCAGCTCTTTGAAGTAGTATCCATAAACTTTTGTTGTTTCTTTTTCCTTTAGCACAATTTGGGTCGAAGAGTGCTGAAGAGTTTTTCCTATCCTTTCGCTTCGATGTTTAATAGAAATTCTGAGGTATGTTACGGAGGGTTCGTCTTTTTGTATCGTTGTTGAAAAAAATGCCAATCCATATCGAGAAAGAGAGAGAGAGAGAGAGAGAGAGAGAGAGAGAGAGAGAGAGAGAGAGAGAGAGAGACAGACAGACAGACAGACAGACAGACAGACAGACAGACAGACAGACAGACAGACAGACAGACAGACAGACAGACAGACAGACAGACAGACAGATTGAAAGGGAGAGAAAGAAATCGATCGGAATACATGCCTTGCATTGCGTAATCACCCGCCTACCACCGGTTGGTTTTTGGTTTTCGTTTTTGTTTTACCCCTAATGGCATGCACGACGAAATCACTTGCTTTTTTAAATGCATTTTTAACTTCCAATCATATCGGAGTAGTTTCTGTATGTTAAACTCGATTTCTCCCCCTATTGATCCTGCAGAGTACACTTATCAGTCAGGCGAAGAAGGCCCTCAAACCCGGCTCGACCTACTAGCCGAGGCCGAGATTTTGTAGCACCCCAAGCAAAGATCATTGTCAGAAGCTGACCCCTAGCAAAGAACATTGGCACGAGCGGGAAGGAATTTTCGTAGCAACTCAAGCAAAGATCATTGACAAGAGCTGGTGATGTTTGTAGCACCCTAATCAAAGACCATTGGTAAGAGCGGACAAGTGCTTTCGTAGCACCCCAATTAAAGATCAGTCATTCATTGTAAAAAGCTGACAGGGGTTTTGTAGCACCCCAAGCAAAGATCATTAGTAGGAGCTGGCAGGAGTATTTGTAGCACCTCAAGCAAAGATCATAAGTAGGAGCTGGCAGGAGTTTTTGTAGCACCTCAAGCAAAGATCATTAGTAGGAGCTGGCAGGAGTTTTTGTAGCACTTCAAGCAAAGATCATAAGTAGGAGCTGGCAGGAGTTTTTGTAGCACTTCAAGCAAAGATCATTAGTAGGAGCTGGCAGGAGATTTTGTAGCACTTCAAGCAGGGAACATGATCAGGACTTACCAAGCTTTTCAATATCTTGTATTATTGCATTTGTTACCATTTGCCACGGTTTTAGACACAGTAAGCACAAGGGTACGGTCAAATATATAATTATTATTATATACCCCTCTCCCCAACGTTAAACTTTGTTCAGTTCTTGAATGGCAAGGGAGTTTGGATTACATGTACTTAACAATGATTTTGACTGAGGGCAGTTACAATGTGAGCGATATTCGTGATATTCAATATAATATATTATCTTTTCGATTAGCGCAATTAAAGTAAAAAAAATTGTTAATACGTCAAATATTGACATTCGTTCTATTTTAATTTTTTTTAATCGATGAGGCACTCAAGTTTAGTTTGGCAGTTAACCGATATACTTTCATGGTCATGCTAATAAAACTGCTCTTTATTTCATGTTTTACTCTCGTTAAATGGATACCCCTAGCATTTTGTAATCATTAAAACGGTGCTCTATATGAAACGTTCCATTTTATTTCAAAATGTGCATGTAAAATCTAACCTTTTCAAACTAGAGAGAAAATATGTAAAAGTATTACTAGAATGCATAAGGATTGTAATCAGTCTTTTTTTTTCTTTTGTTGTGATAAATGTTTTTTGTGTTAGTTTGTTTGTTGTTGTTTTGTTTTTGTTTGTTTGTTTTTTGTTTTTTGTTGTTTTTTTTTTTGTTTTTGTTTTTTGGGGGGGGGGGGGGGGGGGGGCGCTACACATTATTATGAACTTAATACCAAAACCAGCAAAGCCAAAACATAATATTTCTTAAAATGATGCTTACGTTGTTCTACCATAGCTGTTTGTTGTTGTTTTTTTTTTAGAAACGTTATGAATACTTGTAAATTAATATTCGATTTTACGAGGATTGTCCCTAAGACATAATCTTTTGTTATTAAAAGTTCATCGTGTTTCATGGTTCTTTCAAATTTACAAGACATTTGTTGTTTGGATTGGATTACACTTCTAGAACTGTACGTTTATTGCGAAGATTAAGAGAGAGATAGAGATAGAGAGAGAGAGAGAGAGAGAGAGAGAGAGAGAGAGAGAGAGAGAGAGAGGGAGGGAGAGACAGACAGACAGACCGGCAGACAGACAGACAGAGAGACATAGAGACAGACATACAGAGAAACAGACAGACAGACAGAGACAGAGAGAGTGAGAGAAAAACATATTTATGCATTGATATATTAGAGACATAGTTATATAGTAATTTCAATACCTTGTTGAAAAGGGGCGGTATCGCTTCCACATTTTAGTTACATGTCGTTTTGTTATATCTCAACGTCCTTTGTTCGCGACCAAACTATCTGGTGAACGGAATTAAAGATTTAGTTAAGATCTGACAATGTCCATGCTGGTGCGCAAGAGACAGAGCGTTGATACGAGGAGACCCTGTTGATCACACTATCAGTAAGCTTAGACAAAAACAAATAATTATTGGTTTAAAATTTATTTTTAGGGCAGGGCAGCACATTGTGACCCCTCACTTGAGGAGTGGCAACACTTATGTATTATAGAGCGCTGCTACTTCCGTAGTTTGCGAGAACCCAGCACCTCGCGGTGCTGTCTTTTTACGATCTGGCGTAAGCAAGCTTGGATTCCAAGAGCGCTTCGTGTTATCTTTCATTGTACTCACAGCTAACGAACCAAACAAAATGGCGGCCTGATTGGCATCCGAACATGGGACTTCTAGTTAAAGCTGCGTGGTCTAATGACTGAGCTACCCGCGAACATTCTCCCCCTTACATATTATATGAAATTCTATACTAAAAGTTAAATGAAAAATATGCTTCGTTTGCAATCTTGAAATGGTTCCACTGTAAGCAATGTTTTCTTTTTTTTTTTAAGCTGTTTGCTTAGTCTTAGGCTTTGTGGATATAATTATGATTGAAAAAAAAATACATTCAAGAAGAATAAAGCAGCCCAACCAATTTTTTTTTTCTTTTTTATTTTACCAACAATAAACAAAATATAAAAAGTAATAATAACACAAAGGACTAGCATTTTTAACACATTTAATATTTCACTAACAAAAATGATAATAGTAATAATGATAATTATAATAATAATAAGAATAATAATAATAATAATAATAATAATAATAATAATAATAATAATAATAATAATAATAATAAAACAATAATAAAACAATAATAATGTCAGTAGCTTTGTACCTTGACATAGTTGTGTTTCTTTAGAAGTGTTGGACCATTGGCAGCTAAAATTATGGCCTATTGCAGGTGCAGTAGTACAGATAATGACCAGTAGTGGCAAAAAAAAAAAGACATTTTATAGCCGCTTCATCAAAGATACTGCAGAGGTGTAGTTCTTCCTAGTTCTTAGATTTAGTACAAAAAAATGTATTACCACAGGAGCAGTAGAGAGGGAGAAAAAAAACTTACACAAACTGTAAAATCCTCAGCCGTTTGAAGTGTATCCACGCTGCTTTGCAAATTTTACAATATGAATATTGCACATTAAAAGTTGAAAAATTGTACCAGGTTTTAGGTTTAAACCATGGATTACCATACTATAGTAGTCCTTGGTTTAAACTTAAATCTTTCAGATAGAATTATTTGAAGGCCTAAAACAGCAATTCCTAAAACACTTGCAACTCATAAGATCTGAAAATATAAAAAGAACCAAAAAAACAAACAAACAAAAAAACACTTCAGTATAAATCGGTGAAAAAAATTTCAATAGATTGTTATTACACAGCAAAAAAGTGTCCATATCTTTTTTCGTGTGAGAACTGTTCTGAGTTTTTCCCCTCTCCCTTTGTTTCCGTTAAAAAAGAAACGGTATAAGAGAAAGGGGAGGGCTTTTTTTTTCATGACAAATGACACCAATGACGTTTCGACAAAAACACAATTATGAATACATGTAAACATGTAAAGTGTATACTTATTTTCGCACCATTACGTGCATGCAGAACAGTGGAGTCCACAAAGCTTGGACTACACGTCAGTTCAAACACTCCACCCTATACATTGCTTTTCTTTTGCCGCCAACAACAGGAGTGGCAATCCAGTGAAGTATTTTGTCCTTTCTTAGCATCAAGTAATACATCAAGTTCCCTTAGATCTTGTTCATTAGCGTATCAAGCTTTGTCAATTTTTCATCATGGCCAAACTGACAAATGTAAAATATATTTTAGAGACATTTGAAGCACCAGAAAAAAATGCAAGAAATACTTACTAATACTTTGACACATTTCATGACTTCCAATGGAAGTTTTTGTTTCTGAATGGATACAGTGATCAAGATGGGCAGAGAGGAAAACAAAATGAAAGTGAAAGCCAATAAAAGTAAACATCAGTCTACTTTGCAAGATTAATTTCATGAATTTATGATTTAGAAGAATTATCTCTAGATTAAAAACATTTCAAGACCATTTTGTAAGTAGTTTGAAAAATGCTAAATGGTGTATTGGGTGAGAACATCACAAGCATTGGGTGGTTCTCAAGATTAGGAGAGGAAAAAAAAGCAAAGACAAACTTAGAGACAGCTCCAGTTTGACATATGGGACCAAAGATAAAAAGACAAGTTTTGATAGGAAATTGGCTTGGCCAGAAGTAGCACCTGAGCTCTCTGTATGACAATCATTCACATTGCAGAGACAAGGGCAGTCACACTAACCACAGAGCCCATCAAGTTCATTTATCAGACCTGACACATGCAAGCAAAACTTGTCCTGTGCCTGTGGAACTAGAACGCCTGGCACATTACAGTATTGTAAGTACATAGTTAAAGAGGGCAGTTACACTATGTTGCCTCTAGACTGCAGAATGGTGGACTAGAATAGTAGAATCCCCTGGACTTGTGGAGCATTTAAACAACTTTAAGTGTTAAAAGTCTGTCAACTACGAGGAACATGGTACAATGCTTGAGAGAGTTCTTTACACAAACCAATTGGCAGCTAGCAACACTATTCTCAGAACAAGGGACAAGGTAGATAAGTAGTAAAGTGCACAGCTTGAAACCAGACGCCCTGCTTTCAGTCCCATGATCGAGCTGCCTTGTTTGCTACCGGTTAGATCAGTGTGAGTATAGTGCAACTGTTTGAGGGAGAACTGCTGGTATCCGTCTGAGTCTGTCTTTATCATTATGAGACAGCTTGTAAAAAAAGTCTTGGGACATGTTGCCGTATAATATTGCCTTCAGGGAATCCAGGAGACTTCAAACAAACAGTAAGACTAAGAGCTTTGCTCGCTCCACTAAGTACATAAATAGTATTAGTAATATTTTTACATCATGAGCAGCAGTTGATTTTTCCTTGGGATTTCTGAAGAAATTTTTTTTCTTGACAAGTTTTCTACTTTCCACAAATTGATTGGACCAAAAAAAAATAGTTTTTGTTGCATTTTAAAATTATTTTGTGAATCAATGTTGCTTTCTGCAAATCATTTTTTGACACCAAACTCCTGGTCATGTTCAGGCTCTGAAAGTAAAACTACCGACTGCATACAAGAAAAATCATCTACATCACATAAGAAGTTCGACTTTGTTATAAAAGAACGCAATATTTACAATTACACTAGTGCCAATGTAAGCAGATATGCTATGAGTGATCCATACAGATAAACTTTTGAAATAATCTATATAAAGGGAATAAGACTGCAAATATAATAATAATATTGAGCATTAAATTCAGACACACTATTACAGCAATGATTTTCTCTTTGTGAATAACAAAAAGAGTGCTAAGGAAATTTTACTGCCTAGATAAGTTTCTTCATACACTGCAAGTTGACCTCTGTGAAAAAAAAAAAAAAGATTTGTCAAGTTTGGCTCTAGTTTTTAACAGCTTTTTTCTGAGTACGACAATTTGAAAAGTTGTTGAAGGAAACAGCATTCCTTAAGATTATAAACTAGTGTAAAGAAAAATTAACAATGGCTCTATGTATCACAGTGCATGTAGACTTTCTACCCTTACATTAGAAGCATTAAGACCAAGTTACATACAGGTTCAGTGATTGGTAAGCATCACACCTTTTAAGGGTTATTTTAATAATTTTCTAACTGCGCAGACTGGTGCCTATAAATTTAACATTTCTAAGATTTTGGAGTTGACACGAATGTCTGCAGACAAACCATGTAAGATATGATGTTAAGCTACATGAAAAACTATTCCTGAGTCACCACAGAGAGTGCTCATTAAATCTTTACAAACCACTATATTATCACAAGTTAGAAAAAAAAAAGCTTTCGCATGTCACATATTAAGATGTACAGATAAAAATAAAGATATGAAAACAAAGAAAAATGCTTTCAAAAGCCACAATAGATTGTTGTACAAAAACATTTGATTGGATTGTTAGTTTTGTTTGGCATGTCGACATCATAGGAAATGTGATCTGAAATAAGTACAAAATAAGTTTTTGAATAAGCACCTTCTAGTTAATATTGAAGTTTTGAGCAGATTTTTCCAGAGGGCCATTAAAACTTATTGACTAATCCTCAAACGTACATTTTTATCGATTGTTCATCTCATAAAAAAAATCCAACCAATACGAATAAATATACATCTCTTTTACATAGCATATATAAAAAAAACAGTGTGTTTTAGCGAGGCGAGAAACTAAGCAACTGCAAGCTTTGTGAATGTGCACACTGAACTAAATACTTGGTGCAAGGGACTAGCGCTAATAAGGTTTTTTGAAAATTATGTCTCACTTTTGCTCTCGGGCTGTGCGCTTATGTTCCAGACTAACCTCAGCCTCTAGTCTAAGAGCTCATTGGTCAGCCCTTTCCTGTTGCTTGATCTCTATCAGTGTCGTGTGAGCAGGGATGTTTCTTAGTCCCTGGCAGAGACTTGAACTGTTGAGCACCATCTTTCACAAAACCACACCATTCTTTTTCTCAGATTTACAGAAGTTGTAGCATCAAACATTCAAAGCAAGTCACACACACAAGGAAATGAAAATTTTTATCTCTTGTGAATAAATACAGATATGAAATGACAAAGAAGAATGCAGTTTTATGACACAGCCATTATTTTACAATCGTTATGTAGAGGGAAAGACACATCCACATTTAGGGCCATTCTCCTCACTTTACACTGTAGTGCTAATACTTTGTTAGTGATCAAATAGTCAGTGAAAGTCTAGGACAAACAGTTTTCATAAATAGCATTTGAGCTGGCAATCTCAAGGCATTGCACCACCTCATCACTTGCTGTAAAACTTATATCAAGTCATATAGTTACATTGTTTGTGCACACAAAATTCAAATCACACTGTGTCAATAACCACCAAACAAGGAAACATTTGCCAAACTTTTGGTACATGAAGTAAGTCTCATCAGATGGTCTGAAAGCCTTTCAAATTTTAAGGGACTGAGGTGCAAAGCATCAAGATTCAAAATATCAAATTTTGATTCTGGAGTCTCTTCCTTAAAAGATATGAGGCAATGTGAAACACTGTATACCCTCAAAACAGAGGGGCATACTTGAAAAGATCACTGTTCCACTTGAAATAATTATATTTAACACCTCAAAGACCTAATCTAACTATTCAGCGTATGATGGGCTCAGGATTAGGTTGCGTTTACAATACATAAAATTGGTTGTTTGTTTTTTGTTATAATTCTATTTTGCATCAATCTGCATAAGGCATATAGTTTCTCCTTCTCCTATTGTTTCCCTCCCTTAAATGATGAGATTTTCAAAGGTTTCCCATGTGGCACTAGCCTCGTGACACAAAAATTTTAGTACGGGTACAAGGTCTAAGTGTTGATAACATATAACAAAAGTACTAAACTCAGTCAAAACATAATAAATAAGACTTGTTTCCATTGCAATATAATAATAATAGAAATAATATGCAGATCACGAAGAACATTCACAACTTTATCAACATAGTTGAACTAAGAGGGTATATATCAAGTGCAAGGTAGATGTGCATCCTAAGAGCGGTAACTCAGGCTTGTCTCAGCCATGATCACAATGGTGACTGCATTGACAAGAAGGGGCAGCTTTTGTGACCAACAAAAAATATTATGCAACTGTGCCAGTTTTACCACTAATTCAACAATCACTCAAAATTACAGTATTCAAATAAATTTACACAATCACTCCTCTCACCCTCAATCCACCAATAGTATATCAATACCTGCATCAGATCTATTTGATATATCAGACACTAACAGGCAGATCTATGTGTCAGACAAGTCTTTACTGTGCTCCATGTTTCCCATCATCCCCCCCTTTAGCACCGTCCTCCGGAGCTCTCTTGACCTCTCTTCCTCCTCTCGCCTCCACAAGTTCTAAAACATGTTCCACTGGAACTGGCTTGCCATCCTCGCCAACTCGACACGGCTGTATTATACCTTGCCTGTAGGAGAACAGAGAAGCATCAGAAAAGATAAAAAGGTTCTAGCACGGGCTCTACTATTAAAACTATGATAAACATTACTTTTATTATTATTATTATTATTATTATTATTATTATTATTATTATTATTATTATTATTGTTATTATTTTTTTATTTTTTTATTATTGTGTTCTTGTATAATACTCCTCTGCTTAATGATTCGTGCGAGAATTCGATAATGCTCTCTAGGTGACATGCATGAAAGTATCGACATACATAATAATAAAAATAATCGAGGTTTTCGTTTTAGTTTTCATAAAATGTGATTAAAACTTACAAAATGAAATCCCAGAAAATATTGCCCCGCCTGCAGTGCGCGCAATAATGTTTTGTTGTTTTTGTTTTGTTTTTAATGAAAAGGTTAACACACGAAGCAATTTTTAATGAACATGGAGAATATTACTCACAAAATCCATATCCATATCAGATCATCTACCATGTTTCCATAACTCTAGAAAAAGAGGATTGTCAAGTTTCGACCTCGTTACACCTTATTTAAAAAAATGATCAAGAAATCGTGCGTGTTTGTTGTTGTTTTTTTTTTGTTACCTTTGGTGGAGCGTGCGTACGTGTGTGGATAAAGTGTTGAGATACGTATGGGTGGATGTATCCTCGATCTAGCCTCTAAGGCGAATTAATAAAAAAAAAATTGAAAGTAATATCAAATACTTAACAACGAGCCCATTTATCTTACAAGTGCATTAAATGGGAAAATAGGAAGACATAAATCAATGTCTGTCGGTGCTAGTGTTGCGAAATATGAACTAAAATACCTAGATTTAAACATTCATCCGCTCTTTGAAAAAAAGGGATGTAAAATATAATTATGTTATTGGAAAAATCGAAAAACTGACTATCCGCAGAAAGTTTTTCAAAAAATGTGTGTTTTTGTTTTTATGAAAGCTGTAGATTAGTGGACGTGTAAATGTACTTTTTGACTCATTGAAGAGATTGATCAGAAAAGGGTTATACTTTTTCGTTTTGTAATCAACAGTATTCAGACCTGCCAACCTAAATTTTCTCTTGGAGTAATATCAACTGCCACAGAGAGTAATTTTTGGAACTTGGTAGTAATAAAAAGTCGGAAACATAGACACGCGGTGTGAGACTCCTTGATAAACTTAAACGGTAAAACCTAAAAAGAAAATTTATAAGCTGACATAATACCACTGCTTCTTACATGGATATAAAGGTAAAAAATTAAATGCATTACCTCTTGATGTTTATAAAAAGAGATAATCACATGACTCCAAGCCCAAAGAGGTTTGGAGGAGTATAGATAATGAATTTAGTAAAATTAATTAAATAAAGGACCACTAGTGGTGAATTGAAAATTAAATATGGTTGATGGGTGCACAAATTGTGAAACTGTTTTTTTTTTTTAAACAAAAAATATTTAATCAGGAAAAAATACTAGATTTAATTAACCATATGTATGAAAGGAGACTTTCTTTTTACATACCCTCTAACAAAGGTATATGTCATTGAGAGTCAAAGATAAATACAATTAACTGTTAATGAGCCTTAGCAATGTAAAAGAAAACACTGATTTGTAAATTCAACTTTTCAGTAATTGAATCTAGAGTAAAAAATCGAGATCTAGATAATCTTGATAACAGATGAATCATTAACCTGTCAGTGCTACATGGCAAAGCCTTCAGAATGTCTTGAAAATTAATTTCCTATTAGATTCTAAAGAAGAAACAAAGTTCTTAGTATCTGTGTACTTGTTTCAAGTGAACGACATAATAGCCTACTTGGGCTTCATTTCGGTTAAAACGATCAACACTAGAAACCCCGCTTTCTCCCTATTCATTGCTAATAGTACTAGATCTGGATCTAGTGAACAATCTGTCACTACAATGTACATACATGTACTTTCAGTTTCGTTTTCATCGTGATTTTTGACTGGTGCATTGAACATTCTCATCTGTTGATTCCAAGAAAATGGCCGCGGGGGGTTATAAACGAAGCTAAAATAATCTATTTAAAAATTTGAAGAAAAAATTTATGATGGTGAGAAATGAATTTCTCCTCGTAAGACCTTCAGTGCAATACAATGTACAATGTTTGCGTAACCCAGTTGCATGAAAATCTTTGGTTTTATAGGGAAAGGTTTAGATCTATCCGCCGACAACTAGGCTGCGATCATTACACGCGGACAGGGGCGTGTGAAGTCCAACCTGCCATGTGTCATCAAGCGATGGATAAACAAGAAAGGCAACCTTCGATGCAGATTGGTGGCTTCTTCATTCTTTCCTCAGATTATTTTGAGCTTAAAAGGTCCACACTCTAAAATCTGATGTTGTGTCATTCCTTTCAAGGTACCTTATCGCTTGCATGTGGGCGCAACATGCACATCCCTATGCACTGACCACAAGCACCAGTGACATAGAGTCGGGTCATAGACCACAGGAACATGAAGCACCGTGACTGATTACTACTTGTACTACCAGTGATATACTTTTCCAGTTAGGTAATAAGAACCTCAGTCTAGCCCACATCACTTTTAACTGAAAGATTATATGACATACGAGGCGAGTCCTACATTCTTTAACTTACATTGGTCACGGTCAAAACATTGATCAATGCTGTGCGATGCAGACATCAACTTTGTTTTACACTATTGAACACAATCCAAACGAAAAACAAATTTCGGACGCTAGTATACATAAAGCTGACTATCGATATGCGGTTAAGCAAAGTATAAAACTAGTGGTAATAGTTTTGAAAAAGTGAAAACGAAAGTACTTCATAATCGAACAGGTAATATCGATAGTGTGTATGAAGTCTATTTTCTTTGTACCATATCCGAACCAGTGGCTTCAACAGTTAAAGTTAAGGTTATAGATCGTACTATTTTCAACTCGGCGTAATATATGACAAAGACCGGGCGTAATATGAGAAGGATCGGGCGTAAAGCGTAATTTGCCGCGTTTGAGCGTAATAAATTACGCCCAAAGCGTAATGTTGGCAGGTCTGTATTATTACTATTATTATTATTATTATTATTATTATTATTATTACTATTTTCATTATTATTATAATCACCTTTGTATGGAGGTGGTGGTGGTGAAGAGGAGGAGTAGGAGGATGGTGTTGATGATGATGATTATGATGATGATGATGATGATGATGATGATGATGATGTGATGATGATGATGATGATGATGATGATGATGATGATGGTGATGATGATGATGATGATGATGATGATGATGGTCCACGCTGGCCAAACTTACCACTAGGGGACTGTACAAAAGACAGGAAGCAGTGTACACACATATGATGACAAACTGGAAGGCGTTCCAGTGTGGAATTTCTGAACTCATCTTGGATTTCGTTTAAGACCAGGAAAAACAAATCAAAACAAAACAAAAAACAAGTAGTCAATAATTATTTTCTACGTATAATAATAATATAAAAAAAACACAGCAAAACTTGAGCGAGCCTCACAAACGAGGAAACTTTTGGGGTATTGGTAAATTTATATATGTAGGTTGTTTTTTTTGTTGTTGTTTTGTTTTTTGTTCTTGTTTGGAATGTCGTTAGACCCAAGTTAGGACTGAGCAAATATTTTGGGTTTTAAAACAGGATTTGCAAGATTATGTCATAACACAGAGTTCTAAAACAAGGTCTTGTTTTGAGGCGTACTCTCTCGTTCCAGAAGTGTTTAAAAGATAGTCGGTTAAACTGTGCTCTTAAAAAAAAAAAAAGGTCTTGTTTTGAGGCGTACTCTCTGTTCCAGAAGTGTTTAAAAGATAGTCGGTTAAACTGTGCTCTTAAACAAAAAAAAAAACAGGGTCTTGTTTTGAGGCGTACTCTCTCGTTTAAAAGAGGGTCGGTTAAACTGTGCTCTTAAAAAAAAACAGTGTCTTGTTTTCAGGCGTACTCTCTCGTTTAAAAGAGGGTCGGTTAAACTGTGCTCTTAAAAAAAAACAGTGTCTTGTTTTCAGGCGTACTCTCTCGTTTAAAAGAGGGTCGGTTAAACTGTGCTCTTAACAGCGTCTTGTTTCCAGGTCTGTCCTCAGATTTCTTGCATCAGTGTTTGGGTCTGCGATGAGGCGACTGATAACTCGACAGCTATTATTATTATTATTATTATTATTATTATTATTATTGTTATTATTATTATTATTATTATAGCATACACCAATGTGCTACATTGTGGACGTGGCCCATAAACATTTGGCTGTTTACACTCAGCTCCAATCTTAGTGAGAATTTTCTTACAGAGTTCTAAAAACCTTTTTACAAATCTCTTTATTAGCTCATTTAGCTGAGGTAGCCTACCTTTGTAGTTTGTCGATAGCATCAATGAGTTTCTCTGCTTCGTACTCTTTCTGCTCGTCAGTCATGCCCTCCATTGGATCTCTTTTCTCAGGCTCCCAGCGTCCAGTCACAGGGTTTATTCTTTTAAAAAAAGAAAAGGGTTGTAAAATAATGTTTAAAAAATAGTCAAAGGATGCTCAAATAATGTGCAATAACTGCTTACTAGTCTACAAAACTCAGAACATTTAGAAACAATGTTTAAACCAGTATACAAGCAAATGCATCAACTACCTTTTTTGTAAGCTCAACTGTTGTTGGTGGCTTTATGCAAATTCAAACAATAACAAGGAACTAGTATGATACATGTGTTGTTTCAAAATGTTGGTATAATATTTTGCTGAAAATAAAAAAACAAGGACACAAAGTTCTTTAGTTTTTCCTTAGGAAATGTAAACATTAGAAAAAACAAAAGCATGAGTTCAGTTCAAATACAGGAATTGTTTGACATTCCTTTTCTTAGTCAATGAGTCAACAAGCTGAACTTACGGTGCGTGCTCACAATTTTTTTTAGACCACTTAACTTTTAACATACTGAACTCGACGCGCCTGCCCTGCAATTTTTAAATCACCCACTACTTACTCGTTTTTCAGATCCCTGTACTCTTCTGTGTCAGAGTCCTCCGAGTTGCTGGAGTAGTCGCCCTTGCGCTGCCCACTGTCGCCCAACTTGAGAAGGCCAAACTGGGCCAGGAGGCCGGCACAGTTGCCGTAGCCAGTGTACTTGACCATGCGGTTCACTGGAAACAAAAGTGCGAAATATGTTAACTGCACAGAGCAAGGGAAAAGTTTACTGGAAATACAAGCACTAAATAAGTTCAGTGCGTGAAAAGCATAAGACAAAGATGATTGTAGGACAAAGGTGAAAGAAAAAATTCAATGAAAAAAACACAAACAAGTTAACTACAAGCAAAAGAACAACAAAAAACCCACAAAAAAACAACGGTCCAGCAAGAGCCAAAGACTAGCTTCCAGCAATTTATGATACCCACACCTGCCACTATGACATAGAGAAGGCAAAATAAAGGCTCTTTGGTTGTGGATCAAACCCAGCAACTCCTAAAAAGAATCACTCAGCCATACAAACTGAGCTACCAACTCACTAAAAAGTCAAATTTTGAAATATTAAATAGAATTTTTGCTTTAGGTGAACCCTTTAAATGCCAAAGAATGTACAGAAAACTGACGGGGAGAACAGAACAGAGATCTTTATAAGCCAGGTCCCACTATTTTTTTGCATAGGGGTATTATTATTTTATTTTTAAAAAGCAAAAACAATACAGCATTAAAACTACTGTTTATAGCAGAATAAGTAATCAGACTACCTAAAAGATAAAGTACTATAAACCATGACAACGTGGTTGTAAAAAATGCATGACAAGGGGTTTGTATAAAAAATGTTTATAATAAGACAGGTTAAGAGTGCAGGTGAAAAAAAGATCAAAGGATGTGAATTTTGTGTTCTTACCATTCTCTTTGCACAAAATGAAAATAAAGTGGGCGACCAAGTCTTTCACTTCAGTGACTGGAGACGTGAGGAGCTTGCAAAGTCTGCAATGCAAAAGCAACAGAGCTTAACAATTGAACTGTTCAATATTGTCTTTACAAATTTGTATTCCGATGGCAGAAACTATTATGTTCTTATTACGCAGCCGGCAAGACAGGGCAAAAAATGTGCATTACACTGTAAGTTAAATCAAACAATGTGTTCTTTCTGCTACATCTAACCACTGATTGATTGGTTGCAAGAACATTGGCAATAGCAGGGATATCCATTTGTGGCAGCTCTTCAGTTTATTATCTAAGAATGAAGCAGGCAAGATGCAGAATTTTTACTTGAAAAGTGACTTAATATGTTAAGAAGCACCAAATGTAATTTTAGAGTTTGGAAAAACTCTATTATTATTACAATCAAAGTTCATTAGTAAATAATTTTTAAAAAAAGATTGATATCAAACTCAACCTCTAACTTTTAATTAGTGACTTGTACCTGAAAGGCACCGAAAGCCTAAAATTAAAAATAAAATGTTAACTCAAATGACAAATACGATAATTGAAAGCCTGGTTTCTAATTAACATGTTGACTTCCAATCTTGGTATTCTTCTCATCGGGGTGAGCAAATCAGCAGAATCTGTACTGCGTTTTGTTTTTGTATATATTTTTTTTCCAAGTCACCTTTATCATTTTCACATCTAAGACCTCTTACCTGAAGTTAAGTAATTGTTTTCTGGAAACCTCATAATTTCTCATCCCTAAAAGCATGACATCAGTCTAATGCAAGACGACTGGAGTTTTTTCATCAAGTTCATTTTGACAGATGTGACAGACAAACTCATTAAGGGTGATAAAAGTATTTTACTCACAAATGCTCTTTTCTTTTTAACTTACTTGGAAATAGCTTGGAAATAGCTTACAAATTCTCCGTTGCATACAAAATTAAAGGGGGGAGAGTCATAGATTTGAAAAATTATTGATATTTAGGCTGAAGTCTTGCAAAGATTGCTGAAGCTTACTTGTTTCTGAGCGAGTCACCGTCTTCCGGCAGACGTTTCACCTCGCCTCGTAGAGGTGGCAGCACCTGTCCAGGGTAAGAAAAACATGACTTGATTCAGGTTGACAATCATAGAAAGAGAACAAAGAAAAAGTCGATTTGGGTTACTATTTCAGACCTGCCAACCTAAATTTTCTCTTGGAGTAATATCAGCTGCCACAGAGAGTAATTTTTGCAACTTGGTAGTAATAAAATGCCGGAAACATACACACGCGGTGTGAGACTCCTTGACCAACTTATAACGGTAAAACCTAAAATGAAATTGTATACGCTGACGTAATACCACTGCTTTTCACGAGCATATAAAGGAAAAAAATCAAATCTATTAAGTCTTAATGTTTATAACTAGAGATAATCACATGTCTCCAAGCCCAAAAAGGTTTAGAGGAGTATTGGTAATGAATTTAGTAAAATTAATTAAATAAAGGGCCACTAGTGGTGAATTCCAAGTTAAATATGGTTCATGGGTGAACAAATTGTGAAACTATTTTTAAAAACTAAAAGATTTATTGCAGGAAAAAATACTAGATTAAATTAACCATGGAGATACATGTGTATGAAAGGAGACTTTCTTTTTACAAACCCTCTTACAATGGTATGTCATTGAGAGCCAAAGATAAATACAGTTAACTGTGACAGTGTGAGTAAGCCTTATCAATGTAAAAGAAAACACTGATTTGTAAATCCAACTGTTCAGAAATTGAATCTAGAGTAAAAAATCTAGATCTAGATAATCTTGATATAATACAGTTAACAGTTAGTGAGCCTTATCAATGTAAAAGAAAACACTGTGATGTAAATCCAACTGTTCAGAAATTGAATCTAGAGTAAAAAATCTAGATCTAGATAATCTTGATATCAGATGATCTTCTTTTATACAAACTGTGAATCATTAACCTGTCAGTGCTACATGGCAAAGCCTTGAGAATGTCTTGAAAGTTAATTCCCTATTATATTCTAAAGAAGAAACAAAGTTCTTAGTATCTGTGTACTTGTTTCATGTGAACGACATAATAGCCTACTTGGGCTTCATTTTGGTTAAAACGATCAACACTAGAAACCCCGCTTTCTCCCTATTTCTTGCTACTAGATCTAGTGAACAATCAGTCACTACACTGTACATAACATGTACTTTCGGTTTCGTTTTCATCGTGATTTTTTGACTGGTGCATTGAACATTCTGTTGATTCCAAGAAAATGGCCTGGGGGGAGGGGGGGGGGTTATAAACGAAGCCAATATAATCTATTTAAAAAAATTATGATGGTGAGAAATGAATTTCTCCTCGTAAGACCTTCAGTACAATACAATGTACAATTTTCTCGGCTGCGTATCGCAGTTGTATGAACATCTTTGGTTTAATATGGAAAGGTTTAGATCTATCCGCCGACAACTAGGCTACGGTCATTACATGTAATGTATTATACATGTACGTGGACAGGGGCGTGTGAAGTCCAACCTGCCATGTGTCATCAAGCGATGGATAAACAAGAAAGGCAACCTTCGATGCAGATTGGTGGCTTCTGCATCCCTACCTCAGATTATTGCGAGCATAAAAGGGCCACACTCTAAAATCTGAGGCGGGGTCAGTCCTTTCAAGGTACCTTATCGCTTGCATGTGGGCGCAACATGCACATCCCTATGCACTGATCACAAGCACCAGTGACATAGAGTCGGGTCATAGACCACAGCACCGTGACTGATTACTACTAGATCTATACTACCAGTGATATACTTTTCCAGTTAGGTAATAAGAACCTCAATCTAGCCCACATCACGTTTAACTGAAAGCTTATACGATGGCGAGTCCTTACTTCTTTAACTTACAATGCTCACATTGATCAATGCAAATTGATGCTTTGCAATGCAGACATCAACTTTGTTTTACACTATTGAACACAACCCAAACGAAAAATAAATACCGGACGCTAGTATACATAAAGCTGACTATCGATATGCGGTAAATCAAACTATAAAACTAGTGGCAATAGTAATTGTTTTGAAAAAGTGAAAACGAAAGTACCTAATAATCGATTAGGTAATATCAATAAAGTCTATTTTCTTGGGCCATATCTGAATCAGTGGCTAGAGGTTAAGGTTATATGATCGTACTATTGTCAACTCGGCGTAATAATTTATATGACACGGACCGGGCGTAATATGACAAAGACTGGGCGTAAAGCGTAATGTTGGCAGGTCTGTCAATTTAACGGTGGTAAAGGTTTCATCTCGATTAGAAAATGCAACGACAAAGCATTTTAAAAGATGTTGAGCTAATGTAAAACATCTTGTTCCATTCATTAAGTCCAGTTCATAAACCAACCCTTTCCATCATTTTCTTGCAGGGCTCACCATGTGTAAAACATATTGCTCAGCTTCTTTTGGGCCTGACAGCTGAACTCTGTTAGCCATATCTGCCAGGGAAAGTGTCAAAAACGTCTGGATGGGAAGTAGCAAAAATAATCAGAAGGTTATTCATATTCATATCTATCAAATCAATTTTCATGGGAAAAAATATTGAACTGCAAACTAATCTATTCCCGTCATTTCTTGGTTTCACAGAGGATCTTTATAGATACAGGTATATTTCAAGACCACTGAGGGTGCTACCTTCTATGTGGAATCTTGCTGTTCAAAATCCATAATATCAGATTTGATTTTCCCCTGCTGGTGTGGCCAGCATCAGTTCCATGTGACCAGCCAAGTCCCAGGCATCCTACTCTGGGATCCTTTGACAGTATTGGACCGTATTGAGACCTTGGACATTATAAACTTAGAGAGTTTTGTTTTCTTACTACAACCAAAGATCGAGAAACAAAAAGCAATCTCTGGATCACTCTGAAAAGGTTTATTTTTGAATGGTTATGCGGAAATGATTAAGCTGTATAACCAAACCATGTCCTGAAGCGCGTCTCCTGAGAATCTACAAGTAAGTCAATTGCTAATTGTCTTGCATCATTAATAGGGCTATGTTATATAGCGGAACAGAAATGAATTGTATTCTTCAAATTCTCATTTTAAAAAAATTGCACATTTTAATCAAAGGAGCCACAAGTTAGAATACCTTTGTCAATCTCTGGATATTTTTCTTTATCAGTGATGTTAAACACTGCTTCACAAGGCCCATGTTGTTATCCTGGGGAAGTACAATATTTGATGGTACAGACAACTTCCAAGTTCATTTGCAGTACTTGTATAGAAGATTCAGACTATCACAAAATATTAATTTTCAACACAATATCAAAGTATTGATAGCTTATAACAAAAAAAAATCATTATATCAACACCAAAAGAAACAAATTTTCATTGAATGTTTTAGAAAAGAACAACAGAGTAAACAGGAGAGTAAATTTTACTTGTCTTAAAATCAATATGAGAGCTCTGAACAATCATATTTATTTTGAGCTGATGTTTTTGGCAGTTTTACCCGATATGACAGTCGCATTGTGTTTTAAGTGACACTATATCTTGGCACTACAAACATAAATTTCCTTTTCAATACAAGCAGCTCAGCAGAAATTTCAGTACATGTAATAAAAAAGACATAATTTGTAAGAAAAGGTGAATGCACAGTAATAATTTCCTAGACAATGAACAATGAAAAAAAAAAAGAAAAAAAAAGGAAAAAATAAAATTTAGTCTTGTTTAGAGATTCATTTTATTTTATTTTTTATCAATATAAAAATTGACCTCCAAACTTTGGCTTGATAAAAAAATTAAAAGAAGTGCAAATATTAAATTAATAATACACACTTGTTAAAAATTCTCTTCAGCAATGAGAAACCATGAGAAAATGCTAAACACACAGTCAGTGCAACAACAAAAAATTACTTATGATTTCATAGATATTAAGAACTAGATCTGTATATGAAAAAACTGTACAGATAGTAAAATAAAACCCGTAGATACCCTATTGAAAACATCTGTGTGCTCTGTGATTGTGGACCGCAGTTCAGCCAGACTGTTGTGGGCGTACACTGCAGCCAGGGTCATGTACGGTTGACACAGTGGCTGAAATGGATAAAAATATGAACTTAGGTAAGTTAAATAAAAATCTGGCAACAACTTTCTATTTTTTCATTATAAAGATAAGGTGTTAAATGAGTAAAGAGTAAAAGAGTGCATTGAACATTTTTAACATTTTACACTAGGAACAAAATAATGAAAGACTGAGAAGACAGAATGCCTTACCCTGATATATCTTTGAAGAACTTGTGGTGTGTACTTGGGAAGAAGGATAATCTGAAACAGTGGTTTGAAAGGAAAAATTTAAGAAAATATTTATTTCAGTACATTCTATGCTGAAAGTGGCATATTGGTTCCATCTTCTTTTTTTTTTCTCTTCTCAAATTAGTTTGTTGACACTTAAACTGCCTATTTAAAGTAGTCCAAATTCATAAAATCAAAACCATTAGAATGACTCCTTTATCCAATTTCATAACAGAATCAACTGCTGTATTGCTGAAAAAAATAAAGACATTTATAACATATGGACATTTTTTAATGCAACACTCTTGTTTGGTATTTTGTGCCTTGATCGACATACAATAATATTATGCTTCCAGTGGATTCTTTTAAATATTTCTGATACTGCAAGTACAAATAACAAGAAGTTCTCTTTAGACACGACACTCTTTGTGAAAAAATATAGTCTTATGACTGGTGTTTAGGCACTCTTTATTGTAATAAAGCATAGTCTTATAACTGATGTGTAAGTTAATCCTCCAAAAAGTAATATTCACTACACGCATGTCATGTTGGGTAGGTCTATTCTATCACTTAACTAAATTACTTTGGTCACAAGGCATTGGTGTTAACATGGATTATCATTCTTTGCAAAAAGCTCAATTGTAAGGCACCCAGATTTAAATCCGGCACAAGTCAGAACTTAGAATTTTTTTTTAAATTTAGTGTCTTAAATAAGCATCAAATGTACTTAATAAGTTTGGTAAAAAATTATTAATATAAAACCCAACCGTTCCAAGAATCAGAGATTAACTTTTTCATTTAAAAATGAAAAATGGCCAATATAGAGTAGTTTTTATATGTTAAGATAGTTCTTGATTCACCTTGGTACGCCTCACATATAATACATGCATGAGACATCCTTCTGTGAAAGCTTGGGTGACTAACCTTTCCATGTAGTATTAAGGAAACGAGAGTGAATTTCTTATAGGCCTCCATCATTATGTGGCTCACAGCAACACTGGGTGTAGTGACAGCCTGAAATGGAGATGTATTAAAAAGTATCCATTCATGTGACATCTCTCTTTTAAACTTAATAGCTTAGTAATACATTTTTAAAATAATTGCGTAAATATTTAGTTAAAACAGATTTACAACAACAAAAAATCAACACATTCTACCTTGGTTTTCAAGATTTCAGAAGGGGTTTAAAATAAAGTAACCTACAACCGTGCAAGGCAACTAAAATTTAATTAAATAATAAAAATTCAACAAAGCAGACTCTTCGTAAAATATACCCACAGACATACACAAAAAATAACCAAAAAGTTGTGAGTCTGGTTTTGAGTGGAAATAAGTTTTAAGGGACAGCACAGTGAAAATTAAATACATTTTCAAAAACTGCTAACATGTAGTCCAATATTAGCATTACATAGACTATATTGTGGATGGGGCCCAAGACTGACATCTGACAATTTTATGTACTGCCACACACTAGACAGGGTGGGAATACCATGACTCCTGTCTCAGCCAGTCACATTAAACTGACACCGAACCAACCACTAGGGAGCGCCGGAAGCCGATGCCGATGTTCTACCCTAGGGCTACCATGCCCCCCCAGGAGAAAAAGACCATATACAAAAACAAAACAAAAACTTTTGTAACTTACTATTTCAAAAAAATATAATGCTCTTTCATAGTTTTTCAACGCTGTGTAGATCATTCCCCCGTAGTAATAATAAAGAAGATAGTCCCTGGCATCTAGGCGCCCTCCCTGAAAGACAAAAATAAGAGACACATGAGATGACAAATTATCTTAACATCTAAAAAGTATAGTATTTTCATTAGATCAAGATACCTAAAACGTGAAAATCAATGTGAAGAATGCTAGTAAATTATGAGACAAGCATAAACTGAAAATAAAAAATTCTTCTCCAATAAATCATTTAAAGTTGTTTATTAAATTAATAGCAATTAGTTAAAAGTTGATTTTGTCACACTTTTGTCAACTTAAAAATTGTTTGGTTTAATAGAGAAGTTTTATTTCTGATCAAAACATGAAACAAATTAAAAATGTTGTAAGGCTACTTAGACCATACCTCTCTGCTAATTTCTGTGATGTCAATGTCTAAGAACCTCAGTGCCGGTTTCATATTCTTTGCCAATAAACACAGCTGAGGAGGAATGTTTTGAAGCCTGTTAGTGTTATCTATAACTAGCTAGAGCCAGAAATTTAGATTTGAACTATTTGTAGTCTATGAATGCTACAGTCCTGAGAACCTACCATGCAGCAAGTAAGTAATTTAGTGTCAGTTTACCATGTTAGAATTTGATGCAAACTGTTATTTAGAACTAGAAAAGAAGATGGAACTAGACCCAGATCTATATGATCCTAGTAAATTTTTGTACATCTAGAATAAAGATTGTAGGTCTAGATCTGACACTGCAGTCTAGATCTCTGTCCCAAACAATTTTATTTTTGCTGTTATTAATTTAGTCACAGTAAATGCCTTTGTTCTTTGTAACTCAGTCCGAATTAATACCTGTTTTATTGAACCAAAAAAACTGTGTGCTTGAGTGAAAGAGACACACACACACCATGCAACCACTCTTTCTTTCCAGTCTCCACTTCCCTTTCACTAGTCTCTTTTCAGATTTACTTTCACTTATGGGTTATTCAGAGAAAACTAGAACAGAGCTGCTCTATATGCATGGGCATAAGCTTCCCTCCCCTCTCTTGCTTTCCCATGCAAAGACCCCGACTTTTCCTTCTCAAAGAAAACACACACTGCATATAATGATAAATATATACTGATTAATTAATATCCCAAGCTATCCAAAAAGTAATTGTTTAATCAGTTTATCTTATTTTTTCATCTCTTATACAGAATAGGTAAATGCCATACAGATCTAATCAAAGTGTATTTTTGCTCGCATGGTACTAAAATTACATGTACTACACGAAAATTGAGTCATGAGGTCTTGATTTAGAAATAAAGACGAGTTGCGAAGAAATGTGGGTAATACTGATAACGACGTAGTCTCATAATTCCTTTTAAGCTGTGGGCAAATGAAGGGAGGACCCTGTAAGAGATTTGCACGCCAGTCAACATTCAGATACTGACTTAGAGAACAATCGGTCTTACTAAGGAAAACCACACTAGATCTAGACTGGTTACATGGGCGGGTTGATAATTTTGAAGGCAGAATAGTACCAGCAGTACAGTGTCAATGGCTTTCAAAAGAGCCTGAAGTGTTTCCTCCAAGATGAAAAAAAACCCTTCTGAAAATATGGGAAAATTAGAATATTGGGAATAGGAAGAATTGTCGGGGAAATATCGGAATGAGTGACAGGTCTGTAAGTGAGGGGATATTTCTTATGTGTCCAACAGTTTTTCATTTCCTATGGTCTGATACCTGGCAAAGACTTCCATGGATAGAGGTCAACTGTGCAGGGTGCAGCTGTATTTTCTGGATGGCCTCCATAAGAGGAGCTATTCCTCTGGCATACTATGAAGAGAAGAAATAAAAACACTAAGAGAGAATTTTATAAATGATACACTTTTGTGGGGCTATTTAAATTGTTTACCTTTTTTTTTTACAAACAAATCTTTTGTTGCTCAGATAAAAACAGGGATAATCTAAATGACAATTTCAATTTTTTTTTAAAATGTACTCTGTATGTTTTTTTTTTTTTTTCATAGATTGAGTTCTGGTATCAATTAATATAATAATCAATAATTTTTCCCTTATTTCTATTAAATACTATGTTTTTAAGACAAAGGAACATAATTTATACACTTTTTTCAATGATTGAAACTTGACTTTTCAATTGTTCTCAATCCTAAGCATGCTTTGAGCTTGATTTAAAATTGGATAGCCCCAGTTAAATCCTTAAACCTGAGTATGACCAGTAAATTCACACAATATGATGAAACAACGAATGGACAAGAGGGTTTATAAACTTAAGACAGCTCCAAATTCAATTTAATTAATGACAAAAGATAAAACTATCTTGTAGTTAGTTTCATCAAACAATAAAATGAAAAAAAAAAGGTATATTACAAAGCTCTGTTTTGACCACTTACCATTTTCCTGTCTATGAGAGCTTGAGCAAATTTCTGGCACAGCTCTGCGTCTGTAAAAAAGAACAAAAGTTACCAAGTGAGGAAATTGATTCTTATTGTGACAGCGAAAAGGGTTAAAACTTCAGAAGTTCAAAAACTTCTATCAACCTGACAAAATAACCACTAAAACAATCATCACCATTTATTTTTATAATGTCAAGACTTTTTTTTATCTCGCTTGCAGCATTTTCTATTTGTTCTTTTTGTAAAATTCTAAATTTATACTGTATAATAATAATAGACTAAAAGGAGCGAAGGATGTAATTTAGGTTGAGCATCAGCAAGGTACAATAACTTATGAAACCAATGGACATCTTCAAGTACTAAATAAACTTTCAAAAAGGGATTTTTTCTAAAAAAAAAATAAAGAATGAGCTCATTGACCTTCGGAAAAAAACGAATAATACTAACAATTATCTGTAGCAAAGCGAACGTGCTCTCCGTTGCACTTAGAAAAAAACTCTGTGGTCTGCACCAGCGTTGTCTCCAGATCTGGAATGTTAGGAAGACTGTACTTGACACACCTGGGGGACAAATGATAGAAGAGTTTTTGAAACTATTAGAAAGATTTGCACTGTAATTTTAAAAAATAAAAAGGATATGATTGTTTTGCAGGGTGTTCAACTTGACAAGAATGACAGCAACAACAAAATTGCACCATACAATGGACAGTTATAGTGTAAATACAACAGCTTAGTTATTTCAAAATTATTTACATGACAGAATGAGAATGTATGATTGTTTTGTTTTTTTATTTGGTGCTAATATAAAACCAATTCACTTAAATTTTCTGTAAAGCACTGTCAAAACTTTGCTATGAAATACCACCCCCAACATAATTCACTGTATTAAATAGTTATTATTATGCTATAAAACATCACAACTGACTAATGATCTAAATGAACAAATGACATACAGTATTGCTGCATGGATGCACATGGAAAAGAAAACATCAGTAATTTTAACAAGGGTTTTTTGTGTGTGAAAGCATACAATTATACAGTGCATTTCCAATCTATCATTTGCAATGATAGTATTAACTATAATATTAAGGTAACAATTTTAACTGATCTTATTCCAAACTTAAGAATGTCAGAATGTATCTAGTGAACAGATTTAATAGGTAATCTTAGTAGTGCAACTGTCCATACTCTGTTGGAAACAAACTCTTACAAGATTCCTAGGATTCCAAGAGAAGCTTGTTGAACGTCCAAAGTAGCAAACATGTTATCAAGGTGAGAAACATTTTTTGCAAGCATGTCTCCACTTTTATTCACAAAGTCGTAAAGCTGAGTCAGGTTACCTGGAAAAAAAAAAAACATGAACAGCTTTCTCAAGGCTTCAAATTTTATATAAAATGTAGGTGTGTATTTAGTTATTAAATTTCAAGGTGAAAACTATTCAAGAAAAAAAAAGGATTATATACGTCCTGAAAGTGCCACAATTGAAATTTTAATACAATATTTTACGACGAGATGTGATGCCTTTGATCGACTTATTATTCTGTATTTGGTGCAGATCAGAAAAGGCTATCTAGATCTAAAACAACTTTAAAAATTTTAAACAGCTTCATATTTCTTGCAGAGACTGCTGGTGCAAGATAGAGAGACAAGACATGTTGATGATGTTCAGATTATCATGTTGACTGAATGCCAAGTTTCTTCTGTTGCGAAAGGACATCCATAAGAAAGTCTATGAAGTTTGTGTGAGTCATCAGCTTTCAAAAGAATACCAATCAACTAGAAAACTAGTAAAAGAGTATACATCAACATTCGCACTTTAGATCTAGAGGACTAGAGTAGAGGGTAGCAAGCTTGCAACTACTGGATCTAGGCTTTGGCCTTGGGAGAAGATAATTTTTAAGTTCTAAAACTAGATTCTTCCCAGACACACTCTTACAGATAAAGATCAACGTAACTTAAATCATGGATTGTGAAAACTGAAATATCAATTTAAATCTAGAGAATCTAGATCTAGATTAGATCTAGAGTCTAGCCGGTTTTAAATCTTCAGAACTTCTAAGGCCCACAGTCAACTCATTTGGGAACGTTTTTGACGGAGTATGTTAACAATTTTAATCGCTTCTTATGTTTACATGTGAATATACGTGTTTCTGCATCAGAGAAAGAGTTTATTCCTCACTGGGATGTTCTAATTTACCTGAATTTGACATTGTTTGCACCATGTTTACATATTGTTCTAAAGACGACGCCATTTTGCCTTATAACACTATAGATCTTCTAAGTGACGGGCGACCGACAGTGCCAGTGAGTCACTGGCTGTGGTGAAAATTATGACTGAATGAGTGAACAAACATTGAAGAGCGAAGTTAATGACTTAATGCCGGATAAACATTTTGATGTGCCAATTGTCAGGTTAAATCTCTCTCTCTCTCTCTCTCTCTCTCTCTCTCTCTCTCTCTCTGCCCCACCCTCTATTTTCTCCCCCTCTTATAATTTTTGCCTTCTATCTCTTTCAGTCATCTATCTCTTTCTATCTATCTATGTATAATGTAACGACTCTCTACCTCTCATCACCAATTATTCTCTCTCTCTCTCTCTCTCTCTCTCTCTCTCTCTCTCTCACTCACCCACTCTCTGGAATTTCTTTCCGAATGTAATAGGACCTATCTGTAACAATACATGAAGTCATTTCAAGAGTCTTGTGCGGTGAACATTCTCTGGTTGCTTCCAATTTCCTCAACTTTTGTGGCGAGTCTAACCTCCGATCCTCAGTCAAGAGCCCCACAAGTTATGTCTCATTCCCGTGTTAGAACCGTGTTGAATTTATCCAGGGGGAGACAAAAGAAAAATGAACAATCAACAAAAGAACGTCGAACCCCTCCACTGCCAAATAACACAGTGTGGTTTAAACTTAAATATGAGCTAGTAGGCCCCTAATTTGTATATTCTAGAATGGCGGGTTTTACTGAGTGATAAAGTAGGAATAAAAAATGTATTCCTACATTTGATTATCTAGACGTGTTTGCCTTCTCGGTTCCACGTCGAAGTTACATTCGTATAGAGTTGACCACCGTCTCCCGTTTTATGGGAGCACAGCAAATTGATTATGGATCTCTACAGGGGATAAGTTGGCACTATCGTGGTTTTCGAACTGGGGACCAGCGCTCTACTTTATTCACACTCCTGTTTAAACTTTCATTTTGTAATTTCTTGAAATAACTTTTGGGTTTAAAATATAATGAGACGAGAGCACCAACTGAGGATAGAAATTCGAAACTTCCGCTAGTTAGCCTTAAGTCTGCTGCTGAGCTGTAGAGAATGGAGCCTCTTTTTTTCCCAGTGTCATTTTACGCGATATACGAACACACCATTTTAAGATCTTTCTTGAGACCTAGGAGACGTTTATCAAGGAGAGACCTCAGATAGAATCGGAGGTGCGATTTTGTAGTGTTAGCTTATACTGTACATTTATTGGCACAACGTGCGGCTTCAGACTATTTGATACCTACTGGTTGGGTCCGTGTTAATTCTGATTTTGTTTTCGAGTGCAAGTGGTAAAGAGTTTGTCTCCCAATCGGGAGGTCCCTGGTTCTTCTTCTTCCGGTTCTCCGATGCTGTTGTAGTACACATGTATCCATGCCAGGGCAACAAATGCTGCAGTTTTTTCTATATCCTCCAAGGATCCGTAGAGCTTGCTTCGCAAATCCGATCGCTGGCTCCATACAGTTCTGATGTCTTCATGGTTATTGCAGCCTTGTAACGCATGCTATAAAGTTTCTGCTGCTGCACCACACGAGCACAGACCCAAATGTTGTCCCCTATTTGTTGCGTCACAGTCATTATACAAATACTATAATGTGACTGACTGAGGCAGAAGTCCTGGTATCCACGCACTGTCTCTTTGTGACATTACGGGAAATTGTCAGACCCTAGTCTTGTAACCCATCAACAATATAGTCTATAGAGCGCTGACGTTGGACGCTAAGCAATTAAAATCAAATCCGTGTTATTCTGTCAATATGTGGTCAGATGTGACACCGTGAGAAGCTTCTGTCTCTGTGTGGCTGCAACTAAACATGTAAAAAGTTGGCACTTCTTCAGTTCCTGCCTCATACTAGGATTCGCCCTTGTAAACTTAGTACAAGTACTAGTAATAGACAGTTAGATAAATGATTGCAAGCTCCGACCAGTATGGCTGTGTACCATATTGGAGTTTGAGGTTATTTAACTTATTTTTAAAGGGCATCTTCTCCTAAATGTAACCATTTTTTTTTAAATATAAAAATAAAGTCTTAGTTTACCCCCTGAGACATGTGGTTTAGATCACAATAAGAAAAAAAAAAGTAAGAACAATTTTTCAAAAAAAAAATAAATCTGGAGGCCATCTTGGATTTTTCAACCATGTCTGTTTTTCCCCCTCGGGATTTTTTTTCCATTATTTTTCATTATTTTTTTTCCAAATTACCTGAAACTTGGTGTACATAAACCTGAAATAATTATACTATACGTATAATATTATTAATGAGAATAAATATTGCAGAATTTGTGGTGTAGGATATTATATATGAAAAAAAAAATACAAATCGTAGAAATACGGGAAAAATGACAAAATTATCCCTCTATATATGATAAAAAGATCTTATAGAGATATCCTTCGATACACAGTTTTCTTCAGTAATAATCTTTCTGCAACCTAAATTTGAGCTGAATCCAAGGAAAAACACAAATGTTATAGGCATATATGATATCCAAATCATTCGTTTTGAGAAAACGGCAAACAAAGATTAATAAAGGTTAAATAGGGGGGAAAATGTATGGTACTTTGGTAGTGATCTATATAAAACAAGGTCTACAAAATGTACTCTAGGAATTACCCAAGGGATTTCATTCAAATTTAGAAGAATTCTGACAACGATCATTAAAATGATATATAATTATAACTCGATACAGTGGTCAAATGAAATGTTCAACATAAAATGTTTCAGGTGGGTAATCATGAACAAAAATGTGAAAAAAGATTTATAAGAATATAACTGCTTCCAAGCTGTTTTAATTGTTTCTTAATTCTTGAATAACTAGAGAAGGCAATGAACCATTCCTGAGTGAGGTGATAATTACTAATATTTACCCGTATATGCCCTTAAAGCTTATTATCGAATTGGTTGTTAATTACACTAAAAAATCAGCTTTTTAAATTTTTTTTTAGTTTTTATACTTAGGTGGCAAATATCACATGTTCTTTATGTTTCATTGAATTCAATTTTATTATTTTTTTTTTCCTTTAACATATTTTTGTTGCCAATTGAGTTGCACCATTTTGTAAAGTTCAGTCCTTTTGTGTATATCATAATATGTAATGCATGCATATAAAACTATACATGTATTAAGTTAATTCAACTCAGAAATATTCATCTTAGAGCATTTATTTACAAAAACAAATTTATAATCCATCAAAGTTACAAAAAAATACAAAAAACCTTGATTCCATTTGAAACCGTATCATTATTATGACACAGCCTTCTACAAAGTGGTTAACAATAAATTCCAACAAGTTATCAGAGCTCATACCCAGAACAATGCCTTCTGGCTTACACATCTCGCAAAAATGCATATCATCTCATCAAAACAAACCCCTAGATTTCTTTTGTTTGTCTAAGACAAAAGTAAAAACAAAAACAAAACACTCAGCCTATCATAGGCTATGTATATCTTTCAGAAATAATTATTATTATTATTATTATTATTATTATTATTATTATTAATATTATTATTATTATTATTATTATTATTATTATTATTATTATTATTATTATTACTACTAAACAGAGGTTTCATTCTTCATGACATTTCAGTGGTTATGATTTCACTATCTTCTACACTCCTAATATGTAAGTGCAGTCACTAGGCAATTCAGCAATTTGTGAGGCAACCAGGGTGAATCAGGCTTGGGTCATAATTTGGACATTTTGAGTTATTCATAAGGTGCTAAGAGACATCAAATGTGCTTTAAGGGGTAGACAAATTACAACTCTATCGTTTCTAAAAGAAGAGTTTTTTGTGTTTGCTTTTGAAAATGGAAACGGTCAATATACAGTATTTTTGTTATGCTTAGAGGTCTCTAGCTCAAAAATTATATCAACAACATGTGCCTGATTCAACCTTGATGCCTCACATTTGTTGTTTGCACAATGTTTATATTAATGCACTGCAGATTATGTGGTTTTCTATGACGGAAATATGCCAAGGTCTGATTCTTTGAGTCATGCTTAAGATAGTCACCAACACCTGTGGGAGACTCCAAAGCAACATCTGTATAACTTCTCAGATTTAAGATTTGACAAAGTATCAAAAACTCGCTGTGCTATCGGTTATTACTAATGATGTGTAATCTGTTACTACTAAAACAAATTATTTGAAGTTGTTTGTCAGCTTGTCTGGGCCTCAAGTTGGTTCTCGCTGAGCTGTTTCTCGGCCTGTTCCCGCGTGCGTTTGATCCTCCTGATCTCCAGGTACTGCAGCTTTTCGCTGAACAGAGTTGTGAGGGGCGCAATCAGTCTGGGCAGGGACTCCAGCGTCCTGGGGCAAACCTGTGGGAGAGAAAAGCACAGGGCTCATAAGTTTCAAAAATGGGCCAGAAGGAAGTTCACTTGAGGGTAGCTATACCTAGATCTAAAGCATTTTTTTTTAAAATACACTGTAGTCTGAAAAAATACACAGCCTCTGTACCAGCCCATCACATTATTATTTCACTGAACCAACTGGTAGGGGACAAAACCCAACAAACAAATTTGCCAAATCATAAAATTAAAACACGGGACCTCCCAAACAGAAGTCTAACATTCTACCACCTTAAACCAGCTCACCAACCACCCATCCTACCTTCCAAAAAAAGAAGAAAAAAAAGCTAACAACTTGAAAAAAAAACATTTTTTAAAGGAAAAAAAAAAGGACTCATTTGAGGGTAAACAAAAATCACCATAACAACTACTTTGTGACAATATTAAGGCCAAAAAAACGTAAATTAAATGAAAATACAAATAAGATCTAAAATAAGAAGAAGGACACAGAACAAACAAATTAAATTCACTAAAAGACAGAGGCAGTAATCATTCTCCAGGTAAAAAATATCACATAAACTCATATCGAGCACCTAATTCAAATTTTAGGAACTTTCAGCTCACAAAAAAAAAATTGTAGGTTTTTATCCTTTCTTTTTCTCCAGACACCTGATTTTTTCAAAATTTTAATGCTATATTGCTACTTTCCTGAAAGAAGAATTGGTTGCCAAATCTTCACAGCATCACACCTAAAGTAAACCATAACAACTACCAAACTTACTTTTCAGAAATAGTGAGGAAAGTAGGAAACAAAAAACTGACTTGCAACATGGTACACACAAAAAAAAAACGTACCTGCATGTTGTCAAATGCTATTCCCATATTTTTCGGAAGCTCCATGTCGAAGAAGGGAACCATGTGGGGGTATCTCTGGCTGAAGTGAGTGAGGATCATGTGTCTGGCCTTCATCCGTGAGCCCACATCCATGGCCTCGGAGAAGGTGCTGGCAGAATAAGCAATAGCATAGACAAAACTATAAATTTCACTTGTAGATTGAAATATACACATCTCTGAAAAAAACATTATGACCACTTCTTTGGATTTTAGGATGATTTAACTGAGAAAATCACTTTTGGAATGTAATATCTATTTCTATAAAGCATTATAATCCTTTAGCGGTTTTTAGATCATTTTTGTATTTCTTTTGAAGTGCAAAAAGAAGTAAAATATGTATGTGAAACTGTGCTTCTTGTGTCTGATTTTCTTCAGAAATATGAGGTTCAAGTCACCTGGAAAGGTTTTGAGATACACATTTGTATGCGTCTTTTTGAGCATTAAAATTTTTCTAAATATTTTGTTTTGGTTGTTACATTTAAAAAAGGAATATCTTTACGTCTACTTGAGAGATTTAACTTTACAAATAAATTTTGGGCAGAAAGCAAAGAGAAAAGCAATGCTGCCAAAGGCTGAAAAAAGTTCAGATAGGAGCTTTGATAGAGTTGTCCATGTGTAGTTTCAACCAGTCTGCAAGTTGTAACTTTACAACTGTAATCTTGTAAGGCAGGCCATGACAACAAATGGACAAAACGACTGACCCACTGACAGTCACGGAAAACAAAAGATCAAGAGAAAGACAGAAAAGGAGATGATGCAAAAACTTTGTTCAGCAGAAGTGCATAAGGTTGAGCAGGACACGCGACCATGTGAGAGTTGGAGGTGTGCTATGGAGGGCTATATGTTGCAGTGGATGGACAATGCCGGTAAATGTTTATTTTATTGTACCTGTGCTTGCTGACTTTAGCATGAGCAATGAGCGCATCTTCATGTGTTGCCTCATGTATAAGGACATCACAATCCATTCCTACAAGAAAAAAAAAATCATTAAATAAATCAATCATAAAATATGGAGGATGAAGTTAAAAAGTTACTTTTAATTTTGAATTTTAAAATACCAATAACAACCCTTCATACAAGGCAGACCAAACTACTGCGATGGATCAGTCTCACATTGGTTTCTCGTATCTTGATGTCCAATGTCAGCATCTAAGCTATGTTATGGACCGGTCCTAAGAGTAAGACTAACATAAGACAATTTTATGTGCTGACACACAGAGATAGAGCTGGATTACCAGAACTTCCTTTCTCGTCAGGTCATGTTAATCCCACACCGAGACAACATGTATGGGACCTGAAGTCTCATGAACACCAATATATATGAAAACAACATTGTAGCAAGCAGTCTTGCAATTGCTCTTTGAAAAGTATCCAATTGGATTATTTGGTATATCTTAAAAACAATTTGGGAAGCATGATATTATCGAGTAATAAACTGATGAATACAGTGTACGTTCAGTCACTCAGCCAGCCCGGTCTATGATCACATGCGCACAGACAGTGATGAGTGATGCAACAATGTTTGCTTGGCTTCGCACATTCAGTGTTTGAGACTGTGTTGGGCTAGGTCTTGATGGTACGCGCTGATCAGTGTGTACTGTAAAAATTGATGCAACTATGTTTGCTTGGCTATGTACATTAATTTTTTATTGTTTTTGTTATAGATTGCATGTGCCTAGGCACTGGTGGCTCTCGATGATCAGTGTGTAAATGTAAGCCTTTTGGTGGCTCTGATTAGCAAGAGAGGGGTGATGGTTGGCTTTGTTAGTGTTAGATTTGATGACTTATGACTTGTATTTGTACTGCATTGCATAAGGTAGGTAAAGGTTTGTCTGAATATGCTGATTTTTTTAGAAACTCTACCATTAGCGGCATGAAGTTAGTTATTTCTTTTCGGTTTAGCGATAGTATGCTGGCCGACGATTTCGGTTTACCGTAGGTTTCTTATAAGGAAAAAAGAAGGAAACCCGCAATTATTTCGATTTCTTTTCGGTTTAGCCGTTTTTTCGGTTCAGCCGTTTTCGGTTTAAGTGTGTTCCACTGTATCTTGAAAATGATTTGGGAAGTAATAAACTGATGAATACAGTGTACGTAGCAGGCCTGTTAAATTGATCTATTTACCTGCTTGCACAAGATTGTCGCAAGGTCTTGTGTCTCCAGAGAAGACAATTTTCCAGCCACCTGTTTGCTTGAGGACCATTCCAAATGCATTGTTACAATGATCCACAGGAACCGGCTTGTACTGTGAATAGAAACCAAGGGAAGAATTCTTAAAACCAAATACATAAATACTTTTACGAGGTTCCATTTACAAAAGAAACTTACTAAAATACTAATGGCACAACATGTGGAAGACAAAAAGCTAAGATCCTAGCAAAGACTACGTTTTTTCAAAGTTGACACATAGCTTTTCAATGAAACATGAGCAACTAGCCTGAAATAGAAACCAGCACTGAAATAAAGAAAATTCATATTAGCTCTTAAAAATCAGAATTTGTGAGGGGTTTTGCAGAGTACAATTTTTTCCCTTAAATTTGTGTGCACCATTCTCAAGATCCAAGAATTGATACTGGAATAAGAAAATAATAATAATAAAAATAAAAATAAAGTCTCTATTAAATATATAAATAGTATACTGATACCAGTTTAGGTTAAAAGAATGGCCTTTATTTGAAAATGATCTTGTAAAATAATCGTTCACAAGTGTCTTTTAAATTAAAAGTCATTGCAGAGTGGTGACCATTTCTAGGGATACACTGCAATCTGTTATCTTTTCAAAGGAGCTTAACAATTGAGATTTTGTAGGGATACACTGCAATCTGTTATCTTTTCAAAGGAGCAACACAATTGTGATTTTGATTACCTCGTCTAAGTGCAGCTCCTGCATGACATCATCAAACGTTGCCGCAGGAAGATGGAAGTCATCAACAAATGTCTTCAGATCTGCCTGGTGCTTCACAAACCTGGGAGCAGCCACAACATTGAACTGAATAACAACGTGCCTCATTTTCAAGGAGTTTTAATTGATTGTTATTCAGTATTGTTTTCCTTGTTAGTGATCATTGCTAGAAAATTATCAGGGGTCCTTGGTTTAATAATGTCTTTCCACAAATATCACTAGCCCAAGACAGATAAAACATTTAAAAAAAATTAAATATTTCTTATTTTTCTTTACTAAAAAAGAATAAAATTGAAGACTCACAAAATTTTTTTGAGGCTTCTTTACTAAAATGTGCTTTACAAGAACTATTTTTGTCTTTAAAGTTCAATGTCCTAATATATTCGTTCTAGTTATTCTACTGACAAGTGAAAGTGAAATGGAGGGATTAGATAACACTTCTTCCACTTAATATGTTTACTTGTTTTAGTTGAGGACAAACATGTGCATTTCAAAAGTTGAAAGTATGTTCCCCTCACATTGTGTCCATGAAAATAGCCACAATCTGTTTCACCACTGCTAAGAACCTCACAAGTGATTAATAATGCTAAAAAAAAAGGATAGATTTGTAACCTGAGCATATGAGATAAACCCTCCATTTCCTGGTGGTAGAATTTCAGCCATCTCCTCATTTGGATTGGAGCCATCAATAGAACCGGTGTGAAAGGTTTATTGTCCACAGCAAAAGCCTTTTCTCTCTCTTTCAGCAAGGTGAAGAGACCCTGTGAATTAAAAAAATTGATGAAGAGTGAAAATCATAAAACTGTTTAAAAGGTCTACACAAGAGAATCCAAAATGTTGAAGTTGTTGAAAAAGACATACCAGAAATGCTTCAAGACTAAATAAGGCACACACAATTTTATATATCAAATGGAGGAAACATTTTTTTTTTACTTTTCTCTGCAAACTGTCCCTATCCAAAAGCATTTTTCTCCTTTTGTAGAAACAAAGCTTACAAAGAAATTTTTAAACAGTAGTCAGAAATAAGTAACCTGCCTAAGAGTATAATGCATGAGTAATTTCTCAAAAAAATAATTTGTAACGGTAAATAATCCCTTTTTATAATTTAAGTTGAATTATACTTTTTTGAATTTGAGTTTACTAGTTGAACTATCTGGCACCTAAAAAAAAAAAAGTTGTAATGGAGAATAAGTATGCTGAATATAATTATATTCCACTTAAAACCTTATGAAATAAAAAAAAAAAAACTTAAAGAGCTAAAACTTAGCATAATAGAAAATTATTGAGGACCACTCAAACTCAACAACATTTGTTCCGTTTTAACGTATTTCAAAGTAAAAGCAGATTTAAGGAATCAGATAAAATACTGTCAATAGATGTTTTGAAAGTAAATTTTTAGGCAGTACCCTAATATCATTGCACATTAAAAAAAGCAACGTTCATTATTTTTCTGATTTAACGGTGAACATTACGGAATCCACAAAGAAATACTTGTCAGGGCTCTCTCACCAGGTGATGGTCTCCGTGCATGTGAGACACAAAGATAGCCTTAACCTTCTGCAGTATTCTGGTAGCCTCCGTGCCACCGTAGAAGCGGTGGAGCTGGCCGAACGAATCCTCTCCACAGTCAAGGATGATAACTGTGTCCTCACTTAAAACCAGAAAACAACAAAGCATTAATTTTTTTTTGTCTTTTCAAGAAAAGATTACATGCATAAAACAATGAAGAGACAAAATGTATGGAAATTTATAAAGGGATAAAGATCAATATGAATGCTAATGCTGAAAAAAAAAATTTCCTTGCAGTCAGATGCTTCCTTTTTTACGCTTTATTCTATGATGTAAAATTTTGTTTGAGAATCAATTTTCACAATTTTTAATAATAAAGCAGGGTTGTGATTTTATGAACAATTACTATTACATAATCAGTAATACTATATGTATACACTGAGACACTTCAACTCAGTCAAACAAAACAACTCTGGCCCATTATGTTTGATAATGAGATATAATTATGCTTTAACAGATAATTTCTATCAATGAAAATATACAGACAATAACTAAATGTGAATAACTCATTCACCTCAATCTGACAACGATGCAGCTTTGGCCTCTGATTCTGTTGGGCTCAGAGGATCCGGTACCCAGGAAAACCATGCTTGGGTATTGGAGCTGGGTGCCTGAGAAAGCAAAGTCTGTATGACTACATGTCATGTCATTCGAAACATTTCACTGTTTCATTCTATTATGCCTCTACCTACTTGAAATTAAAACAATCCTAGAAAATAGGATTAAATGTGAATGTCGCAGTAGAGCTAGGTAAACAATATGCAACGCACCAAAAAAATACAAGAGGATGTAGATTTTTATTCTAGGGTCTTGCAATCTTTAAACACCAAAAGCAAATTATATTTATCCACACACAAAAAGTCGCGTCCCTATGTATGGAGTACCATTTGATGCTGTGGCACTTTGATGATGATTATTCCCAGGTGTGGTCTGGCTCAATCTCTCAAGTTGCTCTCTCAGCTCACTGTCCTCCAGGCATGTCTTTTGAGTCTCTACAGGGTCAAAGTCATCTGGCGAACTGCGGTAGAAAGAAAGAAATAAAGTCATAGAAATTCAGAGACCGATTTACAATGTGAAATCATAAAGAGAGAAAAATCTGGAAAAGAATACACAATAAGATCAACAACAACAAAAAAAGTGATGAAGGGTCTGAAGAATTGCAAAATTATCAAACAAATTGGAATAAGATTTTTCATCTGAACAGTTTTTAGTGTAATACATAAAACTTTTATTTAGACAAACTACAACAGTTCACTTATATTACAGATAAAGAAACAGGCTTAACAAAAGTCTTACCACTGAAAGCCTATCTCTTTCCCCCTGTAAACATAATGCATGCCTGAGCAGGCAAGTACCACATTTTCACTGCTAATGTCCCTGGTTTCATTTGGCGATGTTGCTGCGGCAACAGGAAGAAGAGGGAAAACATCCTGGGACACGAGATTCAACATGGCTTGGTGAGTCCTGACTCTCGTCAGATCCGCTTCCTCGGCCGAGCGGTTCAGAACTAGGTGCTTGGTTGTAGAGGGAAACCTGCAGGAATATTGCACAAGGGGTTATAAAACTAACATTGTTTTCAGAGTTAAAAACAAAAAGACTAAAAATGTAACACTTACTATTTGGTTTCTGAATTTCGGTGCATATAGAATTTTTAATTATAGGAAAAAAAAAAAAATCCTGCTCTCTTAAATTTTATGGGATCATCTAAGATAAAAACCAGGAGATAACGCTATCAAAGTGCATCCGAAACCTAGGTGTCTACATGGATTCCGCCTCAAAGTTACGTAAAACATGCTATTTAGAATTGAGAAAATTGTATAGTTGGAATTGACTACTGCAACTTGTTGCTAGCTGGTCTCCCACAATATCAACTTAACCAAATGAAGCATATTATTACCAATGTGGCAAGACTTGTAAAAAATCTTCAAGAAGAAATTCAAGTTCCCCAATTCTAGAAGATCTTCACTGGCTGCTAGTACGTGCTAGAATAAATTATAAATTAGCTTCTCTCCTCTTCCAGTGCAAGAACATACCCCATTTTTTAAAATATATCACAGACTTAGTAGTCATAAGCCCCTACACCTCTTCTAGAGAGTTGCACTCCTTTGCCAGAGACCTTCTTGTTAAACCTAGATTTAAATGTATAAATGTTGGACAAAGAGCCTTTCCCTATTAAAGTGCTTTACTATAGAATAAAATACAAGACTAAGAAATTATTATTACATGATTTTAGTAACATCAATACAAGTAAGATCCTAGTGGTAATATTTGCAATTTTTATATTACCAGTAAGTTTGGCATTCAAAAACCATTAAGAGAGATGAAATTTAAATTTTCACATCACAATCATGATTATCATTCCTGACACTTGTTATTGCCAACACAGCTGGAAAAGCAGGCTCTAGGAATCAATTGTGTTGGTCTTTTTTTCAGCACAAACTTATATTAGCAACTTGCGCCAGAAATGTAAGTTACTGAGTACCAGACATACCGTCTCATCCAGGTCTGATACTGCTCACTGCTGAAGACTTCCGCTGGGCTCATGTGAACCACCAGGGCAAAGGAGTCTTCTCCGCTATCTGACATGTGTGACGAGAGGCGCTTGTTGGCATACAGGGACGACAGGAACCCAAGGTTTGGGCATTCGATAACTGGTAGAAAGAAATGAGGATGATAAAATTTGTTACTATCACTGAAGTTATTGGCATGGACGATATGAAATAACATTAAAATTCTATGAAATAGAAAAACAGGAATTATAATTTGACAAACAGCACATGTAAGACAGTTAGAATAATTAACTGCTTTTGTACTAGTATGGCTAATTAAATCTGCCACCAGAAAACATCTTTTTCAATACCACCTTTTTCTTAGATCCAACTGTCATTTACACGAATACAAGATTTACAAGGATAAATTTTTTATATATATATGGTAGTTGTGTTCCTTTCTCACTTGCCTATTTCTTTTGACCCGTTTTCCATAGTTATTCAGTAAAGCAAACATTTCTTATAGTTTCAAGTTATAGTTAAGCATCTGAAACACTTTTGAAAAAAATATTCCCTTCATTAATTTGACCAAAAGTGAGTGTAAAACTAATAGAACAAAAAAATGTTTCAGAACAAACACATAACAAACTAAATTGGAAGCTGTGATTTCAACTAAGTCTATTCTAAAGTACCTAAAAAGGGTCGTTTCTCTGTGTCAACTACATCTAACACTTGCTCTGGTCTGACAACAGTTCCATCATCGAGAGTGACGGTCTCTCCACGCTGTAACTTCCCAACCATAGGACCTCTGTCAAACATAAATGGATAGCAAAGAAAGTTAAATAAGTTGTTTTTTTTAAACAGTAAATTATATCCATATTCACTCAAACATAAAGACTTTGTAAACAAAAATATCTCATTTTCTCAATTTTTTTTTTTTTACACTTTTGGCTCAACTTGTGATTCATTCTGTCATATTTCTGCACCAAGACTAGAAAAGTGGAAGAGCATATAAGTCATGTTAGTATTAAGAGAAAAAGTTTGTAAAAATATTATTAAAAACATAGTAGAATAATGTCTGTTTTATTCACTCAAGTGATGTGTTGCTGTGTGTCTAAATTTAAATGTACATTTGATCCATTTTGTTACTCACATTGTGATTCCAGCATCGAGACATTTTTCAACATTGATTTTACCCATGACAGGCTTTGGCTGGGGACAGACAAACACATTTGCTTCTTGTCAAGGTTGGGTAAAAAGCTCCATATTCAAACATTTAGTTATGGAGTAACAATTTAAGTTCACCTTGGTTCAAATTTACTGATGTACTTCACAATGCCATTAGCGTTTATTGTCATTATGTATGTGATATACTGCCTTAAATAATTTCTTTATAATGCTCCCATAGGGTTAGATGGTACAAATACTTTATTTCCATACCTTCATCTTCATTTCCTTAAATTGATTACATGCTAAATTCTACTTTGTGGAAAGAGTTGATCATCTGTCAAGTTTTTTTCTGTATATTACTATATTAGTCTAATACTTGAACAAAGTTCACATGACGGTATGAAATGCACTTGATAATGAAACTTAACACATCAGTGCACTTCCTTTTTTTTCCAAACTTGATATTTTTCGAATCTTTTCCACAATGGTAAAATATGATGCTATCAAAGATAAAAGTCAATACTAGCAGCAAAACGGAGATTGTTTACCTGACATAGATATGCATAGGCAACAGAAGTTTCTGAGAGAGCTTGCTCATTTTGCTTGACTTTTTTGCCACCTGAAAATCAAAGGCAACAAAAGATTTGTAGCACACGGGCAGTGAATAACGACAAGTTAGATTAAGGCATTTTCCTCCTTTTAGACCAACCGAGCAGACACCAGGGCCACAGTCTTTAATAATAATGACATACCAAAGACCCACTGATAGATCCCTCTCCAACTGCTCTGAACCCTACAAAACAACACTATTCAGTAGTAGGCAGAACAAAAGGAGCAGTAGTAGTATTATAAGTAAATTCATCAGCATCGCAGTATCTTTCCCTCTTTGATTTTGTTGCTTTATTTTATTCTTCCCTTAAAAAAATCATTAGTCCTAAAAAGGCACCATGTTTTGTTTTTTGGCAGTAAAACTATTGAAACCTTGATTTTCCATTAAAAAAAAAAAAAGCATTATCCTGTTCCATTACCTGGTTCTATCCCCTGTTCCTCCTCACAACCTCCTTTTTGATCTTCATAGAAAGGTATGGCTTGGACACTGAGAGCTGCATCACTGAACACACCCTTGGCTCTCACTAAATATTGGGAAGAAAAATAGAACCTCTTTCAAGAAACTGAAGTTAAAGAAAAAAAGAAGTAACACATGCTAGGCATTTCTGATTTTCTTTACCTTAATTGATTGATATGTTTGCATTTCAGCCCCCCCCCCCTCCCCCCTTTCCTTTTTCTCTTTGACAACAAGCTAGGCAGTACTAATATTCTTTGATGTTTATTTTTGAATGTGTTGCGGTTTCAACAACTTCAAAATTATAAGTAAAAATTTTGTTATAAATAATAGACTATCTTAATTTAACTCAAAAACTGAACAAGCTATTAGATAAATAGAATTTTTACCATGGCAAAAGATGTATTAATTTATATAAATATTAAAGAGTGATATCAACACAAGATTTTGCTCTCACCAATATCAAGATTTGCAGACTCTGCAAACTTCCTTGCCATCAATGCAATCTTTTCCTATAAGAAAGGAAAAAAAAGAATTTCAAATGAGTCAAAATAGAGGACACAAAGGAACGTAATAATATTGTTGTGATTCTTCATTGCAACAGCAGCAACAGTAGTTAGTTGTAGGCAGTCAGTTCAGTAGTAGAGACAAAAGGAGCAGTAGTAGTATTATAAGTAAATTCATCAGCATCACAGTATCTTTCCCTCTTTGATTTTGTTGCTTTATTTTCTTCTTCCCTTAAAAAAATCATTAGTCCTAAAAAGGCACCATGTTTTGTTTTTTGGCAGTAAAACTATTGAAACCTTGATTTTCCATTAAAAAAAAAAGCATCACCCTGTTCCATTACCTGGCTCTATCTCTTGTTCCTCCTCAGAACCTCCTTTTTGATCTTCATAGAATGGAATGGCTTGGACACTGAGAGCTGCATCACTGAACACACCCTTGGCTTTCACTAAAAATGGATAAGAAAACCAGAACCTCAAAACTATATCATTTCAAGAAAAAAAAAAAACCCACCTAAACTCATAGTATGGCTTTCAAGAAACTGAAGTTAAAGAAGAAAAAAAGTAGTAACACATGCTAGGCATTTCTGATTTTCTTTACCTTAATTGATATGTTTGCATTTCAGTCTCTTTGACAACAAGCTAGGCAGTACTAATATTCTTTGATGTTTATTTTTGAATGTGTTGCGACTTCAACAACTTCAAAATTATAAGTGAAAAACAATATAAATAATAGACTATCATAATTTAACTAAAAACTGAACGCTTGTAGATAAATATAATTTTTACCACGGCAAAAGATTTATTAATTCATATAAATGTTAAAGAGTGACATCAACACAAGATTTTGCTCTCACCAATATCAAGATTTGCAGACTCTGCAAACTTCCTTGCCATCAATGCAATCTTTTCCTGTAAGGAAAAAAAAAAAATTTCAAATGAGTCAAAATAGAGGACACAAAGGAACGTAATAATAGACTAACAGTTATTTTCACCACCTTAAAGCTCCAGGCTTTCCAAATCTCAGAGAATTGATTCTTTTATCAATAAATTTTGCTAACTTTCCTGGTTTTAGCATGTAAACAAACCAATTAAACTGTAGGTAAAGCTTAAGTTGTTGAAACAGTAATGCTGCGATGTTTTAATTACCCTACAAAATATGATTTATCACACTCCCTTAAGAAAAATATACAAAGGAGGGCAATTTCAGTGGCCTTTCATACATTAATCATTAGTTCTGAATCTACATCCTATTTGACAATCAGCCTTCTTAGGACTGAAACTAAAATGTGAAACAAAGTATTACAGGTAAAGAGAATCTGATGCAATTAATATGGCAGTGAAAAACATATTATTGCCACTGCTACAGTCACAATAACTACAGAGGCTTCTATCAAGTCATGTAGAGGATTATTAAGATGTGGTTCAAATCCAATCCTACTGAACTCTTGCTACATTTGATCATACCTCTTTTTATTATTGGTATCATTACAGGGTTTAGTTTTAATAAAGAGATGTACATAATATTATTTTTTAGTCTCTTAAAACAATAGATAGTTTATGTCACGTATGCCATATAGTCCTTCAAGTAAATTTCATATTGTGCACTGATGAAGACTGAAATTAAGCCAAAACAAAAAAGTGAGAAGAAATTGAACAAAAGTATTCTGTTAATGATATAAGGGGATAAGCTTGTCGAACATACAACTCCTGTATGACCCAAGCTTAATTTGTTATTTATTTGCTAAAAACTGCACAAGATTCCTTCACGGGAAGTCCTGATTTTTTACTTTCTATTTAATCAAAGAAAATTAATAATAAATGGTTTTTATATAGTTTAATTTATAAATTAAACAACGTCTCAGACCCATTTCCTTACTTGAATCCTAGAATTAGATAAAAAGTTGTTGTTTTTTTTTGTTAATTCCCAAACTTACGACGCCTGGGGGCCCATGGATGGTGATCCGTGCTGGGCGAGCTGAAGTGGCAACTTTCAGAGCCTGTTCTTCCTTCTTCTTAGACATGTACACTTTAGACTCTGGGTTCAACTGGCTCTCTAGTGTCATAGAAAGGCCTGTGGAGAAAAAAGGGAAAACCAAGTTTATCTTCAACATCACTTACATTCAAGTTAAACTTTAAAAGATATATACAAGTTGGATAAAAAGTTTAAAACAAACAAGCAACAAAAAGAATACTTCATATAACCCATCTAACAAATGAAGATGCATGAAAATGTTAGAGCAAATGCCTTACTATTGACTACTGGTATTTTTAGGTGCCAAAGGCTGTTCTTGTTTAAAATGAAGATGCATGAAAATGTTAGAGCAAATGCCTTACTAACGACTACATGTATTTCTAGGTGACAAAGGCTGTTCTTGTTTACAATTTTTTTTTTTAAATCAGGATATATAGAGAAAAAGACATAGGAATACACATTACAAGGTGCCCTCAAATCTAAAGTAACCAAATTCTGCCTCTCAAACTTTGTTGGAAAAAAAAGAAACATACAAATAACGTTTTAATAAAACATGTCTAGAAAAAAATACAGGAGCAAATGTTAACAACAATGAAAATCCTCATTTATAAGAATAAGCATACCTAGCAAACCCCCTGTGTTTTCCCAGCTCTTGTGAGTGATGAAGATGTTCTCCAGACCGGAAAGTTTGGCATAGGCAGCTGCTCTTAAGCTGGTAGAAAAGGGAAGCAAAAATGGGAATAGTCAGACTTATAATGGCCAAATACAGAAAAAGACACACACATGAATGGGTTATTTTCCTTGTGCTAGACTAGTCAATCGAACAGCATTCTGGGTAATGACAGTATGACTATGTATTCTCTACACTTGCTTCTTTCATTTTATCCATTTAACAATATATTAGGAACAAACAAAGTAATCTATTTAAAAAATCAAAAGAAACAAAAACATTCATGCCTACTTTGTAATATTACTCATGACATTTATTCCAATATTTTAAGTCAATTATGTTTTAAAAAAAACACACTTTACGGACATGCTGCTTAAGCTACATTTCATCATTTCATATTTAAGGCCCTTGGCCTCAAAGTTCAAAAGAAAAGCACTTGACTTAGAGCCCATTTTCGTAGTAAAATCCAAGGTTAAGCAGACTTAACTAAACATTTAATGAAAGCAATCGAGCATGACAACTCATTTCATATGCTTGCCCCAAAGCTATGTCCTTCCAGCGCCGAGCATGACAGTCATCTCAGAGGGAATTCCCAAAAAGCTTGAGTGGCGAGCAACAGCCCGCGTCAAATTAAAATAACTTTTCTAGGCATTTGTTCGATCAGAAACTTTCAGTTGGTTGGCTGTAAACAGAAGAATGCTTTAAAAGCCTAATTGACACTGAAAAGTAAGTAAGCATGCAGTGCTGCTTTTGGTTTTGTGAACATCCAATCTTACCCTTTGCTCATGGCAGCCAACCTTTGGGTCCCTTCACCACAGTTGAACATGTACCTGTCATATATAGCCATTATGAAAATTATAGGGCATTTACAATGGACCACAAATGAATATGAATCACCCACAAAGTTTGTTATATATTTGAAAATGATTTTATTCATTTCCATCCTGAAGACAAGGCAAAACACTGATTTTAGAAAACACATCTTTTACTTTCTCTCTTGATTATTATTAAGACAGGCAGATTAAGTACTAAAAAAAAAATTTGTTTTCAGTAAATCAGTTAATATAAAAAATCATTTACATGGGTTATTTTCTCAGAAACCTTTGCAGTTCACACAATGAAAATGAAGACGGGCTTAAATTGAATATTTTTTGTGTCATTTTAAATTAGCAAAAGAGAGGATAAATATTATCTGTTACATGTATCTGACAAACACAAGCTGTATTCGGGTAATTTTGGGGGGTTAGTGCAATGCAGTGGTTTATAAAAGTTTATCCATGTCAGCCGTTAACACTCAAGTCATCTTTTTTGCAAATCTAGAAAACAGAACATAAATGTTGCTGGAATCTATAAATAAAAAAAAGTATGATTCTATCTCTGCAAGTGTTTAAAAAAGAAGACTTAATTTACACTGAATACATCCCCGTAGACGAAAATGCAACTGAGTGTCTGTTCCCTTTTACACTATGGGATGATAATGATAAAATTATAAACAGGAATGTTTAGAATTACCTGGCAGTCTCTGTAGTGACGAGTAGAGAGTGTGATGTGCCGGGACCGCCAGTGCCAATTACTACGATGTTGATCGTTGATGGCACTTTCATCTGAGATGGTTTCATTTTCTTTGCCACCACAGGAACTTTTTCAGCTTTCCTCTTTTGCATAGTGGAAACAATTTTTTGGTTTTTGCTTTTCTTTGATTTTGATACTGTCCACTCATGGAAGCATCTAACAGTCTTTGAATATTTATTTAACCCCTCCTCTAATTGACGCAGACTTATAGGCAGGTATTGACTGACTACATTTGGCTTGTACAAAAGTTTCAAATGTGTAAAAGTAACATTGTTCATCATCCTATTCCTGGTTCTTCTTTACATCGAGGCAGAAATGACTTGCATGTTGTGAGAACTTCTGTTGAGATGAATCATTGGATTTGTCAAGGCATGTAAGATTTACAATAGTTATTATACTTCAAAAGTGACATGTGTTGAAAAAAAACAGTTGCTCAAAACAAAACAACTAGAGACTGTTACACTGTAAGATATGCACAGCCGTCCTAAACTCCAACTCTCTCCCTAAAACTTCTCCACCCACAAATAAAAAGTTACAGTAACTTTGTGTCTTTGGTGCTCTTAAATGGCTATACCTCTTTCCCTTGCTGCTCATTGTTTTTCTTTCTTTGAACCATCCTTTTCACTGCGTACTACAAAACATATAGTGTTAGTTATTAAATGTGGGTATTTTGTACTAAAAAAAAATGTGTCCATCTCTACAGACAGTTCAGACAAATGGTAGAGTCAGCCGACTAGTCCGCTGCCAGTCGTTTGCAGCACTTTTTAAACCAGCTAGAAGTATGTCCCATTTCATCTTAATTTTTGTTCATCTTACTTTCACTGTCTTAATTTGGACACAAATCTATATTAAAAATCGAACACGAGTCTTCTAACGGAAATGTGCCTGGTTCCATTCCCCATCACCCCTTTCTCTCTCTGTCTCTCTGTCTCTCTCTCTCTCTCTTTTAAAGTTACAATCTGTCGTTCACCGAGGCCTCCTTGTCTGACACCTGTCTAGACACGCAATCTTCCCAACATCGACGCACTGGCTCGTGGTGGTCAGTGAAGCATGTCAAACAAACATACCAAATGTTAAGTCATCTTTTGTTTGCATCACCTTTCATGGTCAAGACTGATAAATGATGTTATGGGGTGGTCGCTTTAACAGGTTAAAGGCCATTTTGGTAGAGAAAATTGATGGTCGTGGTCGCGTTGGAGAGGTGGTCGTTTTATATGGTGTACTTATAATATATAGTAAAAAATCAAGGGGGTGGTGGATAGCTGGTCGCTTGACCAGGTGGTCGTCTTAGACAGGTGTTCGTTTGAGCAGGTTTGACTGTACTTCAAAAGTGACATGTATTAAAGAAAAAAACAGTTGCTCAAAACAAAACAACTAGAGACTGTTACACTGTAAGATATGCACAGCCGTCCTAAACCCCAACTCTCTACCTAAAACGTCTCTATCCATAAACAAAAAGTTACGGCAACTTTGTGTCTTTGATGCTCTTAAATGCCTTTTCCCCTTGCTGCTCATTGTTTTTCATTCTTTAAACCATCCTTTTCACTGCGCACTACAAAACATATAGTGCTAGTTATTAAATGTGGGTAGTTTGTACTAAAAAAAAAACGTGTCCATCTCTACAGACAGTTCAGACAAATGGTAGAGTAAGCCGACTAGTCCGCTGCCAGTCGTTTGCAGCACTTTTCAAACCAGCTAGAAGTTCAACGAACTAAAAGTATGTCCCATTTCATCTTAATTTTTGTTCATCTTACTTTCACTGTCTTAATATGGACACACATCTATATTAAAAAATGGTCAAACGATGTCATCTAACCTGAGCGCAGCCACTGTATGAGATGTATCTTGAAATTATAATATTTATGGTTGCGGTCAGGCCATACTGCTGCAGTCCAGGAATTTTTGTTTTAAACACTAGCCTGCATAGTATCTATAGACCTAATATTTTTAGGAAGTTTAGTAATTTACTGGGACGACACTCATTGATCCACTGGTCCGCAGCTAGATCTAAACTCTTTCAGATTTTACTTCTCAAAACAAAAAAGTCTCTAGCTGCTGAACCACAGCATTACAGTCAATACACACAGAATAGGGTTTTAGTTTAGAATCTGAGGATTGAAAGTAGATCTAGATCTAATTACAACATATGCCTACTGCTAGTCTACAACTTGTATTAAAGTTTCTCAATTTTTGCGTATCTTAGGACGAGTTGTAAGCTTGCACAACAACGGTGTACTTGCAACCCAATATCTAAATAAAGACTAGATCTAGGTCCTAGAATTTGACATTGAGATCTAGATTAGATCTAGATCTAGATCTAAATTCGTTCTTCTGTACCCCAAACAGAGACTCCAAGGGATCTCTTGAAAATCCAATAGATCTAGATTCTAGATCCACAGCTAGATATAATAAAACAAAGTCCGATTGATTTACAAGTAGCCTATGTATTGTGTACAGCCTACACTATAAATTTAATCTCGGAAACTACTAGGTCTAGATCTATATACCTTCACAAAACACCTTCTAGTATTACATGTGAGTTACAAGATCTAATTTTTGTTTCTGCAATACAACGCAAAGGCGTGAAATACAGCACTTTAAGTTTAACTTATTTATAAGACTTACCAAGCACCCAGCCCTTGGGTGATGCAAATCGAAAGTAAAGGTAGACTGTTAGAAATGTTAAAAATTCAAGAGTGTAGACTGTTAGAAAATGTTAAAAATTCAAGAGTGACGCCCCTTCTATCCCATCTCTCTCTCTCTCTCTCTCTCTCTCTCTCTCCCTCTCTATCCCTCGCTCTCTCCCTCCTCTCCCTCTCCCTATTTCTCTCTCTCTCGCTGTCTCTCTCTCACTGTCTCTCTCTCTCTGGTGCTCCACTGAGTCATTATTGTGGTGACACAGCGGGCACAATGCATTGGGGAAAGTTTAGATGGAAGTTCAGTTGTATGTTTCCAATTTCCGAATACTGTGGAATAGCCTTTTTTGGATAGGAAGTTGATGTAATCATTTTGGGTTTGATGCGTTCATGTGTTTAAAGACTGCTCTTCCTGTCTTGCCCATAGCCCATCTGTCCATCCAACCCAATCTTGCTTTTTACTGTTTTTATGATTTACTTTGCAGTGTTTAGTGAAATAGCGTAAAGGGTGTGTCTGGTTGTTCCTGCCGAGATCCAATTATTTGCTAGCGAGTCTGCCTTGTCATTTCCACTTGTGTCATAATATCCCGGGCTCCACGCATTGTCAGGTTGATGTAAATGGAAGCCATAGGATGGTGTGAGCATTGTATGATTCTTGTAATGTTGGTTGCCCACATTCTCTAAGGCGTGCAATACATGTAGGCCTGCTGACAGTGAATCAGTGAAAACCACAACATTTCTTATTTTCGAGGGGTGGGTTTAAAAAATGGTGCTTAGATGATAGAGAGCTGTTTCAAGGGGCCTCATAGTCAGTGCATTTTTCTGCACATGCATCAAAGAGCTCGTTGGAGCTGTCCTCTGGGCACTGGATAAAGACTCCGTCCTGCCTTAGTGGTTCCTTTGAAAGCTGAACCACCTACATGTGTATATCGATGTGTATCCAGTCGTCTGGGTAGTTGTCTACTGTTAGTTTTTTTGTGTGTGACGCAAGTATACGTGTAACTGACTTAGATGATTTTGTGCTTTGGTCCCATAGTTCTTTTCTTATTACAGGTTCTTTCATATTAGTGTTGAGAGGAATAAATGGATTTACCCTCCGAACTTCTAGTCTCTTTTGTGGCAGGTGGTGCTTTTTATTGGTATCTGTTATAAAGTGTAAGGCAGATTGTTGCTGGAGTCTAGCCTTTGGTTTCCAGTTGTCTAGCAGTTTTCTATTTGGGTGCTGAGGGCTCATTCTTTTAGTTTTATTTAACCTTTAAACTTGGCGGAGGCTTTGTTGTGTTCAATTTTTTTTTTGTTGTTGAGGGTGGAGATTTTTCAAACAATTTTCTGGTCTTTTCTTGTTCAAAGTCAGATGTTTGAATCTCCTTATTCCAAAAGGTTTAACATGTTTTGACACCCATGTGGAATGTGCTGAGATGCCGCATTAATTACTGCTTTTGTGATCTGATCATTTAACTTTAAGGTGTCTGCATCGTCTATCTTTCTTACATAGAGAGCAAGTTTTCTGCGGCTCTTTTATATCCTGTCCAGTCACCTTTTTAAAATTTCTACCGAAATCTCCGAGGTTGTTGGTGGTTCTGAAATAGATATTTGGACTAAGATGGTATGTGGTGGATGCCCATGTCATAATCACTTGAATGTGATAGGAGTTTTCTAGATCAAATGGGCCTAAAATATGGTCAAATCGAGCTGGCTAAGATTTAGGTGAGGTCTGTAAAATAGGGTGGCTGGCGATTTTGCCTCTTGCTAATTTGGCGGATTCACATAGTTCCTCAGCATTTCTGCCTAGGTTTTTATAGTCAGAGTAACCCCAAGTAGGAGAATGTCCATTGAAGCAGACAATTTTCTCGTACTAAGAATCTTGAGGGAAAGAAAGGTTACGTCTTGTCAACGGTGGGCTGTAAATATTACTCTCTCTCTCTCTCTCTCTCTCTCTCTCTCTCTCTCTCTCTCTCTCTCTCTCCCTCTATCTATCTATCTATCTATCTCTCTCTCTCTCTCTCTCTCTCTTCCTCTCTCTCTCTCTCTGTCTGTCTGTCTCTCTGTCTGTCTGTCTGTCTGTCTGTCTGTCTGTCTGTCTATCTCTCTCTCTCTCTCTCTCTCTCTCTCTCTCTCTCTCTCTCTCTTATTTAAACGCCTAAGATCCCACAACGGGTGAAGTTTTTTTTACATTGTACTAAGCTTTAAAAAAAAAAATTAAAAAGAAAAATTGGTTTACACGTTGCAGGCAAGGTGTTTATCAAAGTCTATATTATTTGATTAAAAAAAAATTGAATGTTGCATTAAAAAAATCCGCTACGAAATGATTTTCCCCAGAAAAAGACGTTATGAGAATTTTCTTTAATTCCCTACATAGGGATCGATCCTCGAGCTCCTTCTCATAAGAGTACTCATCTACCGACTAGGAAATCTGGCCTCCCTGCATGTCTGAGGTTATGAATGTCTCCCCTCTGAATCCATGTAGGTAATCTAGAAACCACCTACGCGCTGATCTTTGTTTTTACCTACGCTGCTATACTTCTTTTCGCTCTGTATTTTGTGTCTATCTTGGAGTCGATCTATCACGGCAGACTTTTTGTAGGCTATTACATCCATAGTGTTGTACACACACCTGAGCCAAGGACTACTATACTCATAGTATAGTATAGTAGTCCTTGACATAAGCCTGTAGTCTTACCAGAGAGTGTGGAATAGTGAGAGGTTACACGACGATGATGTGGCGTAATACAGGCGGTTGCTTCATTCTTAGTAAACACTCAGCCTGAACATTGTTCAACCGCCCGAATTTTAATAAAGAAATAGAATGGGCACACGTCATGCTAGCTTTTCGTACCAATAGTATTGTGAGCTCTTTTTGTGAAATGTCTCACTAATTTATAGTCTCTGGTCTTACCAAAACAGTTAGGGTTAGCCTACTAAGCACAAAGCAGACGTCAGTTTAGACGCCAGGCTGTGGTTATCTAAATGCACAATAAAACGTCGGTCTAAATCTGCTTCCCCTTTATACTGTACTTAATAACACACGAGTGCTCTATTGCCTAGATGATCTAGCGCCAGTGTCAGTACATTTTACTCACGATTACATCGTGAGTGCCTGCCCTAACAGCTCACCGACTTTCTCCCGACTTGGTGTATCTTTGTTAGCTTGCAAGCACCATACTACCTATCCTTTTCCTTCTCTGCTAGGTATGAGATGTAGATCTAATGCTTTTCGTGAGATAACGTGAAAGTATCCGTGTTATAAAATAATATATTTATGGGACCTAGCATACCGCTACAAGAAACCCATTTAAAACCAACGAGAATCAACATCAACAATCTTATGCAGGAAAATCATACTCAATTTTTGAAAAAAAAAAGAATTTTTTTTTTAAACTCCGGAATGAAAAGTAGAACAATATAGCCTAACTAGATGAAACAAACATGACTTTAAAAACCACATTCTTATTTGACACATTAAGTAGCCCTACCAACGTTTTTTATTTCTTACTTTACTTATACCTGTAGTTATGGAAGAGTGACCGATGTGTGTTTCGACGTTTGGAAACATCAAGAATCTTGAGCAAAATGTTAATGACTAACTAGTTTATTTTTTGAATGAGTTTTTTATGCACAGAAGACGATTGTCCAAACTTATGTTGTCCCCAAGCTCGTGCCATGGCTACTGAAACACACATTGGTTTTCTGAGAATGCCTTACCATTCAATTTGGACGACTAGAGAATACATAACGAACCACCCAACAAACAATACTTTACTTTACAACAAAGTATAAAAAGGGTTTTCCGAGCATTATTTTCGTGATGGTAGGGTAATTGATACATTATCACAAAGAGACTGGCTATCTATAAGAAAATAAATAAAGTTATACCAATAAAGTTATGCCGTTTTCTGCTTTAAGCCACTGTTTGATGCTGCCACAGCCGCCCTCCATCTGCACAGCATATGATCACATTCATTGAAATAGCTATGTTTTGCAGCGCGACTGCATGGGTAGAAACGTGACTTGCATACTCTTTTGCAATATAATGTCGACACAAAAAGTGAAATAACTGTTTCTGATAATTTTTTAAATTAATAAAAGTGCTTTGAGAAACTGTGCAAAGTAATACAAAATCAAACGCCTATACGTTTGAGCAGTGCGAACGTACATTTTATATTATAGTTAAGGATAGCCCTAAAAAAAAAAAACATATAACATTTTTCGCGTAAAAATTACATAATATCTTCTCTTCTGTTCAAGGCGTCCAAAAATGCTGTTCTAACTCTATTTAAAGAGCTAATCTTATAGATTTTTGTAAACACGGTGTTCAAGCAAAGGCTTTTGTTTCTGTTTGAGATAGTTCTTTTCGTGTCTAGCACATTGCGCTATAGCAAGGCTTCCAAAAATATTTTTGGACGTCTTGCGCTATAGCAATAGCTCATTCAATTTTGAGGTTTATATAATTTTTTTCTATCGTCGAATATTTTTGCCTTGATACAAAGAATAGAAAAATCAGTAAACAGCCCTATTGATCTAATCCCAACTATTTTCTCACCCAAAGAATTATTTTCTGCCAAGAAATAGAGGTCATTCACGTACGCAAGCAGCCAAACACGCATGCATTAACACGGGCGAAAAAAGAAACAAAACACCTCACCAAAGAACACTGACATAGAGAAAACTAGAAGGCATACAGGTAGGTGATTACTAGATCTATCGAAGACTATGAGGCGCGTGTTTCTGGTCTACCTTTCCAACTTGGCAAGCGTACAACTTCAAACGGTGCAGTGTGCGGTGTGCGCATTTCCACCATGAGAACTTTGAGAAGTTGCTGCGGTATCGTAGTCGAAATGATTAAGTACTAGAGTGTGCGATTACCAATCGACGTACTTTAAGTGACCGAATTCGAGCTGATAATGCAATTCTTCGTGTTAAGTTATTGTGACCAAGGGAAATCAGCATTAAATACTATGCATATAAAAATAAAATAATAAAAAAAGGAAAGAAAGAAATCAAGAAGACATCCAATTGCAATAACTTAAGCATGCATTGCAGCATTCTTTAAAGTTTATTATTGTTACCATTACAAGATTGTATGTAAAAGCGTTTACCTCTTAGTAAAGTAATACCTAGTCATTGGTGCAGTTATAATACTTATAGGCCTCTTTAAATCAGTTTGCATAACAAGATATGTATAGAGCTAGAGAGAGAGAGACCGAGAGAGAGAGAGAGAGAGAGAGAGAGAGAGAGAGAGAGAGAGAGACACACACACAGAGAGAGAGAGAGAGACAGAGAGAGATTGGGGCAGTTCTTTTTAGCAGAATCATTTGAACTATCCCCTAAGTCTGTGAAGAAGGGTTGAGAACCGCACCAGTACAAGAGTCAGTTTGGAATCGATTGAAACATGGAGTCGATAACCGGTTCCTGTGCAGCACAATGCAGTCTGGACATGGTGTAACAAAACCGTACGGGCTAAAGGACAGCGGTTATGTGATTCTGTGGGCTACTTCCAGAAATATTATCGCTCCTTCCACCCTCCCACTCCAACCACGCTCTTATTTTCTCCCTTTGCTAGATAGAGCCTGTGGCACCCTGGCACTTGTGGCAGTCTAGCACTGCTTTGGTACAGACTTCACTGTGTTGTTTTCTAACACTCCAGGAAATCGTTTCTTCAGGCTTGATGCTTAAAGTGTTATTCACCTTAGGGTGTCCTTGTAATGTACAAGTACCTTTATTGTTGTTCTTAACAGTAGTTCATAATTCTTTACGATAGCACATGACTTGACTAAATTACTTTGATAGCAACCTTAGTGGAACAATCAGCAGACTTGTTTTTAACAATTAGAATCTCGTTTCACAAAGTTTAGTTTTTCGCATTGACAAAGCAGTGGCCTTAAAGTTTTAAATAAACGATACTAGAAAACAAGCCAATTAATAACAGGTTCTGATCAATTTATGTGTTGAAAAGAATGTAACCTTGAAGCTTTTAACAAACAATACTAGATAACGCGGCAATTGATAACATTTAATAGCTAAGTAAACGATACTTACCTGTAAGTTGAAGTTTGCTGTATGTTCTAGAGAAGGGTCAGTGATACAGTTAGAGAACTATATTAATACCAAATCTTGCCATATCGTTAACTTGCAGTTTATGCAGTTAGAGAGTAAATCTTACCATTTCTTTAACTGGCAGCTGATGCAGTTACAGAGCAAATCCTATTGTTTCTTTAACTTTCAGTTGATGCGGTCAGAGAACTCACCTCACTATTTCTTTCATTTGCAGTAAATACATTTAGAGAATAAATCTTCCCATTTTTTTAGCTTGCTGATATCTTTAACGTGCAGTTTATGCAATTAATGAATAATTATTACCAATATTAGACTCTAAGCAAGTTGATAGTTTCTAATAACCATATTAAAACTATCTAATCACAATACATTGTACTAGACACTAAGCAATAATTGATTGTTTCTAATGACCAATATTAGATAATAAGCCAATTGATAAACTTTAACGATCATAACTGAACAATAAGCCAATTGGGGGTAAATTCTAATGATTAACACACGCACTAGACAATGAACCAATTTATAATCTCTAGTGATCAACACAGACTGTGGTGATCAATACTAGACAATAAAGCAATTGTTGATAATATCTGATGATCGATTGATGTGTTGACAAAGCATTAAACTAAAACCATTTAACAAATACTACTAGACAATAAGGCAATTATTGGTAATCTGTGGTGATCGATTTCTGTGTTGACAGGGCGTTAAGTTTAAAACCTTAAACAAACAATAGCAGACAATGAGCCTATTGTATTGATAAACTGTAGAGATCAATAGCCGGTTACCCAGAGAGGCGCGCGGCGAGACTGTGTAATTCCTTAGGCTGATGACAAACTGCAGCCTGAAGCAGGTCACCTTGAAAGAGTTAATCTGACCAGTTAAACCCGTCACGGACCATTGGAGTTGAACTAACACAATCAGCAGGATCGGCGAGAGGTTGATTCCAAAGGCTTGTGCAAGCGCTGTAAGTGTAACGGCCATTCGTTCTGGGGTCTGGCGAAGCATCCGGACAATTACCGTGCTTGTGTTAATAGGGCAGTAAGTGTCTGGGCAGTCTAAGTTCACACTCTTCATTATCGTCACAGAGGAAACAGACTGGTATGTAAATTTATGTAGATTGAAGGATAGACACAACTACTTTATTGTCGTTTTAATAACACTTGTCTAACTTTCCTTGTCTGTTTAAAGAGCAATGACAGTTACTTCATTGTAATGAAAATTAAACGCTGCATTATGATGTTTGTGGATTTCATCTATGTGACTTAAGTACTGCTAGTGCTATAACGCAAAGGTAGCATTGACACTGTTACTTTCCTCTTGAAACAAAGTTGATAAAACAACATTCAAAATAAAGACTGGTGATTATTATGCTTTCGAAACCGACACCCAACAATATTATTTAAAAAAATACGACGCTTTATGGCAGACAGTTATTCAGATCATTGCGATCTTATTTAAAATTATATTTAAAGTATTCTTCATCTTATTATTAATACACACTCAACATCAAAAGAAACACACACACACAACATAAACAGAAACAACAACAACAACAACAACAACAACAACAACAACAACAGCAGCAGCAACAACAGCAACAAAGCAAGATCCACAGAAAAGATAAAAGTTTCACTTTAACAATTTACATGTATGGTTCTTCCATAAAATATTGTATGGCGCTGGGAACTTGGGAATTCGTGTATACTGTTTACTGAATTTGACTATACCTTGGATTATAAAACACTAAAAAAACAATTAAAAAAAACAAACAACCTACACTAAACATGTGGCTTCTAATCGAGTGGTGTCGGGTTCGAATCCCGACCATGCCGCTTTGTCCCTAAATGACTATCCCGGGGTAATGTCAGTGATTGAGTGAATGTGTGACTGTCGCGGACAGGTTTCACTAGATATTTTATTGATTATAAAAGTGAAACTTAAATAAATATAGTACCAGATTGATGTTGTTGTTGTTATTGTTGTTGTTGTTGTTGTTGTTGTTGTTGTTGTTGTTGAACAGTTGTTTCTGCTTTTGTAGATGTTGATGTTGTTATACTTGGTGGTGGTGGTCTTGTTGTTTTTGTCTCAACACAACACAAACAGATTATTTGTTACATGGTATTGAGCCTGCCCCACCAATTAGAAGCACAGTTAAATTTAAAAAGAAAAAAAAAAACCAACCAAAACGGACCACCGGCTGAGAATTGAACCTAGCCCCCTGTCTGCTCGCACTTAACACTACCGACTGAACTAGCGGGTGATCTGCATCTCGATGAAACTTTGTAATGCTGAGGTTGCGCCAATCACAATATGTTAACTGTTATACGTATAGAACTCTTGAGTGTGTGTTGGGAAACGAAGACTAAACCATGGGTCGTAATAACAAAGATGTCGTAAGCTTACGACTCGTCTCAATATATATGAATAGGAAGGCTTAGCTCACGACGAGTTGTAAGCTACGCCGACGTTGTACTTACGACCCCAGACCCTAATGCACGGCCATTGTCGAAGGCCAGATTTCTCACAAACTTCTAGCATTATTTATGTAGCCACCGTCACTGCAGATTCAATGCCGATCGACCATATATTCGCACCGTATCCATAGCGTGAATGAATGAGTTCTATTTTTCTGCCATGTCTATACCATTAAATTTGTTAGACTTAATAATAAAAGACTTTATATTTGCTTATTATGCTCGCTAATAAAGAAACAGCTAGGCCAATTGCTAAGCTAATAATTAATCACAGGTTGAATTAAAAAGGTATAGAAGTGTAAAGAATATATTCAACGCAGAGAAACGTTATGTAGCATTGAATGAACTATTTGGTCAGACTCTATACCTGTTTGGTAGATAAACAATTTACATCTGGAAAGTTTTATGCTCCTGTCAGATTAAAAGAGGTAGAGAGACAGACAGACAGACAAACAGACTGACAGCCATGCTCCAATAGAGCGGTACACACGGGACATACACATTCATAGCCTGCTGATCGACTGACGAAAGATAAACAGAGATTAGCGAAAGAATAAATAGGTATTTGAAGAGATTAGTAAGTGTTAAATGCACGCTGGTGCATTAATAAATATTTAGCAGTAGCTACACAGTTGTGCATAAATAGCATAGGGCCTACATGGGTAGATTACTTTAGATATATAAATTATATTGTAAAGTAAGTTTGAACATGGTTCTCTCAGACCGAACAAGTTTATTTCAACAAATTTATCTTCAAAGTCTATTGCTGTTATTTCTCCTAGATTTAGGCTAAAATGTGTTCAAATAAAGAGAATACTTCGGAACATATTATTGTTTAGGAAACGTGTATATTGTTTTAAAATAATGAACTGTAAGAAGATACGATGGTCGTGTAACGAATTTTAACCAATCGATTACAAAACTGCAGAATTCTTTTGCAGCTGTAACAAAAAAGAATCATGAAATGCATTTAAAGGGTCCAAAACTGCATTGAACAAGTCTTTTACAAAACTTGCTCCTTTTTTCCAAATTTGGAAATTCTATTATTCTTGCAAGTCCGCTCTGGCAACAAGGACCGTATCCAGTGTCTGGCTGATTAATCCATTTTCGTTCGCGCGCTGAAACAAATGGGCACGTAACTGTAAGCGGACGAAAAGCAATGCGCTGCTTGCTTTGTCTCAAAGAAATAATATTATAACAAAAGAACCTGTTCTGTTTATCACTTGAATGAAACCCAATATTTTTCGGTTGTTATATCAAAGACACATCATAATCGAGGCTTGATCATAGGGGTTTGGTCCTCGCAATGCTGAGACATTATTCCATTCCAATATACACCGTTACTCCATTTCAATAGATATCGATACTCCGTTAAAAAAGCGATGTTTGTTTGTTGCTTAGAGTCCAGCGTCAGCACCATATATAGGCGTTATTGTGGACGATCTCAAGACTTACGTAAGGCAATTTTGATGTGTTAGCGCTATGATACTATGGCTCTCAGCCGGTTACAGTGACACAGACCCAATAAGTAGGCCACGAAATTGGACAAATAAATAAATTTTTGAGCGATCTTGGTTTTCGAAACGTTGACATCACGATATGCAACGAAACCATCGCTCTACCATTTGCACCAGTTCACCCCCACCCAATCAAAATAGAAATCGATATTCAATCTACAACCGGCTGTGTGATATCGTATGGAGCTAAACAAGAACCCACGAGAAACGTTATTGCATAGCGTATTCAAAGGCAAGTTTCTATTGAGCGCCCTACTTCATAGTAGTTATTATTATCATTATTATTATTATTATTATTATTATTATTATTATTATTATTATTATTATTATTATTATAGAGGTGGTGCAAGAAAAAAAAATGTATAAACTATTTAAAGTTATTTAGTATCGGCTGTTGTTTTTAGGCCTATTTAGGAATCTTCTAACATCTCCCCCGCCCTGAGAACTCCATAAAAGGATTCATAAAGATGACTAAATAACTTCATGTACAACATACGTTTTGGCTAAACAACTAAACAATCAATCCTATTTTTTTATTTAGCAAAACTGTAATTATTTTATAAAAACGAAACCATGTACCCAACATTCTGCGCCGTTTTAGACGTTGAGCAAATAATATAAAAAGCTCGAGTCCATCAATAAATGATTGGTTGGTTAGATTCATCATGTCCATCATCAACAACAAGACTATATTATAAAAAGCCCGAGTCCATCAATTAAATGATTGGTTGGCTAGGTTCCTCATGTCCATCCTCAACAACAAGACTATATCGCGAATGGGGCATAAGACCAACGTCTGACAATAACCGTCTGCCTCACAAAGACAGAGCGTGGGTACTTGATAGGACGTCTGTGTGTCCTTGCTCTTAGCTGGTCACATTGTACTGACACCGATCCTAGTTATCCTATCAAATACCATGTACCAGTAGGAGACGAAATCCGTTACATATTTGCGACTGATCATGGAATTGAAACGGGGCCCTTTTAAATGAAACTTAGCAGTTTACCACCTGACCCCCTGTCGATCAATGCAACGAGTGTGGCATAACATATTCAATGGTCAAGCAAGATCATACTCAGGAGGTAGCAAGAAAACGCCCAGGTCGATTAGACTCGACATTCCGCTTGACCAACTGACCTCAACCCCAACCGGCAATAATGAACTCCAACTATAACTACTGCAGTGGGACTAATAGGCATGGGGATGTCATTGGGTCAAGTGGTGGAGTGTTGGGCTTCGATTCCGTAGGTACCTGGATCGAACCAACGATAATTAGTACCGTATGAGTATTATGTGAATGGGCGACACACAACTCCGAGTCTCAGTGTGACAGCTCGTGAACTTGTCAGCTGTTAGTCTTCGGGTCCGTTGCCGCGTATGATCCTCCGTGTTTGAGAGAGAGAGAGAGAGAGAGAGAGAGAGAGAGAGAGAGAGAGAGAGAGAGAGAGAACAGTTTGAAAGCTGAAATACTGAGAGGGTG